>VXBA01001893.1:1088191-1149130 GCA_013399895.1 Serilophus lunatus | reverse complement strand
CCGGTGGCGGCGGGGGGCGGGGGGGGGGGGAAAGAAAGGAGGGGAAGTGAAGGTTGTGGGCGCCCGCGGTCCCTGAGGGAGCGGGAGCCATCGCGCCCAGCGGGACCCCGCGATGGGGATCCCCCGCACCCCGACCCCTCGGGACACGGGCAGCGCCGGGCCCCGGCTGAGCGTCGCCGGGAGGAGCAGCGGCCGCCCCTCCCTCACGGCAGGGGAGGTGAGGGGGGTGCGGGCGGACTGAGGGGGCCGAGGGCTCCTCGTCCCGGGCCCCGAGCGCGACCCGCGGCGGCCGAGGGCGTTGTGCTGCTTTACACCTGCAGATTTCTAATTGGCTTCTGTTGTTCCAGGCGTTAATTAGCGAGAGGGGGTTTGTGCGTGGTGAGGCAGCAGAGGCTGAGGGTTGGTGTGACACGGCCGCCGGCAGCGGCTCTGCTGGTGGCGGCCTGTTGGGAAGCTTGTCTGCTCTCTTAGCTTGGGTGGTTTTTCCTGCAGGCTGTTCCCGGACAGGGCTGCGTTTGTTACAAAATACATCTCTGTGCGTGTATTTATATGTGTGTATGCACGTCCTGGTGCTGGGTTATGTGCCCGCCATTTGGGAGTCTTTCACTGAATCTCAGCTCCTTGCACACCCGTTTTTGATCCAAAACACACCCCAATTTTGGTATTTCTCCCACTTCAGGCACAGTTCAGCGTCTCGGGTTTAGTGTTCCTGCCTCAGCAGAAGCATTGACTAAGTACAGAAGAGGTTTTTTGAGTCCTGCTCTCCACCAAGTGACCTTGCAGCTGTCAGCATCTTAGGACATCCCATTATTTCGTGTTACTTTGATTCAAAGTTTATCTTCATAGATGATAGTTAGCACTTTGCCTTAGCTCTGCAGTCTCTGGTGTTGCACAACTCGCCCATTATGCAACATGCCACACTGGCAGAAAGTCATCACCTCCCTGTGGCCACTGGGGTTTGGGGATTTTATGCCAGAAAACACCTCGTTAGCAGATAAAATTCAGCAGGTTGGATTCCAGCACTCTATATGGTTAGATTATTTTTATTTCCCTGAAGAATTTGAGGTTTATAGATAGAATTTTTTCTTGCTTATAAACCTGGTGCTTGGAGGTGTGTTGAATCCAGGGGAGAAGGGAGGATGCATCTTCTCAGGACACTAAATACCAGTGCCTTGGTACTTGTAACTAAAATGTGCTGCAGGCAATAATCACTTGCTTATAGCATTTAAAAATGTGCTAAGTTCTCTAATTTTGATCATGGCTAATAAAGGTGAAGAATAGCTGGCAACAGCACCTTCCTCTTGAGAATAGTCCCATCCTTTTTGTACTTGGAAATTACTAAACTTGCCTCCAGGTCCAGCATTCCAGAGAGTCCTCACACCCTCTCTATGGTTCTGTTCAGGACCAGAGTGAAAAACCAGTTTGTGTGTGTAAGAGCTCCATTATAGGGTGGAAAAAAGGGCTTTAGCTCACATTTTCACACTGAGCAGCTGGAGCTGCATGTTCCTGAAGGTTGACCCTTTCCTTTAGAGCTTAATTCCAGCACCAAAAACGAGGAAAAAAAAACCATTATGGAAATGCTAAAACATGACTTTAGCTCCTCCTGGCCCCTCTGTGTTTCCACAAGTGCTTCCAAAGCCAGGGCTGGGTGGTGGCACACGTGTGCCCCGCCAGAGGGTTGGGAATCTGGTTTAGATACAGGGAATTAGGGAATAAGTGGAATGTGCCAAGTTCAGATTCCTCTTAGAGGCACTATGAGTGTTGTACAAACCCGAAAGACACTTCTGAGATTTTTTTTTTCTCCTGATACTCTTTTCAAACAGTGAAACAACCAGTGACTGTTAGAAAAAACTGTGGAGGGTGGTCAGAGGTATGAAGTGTCTGATTAAAAAGTCTTTTCTGGTGAGGGGAAATCAGACTCCTTGCATTTCTCAGCAAAGAAATGTGTGTGGTGGAGGCACCAGCGCAGGGCACAGGGCAGAGAAGCAGCTGATCAGGGACAACCAGTGCTTGACACAAAATTGCAGCGGAAGGTAAAAGACATTATGTCACATCCCTGTGACTGATGTGCTGAGCTGTCTGTCCCTGTGGAGATGGATGTTTCAGAGAACACCCCTGTTGGAACTGAACAGTGGTTAAAAAGGAGCACTGAGGGCTGTGAAATTCACTGTCTTATCACCTACTTTTGGATGTTGGAGGGACAGTCCTCCCACTGCAATCTCAAAACCAACAGAGATCAGCTCAGGACAAGGTCCATGTGGAGCTCCCCTCTTGAAATGCCCATTTCCACTTCCTCCTCTGCACATGACTGCATAGTTTGAAGGAATCACATTCCTCCCTATTGAGTCTGTTTTCTGTGATAAATAACAATTAGTAGCAGTAGCCAAGTATTACAAATTCTTTCCCTGCTGGAGAACAGTTGGAATTAGTCAAGAGAAAGTGTCAGTGGAAACAGGAGCAGAGTGCTGTTCACACAGCACATCCTGCTCACACGTGCAGCCCTCTCTGCAGCTCCGGATCCTCTCTGCTGCCACCAGAGGATCCCTGACAAACAAGAGCCTGTGTTGCTTCCCCTGTGAGTGGCCGTTCAGGAGTCATCAGCTCTGGGAGGCAGAGCTGATATTCCTTGGGTTTTTGTAAAATAAGTCTGGAAAGGTTTGGTAGTAACACCCTCAGTTCTCAGAGCTTGTAACAAGGAACCGTATATTGGGCAAGTAACAGATTGGGGCCACATTTGCATAATAAAGACAAATACTACTGTAAATGACATCTTGCTCTCTGCAATACCATAATTACAGACTTTATGGCATGTAAACATATTTAAAGACAACTGAGCCCAGGCACATGCTAACCTACGTGCATCTTCTCCTTACCCATGGAAACAATGCCTGTAACTGGTTGGAGGCACTGTGTAGCAACAGTGTTGGTGTAATTTATAGACCCAATACGACAGAATGAAAACTGGACTGGTTTTTTTGCCAAATTCCACAGTAACCCTTTTTGCTTATAACAAATATACCCTTGACCCGTGCAGTTGCACTCACTCCAGCTTTTTTGTGCTCCAAACATGAGTTCCTGAATTATAAGAACTACTCATCTTCAGGGCGTTGGTGGCTTTTTTTATTCTCAGGAACTCCTGATGAAAACCTCTTACCTGCAGAGATGTATTCCACGTGCTTAACTGAGTAACAGCCTGCTCACAGGCACGGGGAACACTGCCAGCACTAGCAGTGACAAGGCACTGGCTTCACATGACTTGTCTGGGAGGGGACAGCCAGCTCCTGCTTGGAAACACACCCCCACTGCCTTTGCCCAAACCCTCATAAAGTTTCCACAGCAGTAGTGAAAGGTGAGGAGTTGAACTCTGGGCTCTGAATAGACACAAAGGACCTCTCCTGGGCTGCCATCAGCAGGAGGTGAGCAAAGAACAGGCTGCCAGAGTTCAAGGGTGTAGTAGCTTGAAAAGATATGATAAAAACTTGGAGGAAATGGTTAAAAGGCAATGCCATGTGTCCGTGTGAAGTCCATTGTGTGCTTTTCTAGGAACAGGGGTTGCCCTCAGGTCCTTGGTAGGACATCAAACACGACACCTAATCCTGCGTCTGTCTGCACAGCCTGGTGGATATGCAACTTCTCAGGTGACCAGGTAAGTGCTCCTGTGTTTTTGTATGTTCTGTACTGTCATGGATAGTCACAGCCACTGTCTGTGCACTGTAAAGGTTGATTCCAGTGAAGTAAGGTCTACAGGAGAAGGCTCAAGCAGGAGGGCAGAAGGAGAACTGAGGAGCTGTGGTGGGCAGCCAGTCCATCTCAGCAGATGTACCTGTGCCTGAGCTGCACCTGCAGGACTGTCTGGCTGCTGTCAGGAGGGCACCAGCTACAGCACAGGGAGAAGGGCACCTGTGCTGCCTCAGCTTGGGGCTGTCTGGGCAACAGAAATGTAAGGGGACAGCAGAGACAGGGCTGCACAAAAATATATAAGGACGCACATGTTAAAACAAATGTAAAAAATATGGCAGCTCTTTCGTTTTCAGGTTGTATTATGTTATAAAACATGACTTAGACAAACTTAACTTTTTCTGGTACCTGAAGTGGAAGATTCAGTGAAAACAGATCTCTGACTTAGTGAACAGTTGTTGGACAAATGAAGTTATACATGGAAACAATAATTTAAAAAATGTATTAGAATTCTTTTTTTACTAGTCTGTGTTTCCCCTTCACTGACAAGAGACTGATTGGAAAAGCAATTACTTTAGGGTTGAGAATTTGGTTTGGATCAAATTTTGTGTTAACTAATCTGAAGTAACTGAAAAGGAACTCCTTTTTTCTTACAAAGCACTAGTTCTAGCTGATATTTGGAAATAGCTGCAGGCAGCTGAGAGCTTCACTGCTTGATTTGGGGCTGTAAAACATGCCAACATGAGAACAGTGCCAAGCAGCTGAATGGCTTTTTTGTTTGCTGAAACAGCCATGGTTACATGAATGGTTTTTTAATGTATTTAGTGTATTCTGAGTGAGGAGAGACATTATCCAACAAAAAAGAGTAGGTAATTAGATGTTGGGGAAGACATAATCCATCCAAATTCTTCTTGGTTTAATGTAAATAATGTAAAATTTCATCCTGAAATGTGGCTTAATAAAGGTAGTGTTCTGAAATTTTGGGGAGAGAGAGTGTAAGCACACATAACAATTCTGCCCTGAGAGGACCTGTGTGACAAGATGGGCATATGTTAGGTAAGAAGTCTGATCAGAAGGTCTTAATTTTTAAAACTATGTCATAGTTTTTCAAACTATGATAAGATCAATCTACATTTATCCTGTGGCAAGTTATTCATGCTGTTCTGTTCAGGCAGGCAGATTATTTATGATTGTTTCTTACGGATATTCTTCATCAAGTATCTTAAGAGTCCAACTATATTTTGCCAGTAAAGTTGTGGTTGGCAAAGAATGTATCAGAGGAGAAGAGGATTGGCTCTGGTAGCTCACAAAGTCCAGTGCTGAGGAGTTCTAGGGCAGAAGAAAGGCAAGAAGCCCTGGGACACTGCAAGTTCCCTAACACATTCTCATTTTAAGCAGTGGCATCTCTCACACTTACCTTTTTTGGCCAAGGGAGACAAAGTGCACTTGGGCTTGTTTGGGTTTTTTTAAGACTGCTACCAAAAGTTGGCATTTCCCACAGGAATACATCCAACACTAGTGTTGAAATAGAGGGCTGGGAGTCGAGCTCATGGTTTCAGGTTTCAAATCACTTTTTGCCTGATTTTTCTTTTTTCCTCCTCAGAACTGTTTAACATCAGTTTGTTCCACTGAGGTGTGTGGTGTGGTGGGCTGTCCTTGTCCTTTTCTGTCCATGAGTAAGCGGGAAGAAGGTGCCTGATTTTTCTGTCTTGTGCCCTTTAACCTGCATACTTAACACGTAACATAGGGAAACAGAGCTGGAAACACCTGTAAATAAATAGAGTTATATTTGTAAGAACCCAGAAGGCTCTAATTTCAAAGGTAAACTATAACCTCCTGACTGATATGGGGACTTCTCTTCTTGCAGTTTATTCCTTTCTAAAACACTACAAGGAGAGTACTAAGAGGCTTCCCTCCATCATAAAGGTAATAGAATGTCATCTTCCTAATGAGTAATTTTCCAACTGTACCTTAGACAGGTGCCTTTGAACCTTCTCGGTGCTTTCCTTTGTACCTCAGGTAATATGTTTTGCCAGTGCTTGAATATTCTGCTGAGTATGATGGATTAAATTCCTCAATCCTCAGTAATCTGGTCATTGTATTATTAGAACTTGTGTGTTTGTTCTTAAAGATCATGTGAAACCAAGAAAATATTAAAGAATGTTTTGTTAACTTTTGCTAATTATATTTGAGTGCAGCGATGTAAAAACAGCCACACAATAATTCCTAGGACAACCAAAACATGGCCTGAAATAGGGAACTCTTCATGACTGTGGCCAGCAGTGGAGCCTCAGCAGCTACTTAAACCTTGGATCTGATTTATTTTTTAATTATTTTTTAGCAAAACCATCAACAAATGGTCAAGCCAGAGCCAAATGCAGGGAGATTTATTACAAGGTGGCCACATGTCCATTTAGGACTTCAACCCTCTAATTGACTATAGCAGGACTTGAAGCAAAGATGATTTTCTCACTTACCACGTTCTTAAGCTGCAACTTCCAGTTGCTCTGCCACATGAGTGAAGACTCTGTGGGACTCTACTGTGTTAATTCTTTGTTGTAGTTGGATTTTTGTTTTCATCCCTGTTAGTTTAACCTTATGTTGTTGTTATGGGAGAACACATCCCCCACATCATTTCCTTACAGCCTGGGAAGGGTAGTGTATTCCTGGGCCAGATCAAGAGAGGCAGCTGTGCCACAAACCACCAGTGCCATGATCAAAAGCTTTGGGTTTGGCTATTGTCCCATTTTTTTGCTACCCTTGCATCCCTCTTAGTCTTCTGGAACACTACTAACTCATGAGGGAATTAGGGCATTTTTCTTCTCAAGAGCTCAGCTTTGCTCGATGGTCAACATGAAGGTTGGAGCAGGACAGGATAGGGCACAAAGAGTAAGTATTTTATAGTTTTGCACCTGAACTGGAAGCTGAGGGGATTTGCTGTTGTCAGGATTGTATTCTTACAGTCTCCAGCTGTACAAGTTTCACTTACTTGGATCACTTTTTATTTCAGATTAAAAGAGACTCTGGGTACTCCACCATGGCTGAGCAGCAGAAGCAGGTAAAAGCTCAAGGTTATCTTTTAAAAAAAAGCATTTTATCCAGGTGCTTTGGGAGGCTGGATGTGGTGAATCATCTTCTAAGAGGAGTATCAGACACATCCTCATTCCAATCACTTCAGCACAATTAGGAGCTCATCTCTTATCACCACGTTCCCCAGCATTTTTCCCTTGCAGTGGACTGCAGCTACGGCACCAAGTGGGGAAAGGCCTGTTATCTTTGCCTGCATAACAAGAACCCACAACACTCCCCATAACCAGAAGCTAGGCCACTTCACTTGGCCCAGACCTCCAAGTGGTCCTGCTAAACACTGTGTTTCCCAGCTGATGAGCCCCAGTCTCTTTACCAACCCTGTTCTGCACTTAGGAAATTTGCCAACTTCTACAAGCCCTTTAAGGGCAGGAACTCAAGCAATCCGAATTAGTGTGGAAACTGCTGTGCTGGAGCTGTTGGCATGAAGAGAAACAGGGTGTTAAATACTTGGACTTGATGAACAAGATTGTTTTTTATATGTAAACTTCTCTGCTTCTACAGCTCATGTAATTACACTGTGTGGGATTTGTTAATGCAATTACTTCATCAGATGCAATAAAAGCACAGCCTCAAAATCAGACAGGTTCTAGCCAAAGGGCTTTAAAACAGCTGAAGTGCTGAGCTTTAGCTACTCTCTGTCCTGTCTCAAGGCAGGACATGCACAGTGTCTGGTGACTATTAGGAGTTATTAATTTTTGCAACTCCTTTGAGTTCTTCATCTGGAGAATGCTAAAGCATCTGAAATCTTATTTGATCTAACTAAAAATTTTGACACTTGTAAGACATCAGAATTTTTGCTTGGTATAATCTTTCCTCATCCCAGGAGGAAAAGGATTTATAGGATATGAGTCTGTTAAAAAGCTCAAAGTTTTTTATAGCTTTTGTAACCTTTTTTTAAAGAATATTTAGGTGATGTTCCAAGGTCTAAAGATTAAGAAAGTCTTACCTCAGCATAGATGAGGCATCACATGGATGCAGCTGGAAGTGTGAAACTGCTAAGAGAGCAGAACTCCAGGCCAGGATCCAGCAGGCACTGTCTGAAGCTGGAGTAGAAGCCTGGCATTTGCAGTTCAATATACCCAGTGGTAACGCTGGCAACTGATTGCATTGCTCTAACATAAACTTGAAGGGTTCACAAGCATCAAGCTGTAGGGTAAGAGTCCTGGCAATTAAGTCCTCCCCAGTTGCTCACTCGATTTAAAAAAAAAAAAAAAAAGGTGATAAAAGGAAATGGCTTGTTTGTTTCAATAAGGAATGTTTCAGTGCTAATGAGCAAAGTTCTATCCTGGGACAGATAAATATTGCTGACAAGTCTTGGGCCACGTTTAATGTTCTGTAGCTGTTGCAGAATCTGAAAGCCATATAAGGAGGATTCCTCTATACTGCTTAACCCTAAACCACCTGCATTCAAGTTTCTCAGTGAGCTTGTTTGTCCTCTATGACAGGAGAGGAGCAAGACAACAACTATGAATCATACTGTTTCTACTCCAGTCTGTTTGTGTAGCACAACACCACAGTTAAAAAACAGGAAGGACAGAGGAATGAAGAAGACAATAGCTGGTTATTATACTATATTATTTTAGAATTGCATTGATTTAAAAAAAACCCCCAAACATTTATCCTGCAGGTAAATATAATTCATATTCACTCAAGAAAATTCAAACTAAGGTTGCTGAACTCCAGAACTAATTCCAACTTGGGCTACTCTAAAAGACAGATCATTAATTATAAATTTGTCATGTATTTGCTAAACAACTTGGTTTTGAATATTTAAATATTCATATATATTGAAAGCTGCTTTGTGAACATACTTAGAATCAAAAGGTCTCACTGGTAATTTTCTGAGTTTTGCAGTTGCTCTGTACAGTTAAAATTCTTACTGTGATACAAAGCCCTGCTAACATTACAGCTGCCTTTATGCTGTACACAGGAATATTCTTCAGAAGATAACATTTCTGTGACTTGAGAGCAGGGATTTAGAGAACTTTGTACTTGTGACAAGCTGAGTGTTTTAGCTCCTTGTTTATGTGCGGTTGTTCTGTACAGATGGCGCATGGTACCTGCTGGCCAAGTCCTACTCTGCACTAAAGCCGAGTTGTATCTGTGATGGTCTAAAGGCACAGCAAAGTGAATTATGCAAGGAAAGGTGTTAAATCTCTGTTTCTGGGCAGTGAGCAACGGGAATTACAATGGGTCGTCAAAGCAAAGAGGAATGTTGAGAGGAGAGGCTCTGGATTTACTGGAGCTGTTAACCAGGTCATCTGAGCACAGTAGTTCTTGACTTCTGTGGGGACAAAGCATACTGCACCCTGGGAGGGAAGTGCTGGAGTGGAGCACCATTCCTTACCCTGAGATGTTCCTTTCCCACTGCTCTGGGTTATCCAGAAGCCCCTTGTATTATAGCCCTCCAGATACTGAGCAGCATGCCAAATGAAAACAAAGAGGGAAAAATCTGGTCCTCTCTCTCCCTTTGGTTTTTCCAGAGAAATTCCACATCAGTGACACCTCAGGTCTCTGTAAACATGGCAGATGGATGTGTGTGTGCTCCCCCCCCTTCAATTACACACAATAGCCCACAACAGCTTTGTTACTGTGTGTGTAAAACAAAACAGGCCGTCACAGGACTGCCTTTACCATTGCAAATACCAGAAATGCCAGGGCAGGGACACAGCAGCACGTGCTTACTCTTGTTGCTTCTCACAGGAAGAGAAGCTCTGGGATGCCTTGAAGATCAGTGCCTATGTCTTCAGTACAGCCCTGCTCATGTTCACTGCCTTAATGAACTCTGTTTCTTGGTAAGATTGTTCAAACAAAGCAGCCTGAGGGGAAACTTGTGGAAAGGAGGAAAAAGTGGATGACAAGAAGATGGACAACTCTTATTCCCACAGGTTTATGCAGAATATAACTTTAGGTAATTTCTGGCAAACAACATGGCTGAAGTTCTACAACTTCTTTGAGGGAGATGAGTGGACAATCTTCTTCATTGGTGAGTTTTAACAACACCCCATGTATTACATGTGAAAGGGGGACATGGACCTGCCTTCCCAAACTTGCTGATTCTCCCATGGAACAGCACTGGCTTGGGAGCCAGACACATCTGATGTGGTGCAGCTGTTCTGCCTTTGGACGGGGTCACCATTAGGCACCCTGTACAGACCAAAACTCTGATCCTTTGCTGCTTCTGAAATGGCTTCCCTGTGAAGATACTTTGCTCCTGTGAGTACTGAATGACTCAGTAGAACTAATTACTAAAACTTAAAGTAAAATGAATGGATTTTACTCTTGCTGTAGCACCTATAAAGCTTTCTGTGATTAACAGCTGGTGAGCAGAACTTAAAAGGAACTTTGAAATGTTCTAGGGATCAACTCAACCGTATCCTACTTGTATTTGAAAGCAATGCGTAACAGAGGGGCTTTTTCCTAGCCTCAGTTTTCTCAAGTTCCAAACTATGAGACTTTTGTCCTCTATAAACTCCTCCCCATTCTTTAGGTCTTACCTGGATGTCAGGACTTGCCCATATTTCATTTTAAATCATCTTGGTGCTTGTCTTGGAACATCCGAGTCCCAGCAAGGTCCTCTGGATAATATGCCAGTGTATTTTGTTTCTGATTTAGCCATAGCTCTCAATTCATTCACACATCTCTGCCTTCTCCTCATGCCACAGGGGCTGCATTGGTGCCTGCACTTGCTTTCTGGGGCTTCAATGGAATCCTTATGGTGGCTGATACAACAGGAAAGCCAACTTTCATTACTCGCTATCGCATTCAGCTGGGCAAGAATGATCCTGTAAGTACTTCTCACTCTGCCTCTTCTGCTGGCTAAACACTTCCTGCAGTCTCTTAGGCCAGGAATGGGGAGAACCTGTTATACTTTGGGGTTTTTTTGCAATTAGGTAGGATTCCAGGAGAATCAAGCCAAGTCTTGTACATCCACTGCAGAGAGGAAGGCAGATCCTGTAATTAAGCTACTGTTCAAATCTAGATTGACAGCTTGTTAAAAAGCTGATCCCAAAAGTAGCTGCCTATAAATCTTAAAGCTTTTTAGCCTTCCAAATAAAGCTGCATCACTTCTGACTTTGCCTCAAGTCCTGACTCTTTTGCAGGTGGACAAAAAGAAACTGCGCCAAGCCATCTACACAGCGCTGGGTAATCAGTTCTTTGTCTCCTTGCCCATGCTTGTGCCCATGTTCTATGTCATGAAATGGTGGGGCAACACCTTCAGCAAGGAATTACCTACTTTCCAGTGGTTTCTTTTGGAGCTAAGCATCTTCACCCTAGTAGAGGAAATTCTCTTCTATTACACACACAGGTGAGTTGAGAACAGGAACAGGACTCTGATTTTCCTCCATGCCTTGAAGTTTATACTCATCTCCTTCAAAATCAGCAATCTCAGTCCCTTCCGCCAATCTTGTATTTATATGGGAAAACTTACAGGTTCTGAAATCCACCCTTGAAACATGAGACTTTGGTGCTGCCAGTACCTAGAATAAGCAAAAATGGGTAAAATCACAAAGGTGGAACAGCTTAGAAGCTAAGGAAGAAACAAAACAGGCAGCTGTACAAAAGAGCTGTGTTCTTTGAAAAGAGTAAGACTGAGTATCCTGAAAGAAAAAAAACTCAAAAGGTCAGTGACTGGTCTCCCATTCCCTTGTACAGCACTTAGGAAACAGGGCCTATCTCCCAACACTGCAGGATTTCCAAGCACTAACACAAGACTAGAGGACAAAGCTAAAACAAGGAAGACAAAAGCCTGCAAAAAGCTGTGCAGAGGCAAGCCCAGCACTCTCAGAAATACGTAGGTTTTCCTTTTAGACAAATGCACCCAAAAATGTAAAAGCCATTTCTTACAAAGGACCCATGGAAACCAAAACTTGTGACTAATAGTTGCCAGTCGGAACAGTCCTAACAGTGAAAGTATTAAGTGAATCTTCCTCTAAGCAGAACTCCCAGATTTGAGCAAATGAATCATTCAGGGACTTTGATTCATGGGAATTATCTGAACTAAGTTTAACATTAGCCATTGGACACATCAGTTGAGTTAAGGCTGACTATTACAGAGAGAGCAAGCTGAAATCTTTATGTTAGAGGAGATATGACCAAGTTCCCAGCAGAAATTTTGTGTTCTGGTGCTCTGTGTTCCTCTCTGCAGAGCTCAAAATCTGCCTTTCTCTGTTTGCTCTACTTAGGCTTGTTCACCACCCATTCCTTTATAAGCACATTCACAAGAAGCACCACGAGTGGACAGCCCCCATCGGCGTGGTCTCCATTTATGCTCACCCAGTAGAACACATTGTAAGTGGGTTCTCCCATAATAACCATCCAGTTGCTGTGTAGAGTGTGATTTTCATGGGATTAGGAGGAGTGGTAAGAAAAGAGAAGCAAATGTGCCCTTAGGTGTTTTTTCCTTAGGAAGACAAAGCTGAACTGTGTTGCTGCAGGGAGTTTGCAGAAGCTGTTTATACTAGACTCCTGTAGCTTTAAGAGCACAGATACAAGGGCCTCCAGTAGATAAGGAACTGACTAAACGGTGCTTCCTTGAGCCCAGAGAGGAGGGAAGCACAGGCAGTGCTTTCAGCACAAGATGTGATACTTTAAAAAGTCTGGGTTGTTGTGTGGACTCAAGAGTTCTGTCAGGATTTTCATCATAGCTGGGATCAGTGAGTGCAGGAGTGTCTCCCAGTGCTGCTCCAGCTGAGCCTTCTCAGAAAACAAATCCCATCTTCAAAAGATTCTACTTACAAGTTCCATCCCCTAGTAATACTAGTCCTGTGCTGCAGCACCGGCTCTGTGAGTCTTATCTGTGTGCAGGACACAGTGAATTGATACAGATCATCACATCACTGTGTCCACAGCTCATACCCTTTTACAGTGAGGTTTCCCAAGAACAGCTTCAGTGTTATTCCAAGGCAAAGCTGAAATTCAGACCTCAGACTCCAGGGTGATTTACTAGAATCACACTGCCCTCACACCCACAGTTCGGGCTCATGTCTAACTTTACAGGCTTAGGGAGCTTGGGCTATGACACTGGATTGCAGTTAGTAGAACTCTGTTAGCCCTATAATTATTTCTTGGATGATTATGTAACTTAAGGTGTTTTTAGAGGGATCTTCCCTTTATGCTGTTTGCACAAAACTAATTTATCACCCAGGTGACACAATTCAGCTCCTAGGGGAGTCTGCTTGTTGTGGACCCATCAATGAGGAAGTTTCTTCTCATTTCCAGGTGTCCAACACGCTGCCTGTCATAACTGGCCCGATGATCATGGGATCTCATATTGTTTCAATCTCAGCGTGGCTCTCCCTCGCTCTCGTAACAACAAGCATTTCACACTGTGGTTACCACCTGCCCTTCCTGCCATCTCCAGAGTTCCATGACTTCCACCACCTCAAGTATGTCTGGGCACTGCTCAGCTTCCCCTTGGGGAGAGCTTTCCAAGGATCAGGTGGACTTCCACAGCTCATGAACAAGCAGAGCAGCTCTCCAGTTCACCCGAGAGCAGGCTGAATGCTGACACTTCTGACAGCAATTAAAGAGAGATCAGGATTCCAAGGGACTCCAGCCCTGACAAAGACAGTTCTCTACAAGGCTCTTCCTAGAAGTTTAGAGGACACTACATGTGATCTAAAGACAGCAAGGGCAAGTCATACAGGTGAAATAAATGTGCAGGGAGCCTATCTGCCTGTCCCTCTCCCATACACTGGGATTAGTAACACTGATCAGATAACACCTTGCCCAATCACAATTAAGCCTTCCTGGCAGAGATTCCAGCCTCCTCATGCTGGAGAGAGCAGTTTCAGCAGGTTTTTAGGCATACATACCCGAACAGAAGAAGAATTGTTCCCATGTCCTGGATGTGCACCAGATTCAGAAACCTCCTCAAAGTCTGCCTCTCCTGCAGATCCAGCCCGTGGGACAGTTCTCTCACCACCCAAACCCTGGGCAGCACCAAAAACATGGTTCCAGTTCTCACCAGTTGTTTCCTCTGAAGCGCAGCTCATATCAGGACACAGATCACTGCAGATCCAAGATACTCTCCAGGCAGGACAGCTGTGCCAGTGTCCCAGTGCTGGAAGCACAGCTGCTCCATGTCCCAGGGCAGTCGGGTCTCAGGAGCACATGGACACGGTAGTATGAGTGTCCAAGTACTCCTGCAGCTCTTGAGCTGCCTGGGAGACATGGCTCAGTGCCACCTGGACAATGAAGGTGCCAGAGAGGGAAGCTGCCCGAGTTTTACCCAGGCTTCAGTAGACCTGCCAGGGAAACTGGTGCAGGGGCACAAATCACGTGGATGGGTTATCCCAGCTCCCAAAGGAATGGAAATAGGAAGGGTGAGGTAACCTCAGTAACTTTCCAGTGATCTTCATCTCTGTTTGGTTCCCAGGTTCAACCAGTGCTACGGAGTCCTGGGAGTGCTGGATTTTCTGCATGGCACAGACTGTGTGTTCAGAAAAACCAAAGCCTTTGAGAGACACAAGGTCCTCCTCAGCCTCACACCGCTCTCCGAAAGCATCCCTGAAACACCCAAAAAAGCAGAGTGAACCAGCCCAGTAGCTCTTGCAGAGCCCAGTGACCAGCAGAGTGAGAGACAATGATTTATGCCAAATAGTATTTTAAGTGGGAAACAAGCTTTTGTTCACACGTAAGGAGACATGAAACTTAAGTTAAAGATGCTGCTGGAAATGACTGCATGTGTGCTGCTGTTATTTTCTACCCAGGACACAAAAAAACCCCTGCTCTAGAAATCTATTTTTAAACAAAATTTAGTACTTGGTTGCACTGTTTGATTCCAGCTGCCTGTGCATGAGCCAGGTGTGTTCTGGGCCACGTGGCTCTGGGGAGTTCTCACTGAGGTTTTAGAACCAGTTTCCACAGGTGATGCTTTGGCCTCTCAGCAGCACTCACTCTATAGAAACACCAGCACAGTCACAAAACTACAAGTGATAGGGTTAAACCCACTATTTTTGAGACTTGGAGCACTTGGGATATGAGATGTAACCTCATGGAAAATCAGTGGTGCCACAGCTTAGAAACTCTCCCCTGCATATGCAGCCTGACTCCCCTCAGAGCAGACTCCCCCTGGCAGACATCAGTCCAGGTCTGAGTTAGGGCTGTCACAGCCTCGTGGACATTCCCCAGACATTAAACATCTGCGAGCACAAAGTGAGCTTCTCCTCATGGGACAGGAAAGGAGAGCTGGGAGCTGAGGCCCTGTCTAGCCTCATCTCGCTGTGAGACGCAACCAGAAATCCACAATAAAGTCCGCGACTTTCCAAGGAAAACGGAATCCCTGCTGGCCTGAGCTGTGTGGACATCAGTGAAACGCTGTAAGAAAGAACCCAACAAAGCAGCCCCCAGAGCTTCATGCACATCCCCAAGTACCTAGAGACCCCAAGACATACTGTGGGTTTTCTCAAGGATCTTTTTAAGTTTCAATCCTGCCCGAGGGCCTGGGGCAAAACCATCACATCGCCAGTGCCTGAGCAGCCCCCTAAGAAGGGGACACGCAGGGCTGAGCTGCCCTGCACTGACCTGTGGTCAGCCCTGCTCTACCTGTTGAAGCCAACTCGCTTCCCCAGCCCTCCTCTGATCCCCACAGCCACACAGGGATGAACCCGGCCCATTCATCAGCTCACAGCTCCCTGGGGAAGGCAAGGCAGCAGAATACAAAATCCAGGCTGCATTGTCTTTTGAAGTTTTTATTTTTATACATTTTTTTTGTATTAAAAAGGAAAAAGCATAATTACCACAAATTACAAAGGACTAAAGCATTACTAGAATAATGAATCACATCAGCCTAGAAAGCAGATACTCTGAATAATATTAATGTTATAATACAAGCTCTCATTCAAGTATTTTACATTTTTCTCTTTTCCTCTTATATGTGATGATGATCCTAGCATATGGGTCAAAGATTATGTACTATCAACAGAGATGGATCATGTACAGCCGGCCGTATTAACAAGATTTTCCTCCCAAGTGATACATGGTCTGTGATGAGTCTTTTTAAGTTTGTCTCTACAATAAATGCAGCTGAAGGTTGCACACACTTTCTAGTTTTGGGAAACAGAAGGCTGAGGTTGGACACATACAGGGTTTGAGAAGGGCCAGCACATCAAACCATCACCCCTTCAGCTCCAGGAGAGTGAGCAAAGGGCTGCACTTGCTGGGGTGCAGCTCAGCAGGGGCTTCTGAGCCACAGATCCAAAGGTTTCCAACCCCAATGGGACCAGGACAGGCTGGAAGGGGAGGAGGGGGAGCGGGGCTGCATCAGGGAGGCTTGAGAGACCAAGTGGTGCCAAGCACCCCCTCCCACAAGGGGCACCACAGGCACAAGCCACCCCAGTGCAGGGCTGACACCTGGGGAGCCAGCAGGGGACAGTGTGGGGGGCTGGGGGACCCCAGCACACTCCACGGGGCCCACTGGCACCCAGGGCACTCCCTGCTCCTCTGGAGCTTCCCACCAAGGGGATGTGCTTGTCACAGATACATCGGTCCTATGTTCAAGTGTCTGCAGAAAGTGAAACTGTAAACTACTCTGGTAATGCTGCCCTCCAGCCACCTGCTCCACACCGAGATGAACATTTGCTTAAAGTAAAAAAAAAAAAAATCATTTATCTGTTATCTGTATTGCAAACTTTAAAAAAAGCCAGTGAGGCATTTAACATCAAAGTGTAACAACCCTCTCAAAAAGAGCCCAGCATTCATTTCAAACAGTGACAAGTGACATAACCAGCCTCAGAGGAGACAGGAGACAATAAGCATTGCAAACACAGCTTGCTACATTTACAGTTTTCCTTTTTTTTTTTCTTTTTCCTTTTGATAAAACAACTGGAAAGGCATTAACAGCTAGAAGGCCCCCTCTGCACTGCCATGCAGAACGTGTATGGACAGGTGGCAGAACACTGAGGTTCAACACATTGGTTTGTTACAGTACAGTCGACCAGTCCCGAGCAGTTGCTGAAACTCAAGGGACCCCAAGGGCCACAGTGAGAAGCCGCTGTCAGGGGTGCGAGGGGGCAGCAGAGGAGGGATGGACAGGCAAAGATGGAGCAGCAGCAGCATTATTACTGGTTCTATTTTCTTTTCCCCAAACAATCATGGCAAAGCAACAAAGCCTCCTCCAAAACACACCTTCTACCTCCACTCCATGTCAAAGCTCTGAGCCACCTGCATCCCAAAGACAGGCTGACCTCAGCAAGGAGCCTCTGGGCTGTGGCAGCCTGAGGGACATCCTGAGAGGAGAGGCAGGATGGGGAGCACTTCCCCATCTCAGCCTCCATCAGCCTTTCCAAAAGCAGCTGGGGCTCCCCCCAGCCTGTGCCAGTGGCGGGGCCCCAGCACCACACAGCCCTCATGAGCTGTGGGACAGATCAGCGCTCACAGGAGCACACGTGTAACTGCTGCTCAGACCTCTAAAATTAAAGAAAGCACAAAACATGGTGAAGATGAAGCATCCAAGCTAAAAGCAAGGCCGAACTCCCTCCTCTGCAGGAGGGCAAGAGCTTCCTCAAATACAACCCTGCTCTGGACAGCTGTCCCTTTGTTCAGCTGGGAGTTGTGTGCGATGCCTCCTGCAGCCAGGCATGGACCACCCACCCAGCAGCCCTGGCCTGGCCATGGCCACCACACAGCACAGGGGTGCAGGACACTGCCCCAGGGAGCTCCCTGCCCTCTGCCAGCACCCACCTGCACGGGGCAGGAGTGAATGGCTCTGTGTTCCCTCAACGGGAGGCAGGTAGGTGGAGGAAGCAACAGCTGCCTCAGGCTGTCATGTCCATCTTTCCTTTGGTCTGTCCTGCCCGCTGCTGTCCAACAGACAGTAAAACAAGGCACACAGTCCAGAAACCTGGAAGGTGGTGGGACTGCTAGGACTGCTCTTCTGACCCACCTTCCCCTGGGAAACTGGTGCTCACACTGATCTGACAAATCACTGACTTGACAGAGAGGAGGGAAAACTCTTCCATGCCAAGACTAGAGTCTCAGGCTCAGAAATTAAAATATTACTTAAAATCAACTTGGGAAATTTTCAGGGAACTGTCCTACCTCTTCTACCACCCAAGCAATTTCACAGTCTGCTCCACAGGCAACAACTCCACAGCAAAAGCCCATGCCTTGTTTTCTATTACGCTTGTTACTAAAACGCAGACAATTGGCTTCAAAAGAACACACACTGACGAGAGGAGCACAGGACACGGCAACGGGGCCACCTGTGGCACATCCAGACCTGCTTCCACTTGCAAACAACCAGCAACACATCTCCAATGTCCTTGATCCAGCCTCCTCCTTCCCAAATCAGGGACAAACCCGGCTACATCCGTAACCTCAAGAGATCTGACTGGCTCACAAGAGGGGAAATCCAGATATAACAGTCACGGCCACAGCACTGTACAAGTGTTACTTTTTGCCCATCTTGCCCAATTCCCACCCCACAACCCCAGAGCACTGCTGCCATAACAGAGTACCCACGGCCTCAGGGAGGTCTGCTGGAATCGGGCCTGCAAGTGGTACCAGCTGCAGAGTGACATGGCAGGGGTGGGCAGACCAAGGCAGGATCACACCACCAGGAAAATGGCAAAGTAGCAGCTCCCCAGCCTCTCAAACCCAGCCGTGCTTTCAATTCTAGCAGCAGTTCATGAAGCCGCTCCGCTCCAGCCCAATTCTCCCCACCAAAGCAGCGTCCTCCAGGTAGGGTCAGTTTGAGAAGTGATGACCTCAGCCAGGGTCCAGTGAGCACCCACGGCCACTTCTGGACACCTTAACCATGCTCCCCATCCTGGTCCTGCTTCTCAGTTCCTGGCTGCTCTCATCCTCCTGCCCACAGCCACACAGGGACAGCCCTGGAGAGATGACTCCTCCCAGCTCTGAGATGCAGCTCTGCACCAACTGGATCCTTTTGGAAAACACTGTTCAGTACCAGCTTATGATGTTGCAGAGAGCGCAACACAATGAGCCGCACTTTTGGAGTTGCCCATTGTGGACCTGCTCCACACCGTGTGCAGGAGCACATTCTGCAGCTAATGGGGATGGAGCACCAAAGCCACAGCTAAGCCATCTGCACAGCAAGTATGCCAGGGGCCCAGGACACAGAGCATGGTAGCAGCAAGGCAGGTGGGTCTGGCTGGAAACGAACATGACTTTCCAGTGCTAGCTCTGGAACATCTCCAGAGGTAGGACTGGAAGTCTCAAGAGATCTCACCCCTCTGACACACGCCCCTTGCAAAGGAACCAGCTCAGAGGCTGGGGAGGGTTTGCCTACTGAAGCCCACCCGGTGCTGGGTAGAAGGATCAATCACATAAATGCCACAGCAGCTCTGCAGCCACTCCCTGCCTCTGCCACCCAAGGAGCTGCATGGTGTCATCTCAGCCCTCAGAGGTGCACAGGGACCGTGTCCTGAGTGGAAGACTCCATACAGCCACCTGCCGAGATATACCACAGCATATGAGAGCTCTTCTGTGCTGGGCAGGTCTCCTGGTCACCACAGCACAAGTCCCACCAGCAGCCCCAAGCCAGCGACTGTGGTGGGACAGGTTTCCCAGGGCTGTGTCACCCTCTGTCAGGCTACAGCATCAAGTGGCACCAGGGACACGGCAGACCTCCCACTTGCTCACAGCAAGGACCAGTCCCTCCAGCTGCTGTGAGGATCTCCCTGCTCACCCCCCAGCCACGCTGGAAGCACAGACGGGAGCAGACCAACCTCCCAACCCAGAGAGGGCTGAGGGGGTCAGAGCAAGGCCGTGAGCGCATCCAGTCGCTGTCGTGGGGAGGAGGCTGCCATGGTACAAACACAGCGGAGCGGCTTCGACTGCTGCGTGAGCACAAGTCTTGATTTGACTGCCCTCATCATGTTACCCAGGAGACTCAGGCCTGGCAGGGAGGCTCCATGATGGGGGAGGCATCCAAGTGAGCTGTGGGGTCAGAGGAAAGGCCAGAGGGAAGATCAGCTCGGCAGCAACGCTGTGAGGAGTCTCTGGGCCTGGGGTGCGGGGGAGGCCAAAAGCCCAGTGCACCAGAGGGTGCAGAAAGCCATCAAGCCTCCCCAGTCCAGCTCCACCATAAGGCAACTTTTTTTTTTGTGTGTTTTTGGGGGTTTTTTGTTTGTTTTTTTTTGTTTGTATTTTTTTGTTGTTTTTTTCTTCAATAGTATTTCCAAGGAAGAAAGCAAAGGGAAATGTGTCTTTTAAAGAGTTTTTTTTCCTTGTTGTTTCAGAGGGGTTTGTGGGGCTTTTTTGTTACGTCATTTTTTCCAAGGGAAGAGAAAAGCTCCTCCGCAAAGTCCTGTCTTTGCATGCGATGGGCGTTCGTGGGGCAGCGGATGCACCGTCCATGCAGGCTCGAGTCCAGGTGCCTGCCAGCCTCCCAACCAGCCGTCCTCGCAGGAAGGAGTCAGAACAAGCCTATCCTTGGCAAAGGTCCTTTGGTTGACTTCCAAATTGTCCGTGATGGAAGGGGAGAGGTGGGCAGAGGGAGAGCCAGACCCTGGGGAAGGTGAAGACGTTGGGGAGAAGGGACCAGGAGAACGCACAGGGCGACGCTCCTGTCGCGGTCGTCGGTGTCGGGGCGGCACCGCCGTACGTGGAATGGGAGACGTCAGCCGGGTCACGGAGATCAGAGGCTCCGCAGCATCGTGACACGCTGTGGCTTCGGTCCCCCACACTGGGGAACCTCGCTCCTCCGAGCTTCCTGAGCGGCTGCCCCACGATCCGAGGGAGGGGGGACACAGAGGGGAGTTGTTGGGAACCACACAGAGCAGACTTGTTTTGGTAAATCCAGACGAACTTCTAGCAATAATTTAAAACTTGATATATATATATAACAATAAAAAAAATCTCCCCTTTCCAACCCAGCCAGAACACATCTTTTTTTTTTTGAAGAGACACTAAGACATGAGTGTGCGCAGAGGAGGGGAGGGAAGGGAAAGGAAAGGGTGGGTCTGCTGGGAGCGGGTCTGGCTCTGGTCAGGGTTGTAATAGCAAAATGGTGTTTTAGATGTAGATCGTCTTTGCTTTCCAGCCACAAGAGAAGAAAGTCGTGTGCGTTGAAGTTTCTCCCAAGCAGCCTATTCCTGGGCACCCACCTTCCAGCTCCCTTCCTGTCCCACCCCCCTCATGTCTCCCCTTCTCCAAGCCAGTCCCCCACCAACCCACCCCATCCCCCGGCAGGAAGCAGATGCTGCAGCCTCTACTTCCCCACTGTCTGCGACTCTGCAGCCGATGGGGCAGGGGATTGCTGGCTCAGGTTTTTGGCATCCTCTTGTGCAGGCTGGCTGGGTGAGGCGTGGGCTTGGCTGGATGGGCACTGGCTGACCGTTTTGCTGGAAGACTGGGATGGGTAGCGCTTCCTGCCATCTCCCCCTGACGTCGTAGGGTATCTCTTGTGTCCACCTTCCTCCCCCATGGGTGGCTGGAAGAGAAGCACCCCAGTGTCAGCACAGCCTCCTCCAAATGGAGGTGCCCTCCCCCAGGATCAGGGAACAGCCTTTCTGCAAGCCTGCCGTCGCAACTTCTCTGCCTGACCCACAAGGAACACACATACTCACCCCAAGCACTCAGCTGCCCTCCCCTCTCCATATCTCTCACTGTCAAGATTTACTGACAGAAAGACTGACTGACTTCCAATGAAGCACTTGTTCTTAGGCACCTGCTTCCCACACAGGGGCACATCCAGAAGTTTAGGAGCTGAAGCTCCACTCCATCCTCAGTCCATCAGGGAAGATGGGCCCATCCAGTCCCCTCATCACATTCTTAAGTGGATTTACAATATTCCAACCCTGGAGATTGCTCCTGGCCTGGCTGCAATGACAGCAAGTGACAGTAGATGTCACTGGCCACCCTCGCCCACTCGCCACCGCCTGGGGACCCCCCTAAAATCTTCCACCCTTGAGGGGCCATCAGGTGCTGCAGGTGTTGTGTCTACTCACATCTACTCGGAAGTCCTCGAGGCGCTTGAACTTGCTGAGGTATTCTTGCAGTTTGCTGTTAATGTCCAGATTTTTGGCTTTGGAATATTTTAAGAAGGCCCAGAACTTTTCCAGCCCATAGAGCTGCCCTGAGGGAAAGAAAATCAATCCAGATGTCAGCAGGACAAAACCAAAATGAAATATCAGACACCTTTCATCTAGGCTTCCCTACAGACCCTCCTGTCCTGCTGGCAGGCACAACCTAGACAAGATGGAAAACCTGGAAGGAAACAAGTTGCAGTTGAAAGCCCCCTTGACTTGGGATATCTCCAAGCTGGTGGTGACATGGCTCAGCCACTGCAGGGCCTTGAGAAATCCTGCATGAACTGGTATGTCTAAAGGAATGCCTTGGAGGAGCTACATCCTCCCATTGCCCTCCTCCATGCCCCAGAACTCTTCAGGACAGTGAGCATCCACTGACCCTCTGCCATGAAGTGAGAAACATGACATCCACCCAGTCGCCCTGGCATATGTTAACACACAGTATTATGTGGCTCTCCTAGTGAGAACAGGCCCAGGGGCAGCCCATCCACCCAGGCTACATCACTGCCAATCCCAAGAAAGGCCAAAGGAGACACCTACCAGCTTCATAATCCTTGATGGTCTCTTCTTGAAAGTCCTTAAATATGTCTGGCCGGAATTTCTTCTCCAGCCCGTAGCTGTAGTATCTGAAAAGGCACTCCAGACCGTACCTGGAAATGGAGCAGAGCATGGGGCTTAGACACTGGTGCACACAGCACAGGGCAGAGAGCCCTGCTGAGTACCAGCACCAAGTGACTGAGGGCAATCCCAGATCCACCTTCAGGCAAGGCAGAGGGACTGCCTTTATTTGCTGTGAGCCCTGTAAAGGTCAAACCCCTTCTTCCCTCATTCCCCTCCCAGTAAAGGCCACTCTACTTCTCCCTTCCTACCTGTATCCCTCCTTCCCATCCTCCACAGCCAGTTGCTTGAACTCCTCATACATTTTCTTGTTGAAGTGATCTCGGAGGAAGAAGGACCAGAACCGGAAAAGCGTGTTCATCTCCTGGGACTGACCAATGCCCAGTCGTTTTCGCTCTGTTTTGGGAGGAGGGGATGATTACAAGGCAGATCCTCTCACAGGGAGTCTGGGGTTCATGTACAGGAGGGCTCTGTAGCACTGTGACAACACCCAGCCCCAGTGCAGGACACCCTGAGCACAGCCCAAACTCTCCACAAACCATGGGGACATATCACTGCCAGCAGAGCTGCCCTGCAGGACCCTGCTCGTGCCCATGCCCTGGCACAGTCACCCTGTCCCACACCTCAGGGCAGTGTCCCTACCGTTAAGGCAGCGCCGACGATACTTGTGGTAGACGTGTTGTGTGAAGCCATTCTCCTTGAGCAGCTCGTGTGAAGGATGCTGGAATTTGGGCAGGGACTGTGGGGTGCAGCCGTAGCTTCCGACGGCCGGGGTCCCCTCCGAGGGGCTGGAGCTGAGCACGAGAGATTCTTGTCAACACCACGGTATCACCCAGCTAACAGCAGAGTGGGGTCACGATCCATCCCACGGCACCTGCCTGTTGGTCCCACCAACTCCCAGTGACTATCTACCCTGGGTTTGGGACATGAGCCATAAAGCAGCTTCCTAGAAAGGGTACCAATGTTTCTGAGTCTCATCTTGCCATTCTCCAAGGCTTCATATATTCCCCAAGCCCTTCCAGGAAGGGCAACTTTGGTCCCAGTCCTTTCTGCACTCACCTTGCAGGAGACCTCTCCTGTGAGAGCAAATGCTGTCTTTGCCCTTCCTTCCCACACTCGCTCCCTTTCCCATTTCTGGCTCTTCCATCATCCCACACGCCCATTTCTGGTACCTGATGGAGGCGGTTCGGGGTCTGTGCTCCCGTGAGTCCATTACCCAGCCCACGTGGCACTCCATTGGAGGGTTTGAACTGTGCCTTGTCTTCCTTTTCCGCGGAGTCTGAAAGACAAAGTGCATCAGGGATGTGGGTCCTTTCCTCCCTAGGCTCCAGCTGGGAAACCCCAGCTCCCCCTCCCGCAGCCCAGGCCTGTTCTCACCTTGGCATCTATCGTCCTGCCCTCTTTCACCACTGGGTAGAACCGGGGCGTCTGTGTCGGGTCCTTCAGCTGAGGCGTGCGAGGGGTCCGGGGGGTCCTGGCGTTGCGGTAGTTGGGTGACTCAGGTACAGTCGTAGGCAAAGACCGGGCGATGGTGGAAGGCTCAGGGACTCCAAACAGCTTGTTGGCCAAAGCGTCTGTGGGTACTGCAGGGAGGAAACCCCCCCACTCCAGGTCAGGCTGAGCTCTGAGCGTAAGCATCACTACCCTCTGGCAGATGGGAAGCAGCAGGGGAAGCAATGTTGGGGACACATCCCAGCCCTCCCACACAAGCAGTTTCAAATCCAGCATGTCACCAGCTTGGCCAGAAAGCCCAAAGCCTAGCAGCACATACAAGGATGGAGCTTCCAGGGATCCCACAAAGTATCTGCTTTCTAGTAGCAAACAGCCACAAATTTCCCATCCCCAAGAGGATATGGCACCAGGTGCCACACACAGGTAAACCAGGCTTGGAAGGCAGTGGCCTTCCAGGTACTCAGAGTTCAAGAAGTAAGTCACATCCAAGTAATTACATCAAAGTCTGCCAGTATTTCCTCACTCCATTGGGACACCTCTGCTTTCGTGCCTCCTCTCCTGGAGCTCCAGAACATCCAGTTGCAAGAGCATCATTGCTCTGGAAAAGAATCTCACGTGCCTGTAGCGCCAGTTCCTTTTTCCCCAGCTATTACCCAACCTCTGAAAACCTCTCAGCATGAGGAACAGGGACAAAATTGGTCCCACCCATTCATGCCCTCTCTCTTACCTTGCTGGAATCTGGGGGGACCAGGAGGGACTTCTTGGTTTGGATCCACAGGGGGCTCTGGGGTCAGAGTGTCGAACTGCTCCCTGCTGATCATATTCACCTTCTTGAAGTTCTCCACCTCTTGCTGCATCGGAGAAGGAAGATGGTGAAGCAAACAGTTACTCTCTTCTACCCTCACCCCATTTATGGTTCTGCTTATGCAACAGCCACAACACTGGGCTTGAGTGTAGCCACGGGGCCCTGAGTGTCCAGAGGGCCACCTGCTGCACAGGGGTAAGAAGGGGAGATGCAGCAGACAGAAAACTGAGCACTGCACAGACCAGATCTGAGCCACCTGCTGTCTCCAAGTTTTCAGGGATCCTCCAAGCCAGCTCCACTAACCAGCACTTACTACTTTCAGGCTTTTATCCACCCAGGTGAGTGCTGGTATAGTATAAGGCTCAAGGTGAGCTCAGTGACCTGTTTTTGGCCAGGACTCCCACCACTGCCACTGTCTTGTGCCCCTAGAGCCCCCTCCCCACATCCTTACAGCCACACCCAGCAGTAGGACATAATGTTCCTCTGTAGCTGAAGGAATTACACCCCCAGCACACACTGTCTTGTCATCTGCTCTCCCCACAGTTTTTGTCACCCCAGAAAGCACCACTGCTTCAGCACTGTCCACATGCCAGACACAGAAGCACTGAGCCCAGCTGTAGCTCCAACAGATCACCTCACTGCCGTAATTTCTGTCACCAGATGAGTCTAGGCAAGTCTCCAAATGTGAGAGTCACCAAGCTGGCACTCAAACATTTCAAAGCAGCACATGTCTATGCAAAGTGACACAAAAGTGGAGAAGAGAACTGGCCAAGTGCAGCCCAGACATCTATGAAACTGCCCCCAAATAAATGTGATCTCCAACAGACTGTGCCATCAAACATGGGACAGTGCAGAGACACCTGGTTCCCTTCACAGATCTGGCACTGCCAGACAATGCCCTGGCAGACAGCACAGCAACAGGCTGCATATTCCAGGTGACCTCACTAATGGCACTTTGTTTACCTGGCTGCAGCCTCACATCTTGTTAGAGAGCTGTGTTTATCCCTGATATGGCAGAGCATGATGGAGGGAGCCAGGAATCCCAAATGCTGCAAGAGGACTAATCCCAGCTTAGTTCTACCCCGTGAGTGGGCTGTAACCTGCCGTACTGCCCTTTTCACCCCACGCCAACCAGCAGCCGGCCTGCTGCACACAAGGCTCCCTGCAGCCCACACATGTTCCCTTCCTCAGATCAACCTCTCTCACCTTGATCTGTGAATACTCTGGCTCGAACTGCTCTGTCCACAGGTCCTGCTCATAGTAGTAAAGCCCATCGTTGATCACCTTGGCCAGCTCTGAGCTCATTTTGGCCCTGGATGTGTGGTTGCCAGTCCGGTCCCCACCAGGATGCCGGCGCAGGTAAGGAGGTGTCTGTGTCACGATGAGGATCTTGTTCACGTCGCGATCGTCGATCTCATAATCTGAATCTTCATCTGACCAGTCGGTGAAGGTGTTCTTGCGGCCGTCCATCTGCTCCATCTCCTCGTCGAAGAGGAAGTCGAGCTCTTCAGGTTCATCTTGGTCCTTTTGTTTTTGCTGTTGTGGTGTCTTTGACTCCTCTGGTTTCTACAGGTAGTGGGGCAAGGGTTACACAAGGAAAAGACCACAAAGCAACAACAGACACAGCTACTGCCCCTTGTTTCTTTACCCCAGGCCAGAAAGTTCTCCATCTGTAAGAACACCTTATTTACACCACTGAGAAGCAGCTTTAAAGTGGGCCACAGACCCTACTTATGATTCAGGTCACCTCCACAACTGGGAGGTCCCCACTCCAACAACTCCTATATCACCACCTACCTTGGGCCTAGCTGGGGAAGGCCGAGGCCTCTTCTTCACTTCAATCCATGTCTCTGAATCCAGGTCTGGCAGACTTGTGGACAGGCCTTTTGGCATTGTCTTCAGGTTACTGACCTCCTCTGTTTTGGTGGGAACTGGGCTGGCAGGACGTGGGGAGCCAGGAGCAGACTCTAGAGCCAACAAGAGCCACAAGGTGTTTTAGAGGGAGGAAGGGAGCCTGGGAGATTGTGTACTTACAAATTACCCAACCAAAGGAGTCATTCTGGCAGCATGGCACAGCTTGTAGGACTAGCTGGCATTCTGTGGCCAAGGCTTAGCAGCAAGGTGCCCACAAATGCTGGAGTAGGAATCTTCACTTAATGCCAGCGGTGGCCACAGAGCTTTGCAGGTGACAGTTTCCCAGACACACAAAGCCCTAAGGCAGGTGCTGCGTTGCTCTCTGGGAAACCTTCCCAAGACAGTCTGGAGCCAGTGGGAACAGATCTTCTCCTGCCAAAACTCTTATAAGAGGGTCAAAATGATCCTCCACTTGGGCTCTCAGTCCCAGCCTTGGGCTCCTGCCAGCCTCGCCATGGGATGGGGTGACCAGAGCAGGAGAAGCCCATGGACAGCAGACTCTTCCCCAGTACTTGGTTTACAGCTCCACACATGCTGCCCAATTTGTACCCAGTTATCTCCTCACCCACCAAGGAACACCTGAATACACATGTGTACTCTCTCTGCTCCTCTGCTCTGCCCAGCCGTCAAAGACTATTTCCAGGCACAGCCAAGAGACTTCCAGCACCACTGACCATCTCCAAGTCCTTTCAGCCCCCACAGAGGAAAAGCCACAGACTCAGTCTCCTATGTTTCCACACACATGGAAGCAGCAGAGCAATGAAGGTCTGAGGACAGAGCCCACACCAGCTCCCACCATCACACAGAAAGCCAATGGCCGAGCCCTGCCCTGGGGAACACTCCTAACTACCAGGGTCTCTGTCCTGCTGCAGGCTCAGCACTGCATCCCACACTTCCCTCCACTTTTCCCCAGTGCTCACCTGTCTCCTTCTGGAAGCTTTGCCGGGGCACAAACTCAGGGCAATTGATGAACTGTGAGAAGTCAGTCTGTGTGTAGTCTGCCATAGGAGGACCAGGCAGAGCCCATTTTTCTGGCTGCTCTTTTCTCCTGATCTTCTCATCCACGATTTCCACCACCTTGCTGTCCTTCAGAGCCTGGAACCGAGGGATACTTGGTTACCTTGGGCCCCTTGGCACACGGAGTGGCTAACTCATCCATAGGAAGCAGGCACCACATGCAGTGGGGAGATGCAGAGCAAGAAGGAAAGGTCACCTTTCCCTGCCCTCACCTTGATGATGAGACTGATGTCAGTGGTCAGTGCCTGCACTCTATGGAAGCTAGCAATCAGAGTGATGGGAAGGAAGCCATCCGAATCCATCTTGCGGCGCAGGAAGAAGTCCCGCTCCAGGTTGTCCACACTGAAGTAATATTCTCTGTATGGACAACATGTCAGTGAAAGGAAGCTCCAAGTCACCATCCTCTGGGTATCCTCAAGGAAATACCCCCCCTCTCCCACGCTTAAGCTACTGAAGGGAACAAGCCTTGGGAGCCCAGCTGTGGGGCAAGCTGGTTCTGCAAGTGAACCGCAGCATCAACACACCTTGGTTCTAACCCTTCCCATGGGATTGCTCATGCAGTTCCCACCAGCACCCAACGCTCAGAACAAGGACAAGAGATGGTGCTCACATCTGCCGCTTGATATAGTCTTTGAGCAGCTCCTGGTCCACGCTGTAGAGCTCAGCACTGCTGATGTTGTCGAAGTAGTAAGTGATGTTGCTGGCGTATTTCTGGGTGCGGGAGCCATCCGAGCCCTCGAATTTCCGGTACCCATACTGGTAGTCAAAGTGCCCTGTGGGACAACAGTAAGGGTCAGCACAGAGACCCTGAGTTCTGCCAGACAGGCTGTGCTGCCAGATGGGGCCAGACTCCTGCACAAATAGTTCCCTCTGCACTGTTCCTGAGGACTCATAATGGGGCACCCCACATCCTTCATCTTCATGCTCTCTCCGTGGCCCCAGAAGGCTTCTGGGAATTGGGCAACCCAGCTGACACACAAAGACCCTAAACTGAAGCTGGGTCAGGGTTAGCACAAACACTACCCAGTCACATGCCAGGCTAGATGCTCTTCCTCATCCAAGCCATGGCTCCTGCTCAGCTCTCAACATGACAAAGCCTACAGAGAATATCAACACGCTTGAACTCCTGATCACAGAAGTACTGCATGGGGTGGAAAACAGGCAGAAGGGCTTGGCCTAAGCAGTGGAAAAATGCTTTATTGCTTTGTTAAAAGCAGCATATCAGCTGGGATGATCTGCCACAGTACTTCCCTACAGTGCTCTGCCCTCCCTAGCCCACTTTGAGAGGCCCAGAACCCTCACACACACAGGCACAGAGCTCTGCACACTTTGTCACATGCCCTGTCCTCTCCCTGCTGTCACTACACCACACGCACAGCGATCACCTCCTCTGCCACGGCCACGGCCCCTGCCACGGCCCCGGCCTCGGCCCCGGAACGTCCCTCGCACAGCCCCTCCCTCGCTCTTCACGCTGGAGGTCTCGTCGTGGTCCTGCCAGCTGCGCTCGTGCTTGTTGTCCGGGTGCCAGCCTGCAGCAGATGGGGAAGGAGAGGCAGGAAGGGTGTTAAGGGATAAAAGCGCCTGCCTGGAGCAAACCCGCTGCACCCGGAGCCCTCTGAACACAGGAAACGTGCCCACTGGGCATCAGGGCTTGCTCTGCCCCACAGCCAGGGCAGGGAGTGGGTCCCCAGCCTGAGCCCCCACCTTTCAGCTCGCTGCGGTTGTTGGAGGGGTGCCTGTGCTGCTCGTTTTGCCGGTTGTTCCGAGAGGCGGTTTTGTCCCTAGGCACCTCTGACTTCATGTCTATCTGCAAAGGGACCCACTTGTGTTTGTTGCCTGCAAAAGGACAGGGTTTGGGTGTGACACAGGTTCAGAGAGCATTTGCTTCCTCCCCCGCAGCCCTCTCTAGACACACAGCCCCCACACAAGGAGGAGAGAAAGCAACAGGACCTTTTGGACAGAACCTGTCTTTGGACGGCCCTCCAGGCCTCAGTGGATGCAGGAAGGCACTGACCAGGACTCTTGGGCATGGAGGGACATGACAGAACTTGTATTTGTCACAGCAGTTGTCCATCCTCTGCCCCTTTCTGCCTGCCCAGGCACAGACCAAACTGAGCCCATAAATCCATCACAGCTGACAGAACCCAGAGACAGGTGCTGTTCTGTGCCACCACAGAGAACATGGGAGGGCAGTCTCCTGTCACAACTCTATTTGGGCCTGCTTCCA
Source organism: Serilophus lunatus (assembly GCA_013399895.1). NCBI lineage: Eukaryota > Metazoa > Chordata > Aves > Passeriformes > Eurylaimidae > Serilophus > Serilophus lunatus. Next base: position 1,119,330 of record VXBA01001893.1, on the reverse strand, counting down.
CCAAAATGGCACTTTGCCCCTTGAAGCCTGCAAACACCTTTCACCACAGCTGTCCCCACACTGGGATCGTGTCCTGCAGCATGGCCCCCAGGGAAGGCAGTGGATGCTTCCACCTGGGTTATGGATGAGGAGACAGCCTGAGCCTGGGGAACAGCCCTCACCAGGTTCTGCCTTACCTTTCTTCTTCTGGGCTGACTTCTGGTTGTCATCGTCACCGTTCTTCTCCTCCCCAGACTCATCCGATTTGGTTTTCAGGCTCTCTTTGCCGTCACTCCCATCCCCCTTCTCCTGCTCTTTCATGTCTTTTTTGACAGGCAGTTTCCGAAGGGACGGCGCTTTGTGCGGCTGCTGGAGGCAAACCAGTGCAGGAAAGATGTGAGAGGTGGTAAAAAGGAAAAGATGAAGGTAGAACCCAGGCATCCCAGCAGGAACAGGAAGGCCTTGCCCTAGGCTGGAAGCACCCCTGCTCTGTATCTCGGTCTTGCTCCTGGGGAAGGGCTTATGGCTGAGCAGGTCAAAAAGCTCTAGAGATGCTGAGAAGTGCTCAAGATGTGCTGAGACACCAAGATGGACTGCAAGGGAGGCCTGGTGCGCCTGGATGAGAGTGTTCTATAAGGGACTGAACTGGGAAAAGTGTGAGTGACCATCCTGCCCTGATAGCCAGTCAGAAGCTGGCAGAGCTGCATCCAAAAATAGAAAGGCTTCAACAACACTCACGTCCCTCAGTAGGAGAGGAAGGGCCAAGCTCCTTGGGCACATCAGCCCTTTCTCATGTGCTTTCAGTTCTTCCTGTGGAAGTCCTGACCATGGCCCAGATCCCATCCTGCACTGAGCTGCCCTGAAAAAAGTGGGTCTGGGAGCTGCCTTACCTGTTTCACCCAACCCAGGGGTTAGACTGGGCTTCAGGTTCCCAGAATAGCACTGAGGGAGGGAGTCCACATGGGCAGCCCTAAAAGGAAATCCCCCTGCACGCTATTCCTGGCTGCTTCCACACTGACACTCAGCACCCCAAATGGCCTGGCTCAGCCAGTGCTTCCAGAGGGACAGAGAGGTCTGCAAGGGCTTTATCCTGCTCATCACAATGATTCTGTGTTCTCACCTGGACACTCTTGTGGGCTATTTCTCCAGGTGTTGGCCAATTTGTGGCATCACCAAAGTCACCAACCTTGAATCCAAAGAGAAAGGTCCCATTAGTGCACAAGATACAGGTGCTGTTGCCTTCATCAGGGAAGCCAGAAGCCCTTCCAAGTACCACTGTCCCACAAACAGCTATCCCTAGGAGGCTTGAAGGTGACATCCAAACTGCATATGCACAGCCCCTCTGCCCACCCAAGCAGGATCCCTTAATTAATCCCCAAAAAATATCAGTATCAGGGATTGTAATGAGGCTGCCACCAGTCCTGTCAGCTCCCAGCCTCCCAATATTCTGCTCCAGCAGGAGCATTTGGCAGTAAGATGCCCAGGATAACTCACTCATCATAGGCACCACCTCTTGGATGGGGAAAGCATTCAGCTTCCAGCACCTCAAATCCACCTGAAGCAACTATATTCCATTAAAGAAGCTCCTCCACCTAGTGGCAGGTCACAGCCAAGCACAGCTCCGCTGAAGTGCCCAAGTACAACCACGTGCTAACAACAAAGCAGATTGTCTAGGAGGATTAGGGGGAAATTTCAAGCAGGTGATGGGATCTCCCTCATTCCAATCACTCCACGCCCATGTGGGGAACACCAGTCATTTGTCTGCTCAATAAATGACCTGATCAGTACCCTCATTTCTATCTCTTCCTGGTTTCAGAGAGAACCTGCAGGACGGACGAAAGAACCCAAACAGCTGCCCAGCAGTTTATCTGGGCACAGAAACCTCTCCTTGTCCCTGTGGGGTTTGTATTTCTGGATAAATTCGGAGTCACTGAATCCCTCAGGAGATCACATCTTTACATTCAGGTGCCATGCTCCTCTCCCCAAGAGGCAGGTTTCCTGAGACACCCAATTTCAGTGCAGAGCCATGCCTGTTTAACAGACAGCAGCACCTTCCATTCCCAGGGCACTCCTCTCTCCAAAATGGACGAGATGAGGAAAAGCCCTAGCGAGTTACAGATTCATCTTCACTGATTGCTGGGAGCCAACATCAACAGCCCATGTCCCTTTGTCGTGCCCCAGTTCCCCCCAAATCCTCAGAAGTAACTGTCCCTCCATCATACGTTGATCTCCTGGAACAGATTGCCCTGGTTCCTCCAGAGGAGTGGCTTTGTTTGAAATCAATTATCCTGGCTCTCTGTGTGCTGGTGAGGAACAGACTGCACAAGGAAGAGGGACCTACAGACACACCACTATCACCACCCTGTCTGCACTACAAAGTGGGGCACAGGCTTGAGCCCACAAGGAACTTTGGGTGTCCTTGCACTGGAGGAGAGGGCTGCTCCAAGTGCCTCCCTGTGAGAGAGGAGGTGAGAAGGTTTTCCCTGGCCTAGCTGGGCAGAAAACCAGACCAGGCATCACACAGGACCACTAAAATGCTGAAGAGATGGAGAATCAGAATGTTCTCCTCCACACTCCTGCAAACATCCAGGTCAGCATGTCAGCCTCTCCACAACTAGGCTTGCAAAAGGGAGGGGTCTGCTCTTCAAACCCTCAAGATACTCATGCAGGGCTGACAACTGCACCAGAAGCTGGAGGCCAGCAAGGGGAACAACAGAAACAGCCTTACCTTGCTTCCTTTCCTCTGTCTCGGGTTGGCAGCCCTCACCACTTTTGCAGGAGTTGTAAGTTCTGCAAGAGGAGGAGAACAAAACTGTTAAAACAGCTGAAGCCTGTGGGAGTGTTGGCTCTGGAGGGAAGCAGGCAGAAAGCAAATCAGCAACCCCCTCAGCAAAGAAGGGCTAGGAGGAAAAGGTGGAAAGAAAACAGAGCCAGCTTCCAACCTGAATCTCAGAAGGGCCCTATCAACATCAGAAAAATCAATCTGTGTGGCCAAGAGATGGACCTTTAACCCCATCCTGCTGCAGGAAGGCACTCCCCGATTTAGCTGTGCCCTCCCACCTTGGCCTTGCCAGCCAGGGAGGAGGGGTTTTGAGGAGCCCAGCTCGCTCTGCAAAGCACCACACAGAACTTGATCTGTTATGAACAGCAAAACAAACATGCCCTTGAACAGCCAAGGCCCATCATGGTGCCATGGCTATCCCTCCCCAGAGAGCAGAGGAGGGCTCTGGTGGAGGGACACACGAGTCCGTGGCACACAGGCACTGCTGGTGTGAACTCCAACATCCCAGCAAAGGACAAATTCACAACAGGGAACATACAGAGCCAAGAAGCCAGATCCATGAAGTGCCTAAATCCTGCTACAGCCCAGAGTACTTAGGTGTCACAGTACCTCTGGGGTGTTTCAACGTATCAGAGTACAACTGTTGGGGTTGACACCACCAGAAACTCAACCCCACCGTGACCCATCTTGGCTCCTGCTCACACACAACCTCTTTACAGGCAGAAACAGAAATTCAACCCATTTTCTCTCTCACAGGTTTGGCTGCAAGGTCTTTGGATCAGGCTCACAACAGGGCACACACAGTCCCAATGGAGCAGCACATCACTGCTGACACAAATCAGAGTCACGAGGACCAGGTATGAGTGTCCCCTCCAGGACAGCGGTGCTCCACAGGGAGTGGAGAGCCTGCCGGCCCCCTGCCTCATGAGCCAGCCCATGCCATGTGCCACACACCCAGCAGGAGAGAGTTTTCCTGCTGACGCACCAGTTTTGTTTGAAAGCGAAGCAGTCCTGACTGAGGTAGGGTGAGGGTGGGAGGAACCCAGGAGGCCATGTGGGGATGCCCCAGGAAACACCCTGAGTAGCCTACTCAGCTCCGCTCAAAGCTGCCTTTGATCTCCTGTTCAAGGCTGGACAACTTTGCCTAGATGATCAAAACCAGTCCCCTTCCGAGCCTTGAAACCAGTGATTCATCCTGCTGGCCCAGCCTTGCTCAGAGCTGGAGACTTTGAAGTGTCAGTAAGTCAGAGTCAGACATGGCAGAAAGAAGCCACATACACTCCCCTTCCCTGTTCTACAACATCTGCATAGGGATTTCAACTCCAGGGAAGTCCAAGCTCTCAGCTGGGTTCCCGAGTCCTCCCCTTTCCTCCAGGACCTCCCCAACACACCGGCACTGCCTCCCTTCATGAGCAGCGGCAGTCCCACGTGTCCCTCATTTGTCCCAGGTGTCTCTCATTTATTCCACATGCACTTGGGAATCCTGGCTCTACTGCACAAAGCTTGCCACAAGGCTTTTGAACTTTCCTGCTACTGTAGGAAGAGGGAGTGCTTTCAAAGCAGCCCCCAAACCCCTCCACTCAACTCCTATAGATGTCACCAACTAAATACAACTTCAAAAGTTATTAGGAGCTACAGTACAAATCCAGAGCCAGACTGGTTTTCCACAGGTACAGAGCTGCCCTGCTTGCTCCAACAGCACTGATGTGACTGGCACCGTGGAAAGAAGTAACTGAACTTGCTCTGCAGCCTGATTAGGAATCTATCTCCCAAACTGAGGGGCAGCAGAGCTCCCTCTCTCCCCGGGAATATCCCACCTGGGCGATTGCTCCCATGGCACTGCAGCCCCAGGGCTCATAGCAATGGCATCCAGCCTTTTCCTCCAGCTGCTTCAGCTCAGAGTCCCACAGCCACAGATGTTCCTGTGCTTTTCTGGGGGATCAGTAAAAGAGAGGTGTCCTCACAACCACAGTGAAAGAGGACACAGGGGCACAGGCTGCAGGGTGTGTGCCACAAACTCTATCATCTTCGTGGGGGAGGGAAGAGATTGTTTCCAACAAGTTCTGCTACTTTCCTTATCTGCAAGATATGAACAGGGATCCCTTATCTCACCGAGGCGCTGAGAAGACTAATTAGCATTTGCAGAGCACTGCGGAAGACGACACAAAGCAAAGGGGTGCACAGCCAGGCAGGGAGAGAGGGAGGGAGGCTGCTCCAGGCAGTGCAGCCAAGCCAGCTCCAGGGCAGGGCTGCAAGCAGCTCTGGCCAGCATGGAGGGAGTAGAGATCCAGCAATTCACGGTGGAGATCAAGGTAGAAGACAGAGGGTGTGACTGTACTGGCAGACAGACAGCTGGACACACCATCTGCTGGGCCAAGACCACGATGAGCAGAAGCTGTGAATGCCTGGCACCCTCCAGGGCACACCAGCCTACCCAAGGGCACCGGTTTCAACCCATCAGTGATTTTGGAAGTCAAGCTTCTGGGCATCAAACCCAAAACTGCTCTTCATGTTCTCTTGCAGAGACTCCAGCAAACACGTGCTTTAAAAACCAAACCCAACCCTCCCAAAACACACTTAGATTAATCCAGGTGCTCAGGCTTCAGAAGAAATCCTTCCTACAGGGACAGCAACAGTCCTTGTGGTGCTCAGCTGAAAAGAACCTCTGTACAAAAACGCAAGTGCCCTTTGCCACTGCACCGACCTGGAAAGTGGGGACCAAGTGGGTGCTGGTCAGCCCACAGAGAAACAAGGGACAAGCAATGAGGGACATTCAGTACTGCCCTGGTTCATAGCTATACCCTTAAAAGCTGCTAACAGATGTCCCGGACTTCTGGACATCTCACAACCCTCCTTTTGCATTTATTTAGTGGCACTAAATAATTTTCAGTTGCAGCAGCACTGCCTGACCAGCCCCCAGAAAACAGGGCCTCTCTGTGTGAGGGGACAGACAAAACAGCTGCAGCAGGAGCCAGGGCTTTAGTGGTGTGAGACTGGCAAGGGAAGCAAGGAGCAGCTTTGCCTGCGGCCAGAAAACAGATGCTGGCACAGCCAGGAACAGAAAAGAAGGTCTCAAATTTTGATCTGCTGCCTGCAGCCAGAATGTGATCGTTTGCCCAGTCGTGGGGTTGCCCAGCCATAAGGAGATTATTTCTTAGCAACTGAGGGTACGAGGCACAGGTGGGAGCACCAACAGCAGCCCCAACACCAGTATTGCAGCCCAACCCTTCTCGTGGGCATGGCACAGCCAAAGCACTCGCTGGATTTTGACACTCACTCCCCAATACCAAGGGTAAAGCTGTGCAGATACTTCGTGCTCTCCTCCAGCCCATGAATGGCTGTGGCACAGCCCTCAATGAAGGAAGCTCACGGGGCATCCAGGCAAATAAACACCCTGTACTTGGAAGGAGAAGAGCCACTGCATAAGGACCAGACAGCCCAGAGAGAGTGACAGCAGATCCACAGGTAAACGTCCCTCCAACATGAGAGGGTTGTGCCACAGGGTAACTGGGTCAGCCTAGGAGACCTTACCTCAGGAAATCAAACCAAATACCCACCAATCTGGTTCCCTGTGTTTTCTTACATGCAATGCAATTTGTAATGGACAGGGATGAGAAGAGACCTGGCATATTGCAGAAATACCTACACTAGTAGCAAGAATGCTGTAGTGCCTTCTTCAGGTGCAATGGAGACAAGGGCTCAGAGCACCCCAGCCACAGCTGGGAGAGCCTCAGAGGGGAGCCCAGGCTCCCAGCAAGAATGCAGAGACCTCAGCTCCAGCACATGCTCCATTCCTGACACAGCAGCCCCCTCCTTACCCAGCAGCCAAGACAACAGAAAAGAGCCAGCCTGCTCCAGCCCACAGCCTGGCACCTATGAGAAACTGCTGATAAGGGTGGTTTCAAAGCCAAGAGCCCGGACTTTGTGCTGGAGAGGCTGAGGCAGGGGCACATGCGCTGTGCTGCAGGTCCTGATGGGGCTGGAAAAGCCAAACTGGTATCCCCAGTTTCCCCACAGCCCTGGCAGGAGCTCGAGGCTGCTGCACAGGACAGACAGCCACGTGCCCAGGAGTCCACCAGGATCCACTTCACTACTCTGTCTCCAAACAATCCTCCCCCAATCCCAAGCCCGACAGGACAGTCTTGGCACTGCAAAGACTGTAGGTCGTAGCACAACAGTACACAGACTCTGGCAATGCTCCTTCAAGGTTTTTAGGTGAGAAAGAGCAAGTGCAGCTTGGGCAAGAGCAAGCTGTGCCCTGAGCGCCTGGGGGGCTGAGCGAGTTGCAAGTGAGAAGGGGGAATAGTACTGCAGTCAAAACAACACAGCAAAGGCCAAAGTGCTGCATTAACCTCCTGAAAAACCAATGGACACCCAGGTATGACTTCTGAGAAGACTAAAGACAGGAACCATTACACAGCTTACACTCAAGAGGACCTTTGCTCACTCATGCTGTTTGTATATAGTTGCTCATTGTTTGGGCAGAGAAAACCAGTCTGGGATTAGGTGTTTCCCTGTAGACAGACAACTTCTTCAGTCTTTCTAGGAGTGCAGGAGAGTCCCTTCTAGGCTACTGACACACAGGAAAGATGTGATGGGACAGCACCAACTTCCAAAGCAACTGCTGTGAGACAGATCCAGCCAGCAGCCAGTCACCACTAAGCCCAGCAAGGACCCCACTGTGGCTGCAAAGTCCCAAAGGAGACCAAAGAAGCCAAAGGAAAACAGCTCCAAAGGCGCGTCCCCATCTTGCCAACACGGGAAACTCAGGGTACCAACTCTGTCCCTGTCCTTCCTCAGGGCCTCAGGCAAGCTCACTCCCAAAGTGTCCTGATCCCCACAGCAGCAGAGGCAAGGCACGGATTTGGAGGCTCTCCTGGGGCACTGATCATGCACTCAGCTCCATGACTTGAGTCAAGGCATCAAAGGGACACTGCTGGTGAGCTTCATGCCCATCACTTTCTCTGGAGACATTCTCAGGATCAGTCCTACAGGCCAGATGTGACCTGCAGGCTGACAAGAGCCCTTCCCTTCCCACCAGCAGCTCACCCACTGAAGAGAAAAATTTGGCACCGTCTTGTTCAGAGTCCAGCTGAACCTACGGGCTGAGAAGCCCCGAGGGACAAACAAGCACTTTCTGCCTACTGTGGGTGCTGCACCCATTTCTGCATCAGCAAGACAGCAGTGGTGGGCAACAGATCCTTACTGTAAAGGGGGTGGGAAGCACGAGCAAACAGGAGGGGGCCTCAGTCTCCACAGGGAATGATTGGTAGCATCCCCATGCACAGAGAAGTGCAGATAACCTCAGAGACCGATTAGCAGGCTTTCACCTCTGCCTGCCTCCCAAGGAGCTCCCAGCACTGCCTCAGCCATGTGCCAGAGCTAACACCACCCTGAGAAGGGAAACGCTTGTCACTGCAGTTCCACACATGAGTGGAAAAGCCTGGGATTTATAGCACTGACTGCTTGGCATGCTCACATTTTGCTGAAGGTATCACAAGGTTCACAAAGCCAGCAAGACTCAGGACAGGGGCTGAGCACACAGACTGCACCTCCTCTAGATTTCCAATGGTTTTACAGTACGGCTTTACCTCCCACCAAATCAACAGTGGCAAAGGAAGGTGAGTGCACGCACAGAGGGGGAAACCAAGGGAGCATGGGATGGAGTTCTCCAAAAGCTTTAGGTAAGATGTTATCAGAAAGACATCTTCCTGCATAAAGGGGTTGGTGTCTCCACAACAGGGGCTCCCACCTGTTCCAGGGGATTGTGGAGAACCACAGTTGGCCCCACCACTTGCAGCATGTGGTTTTGTGGCTCTCAGCTGGCAGCATTTGGCCTTGTTTGGAACAAGGGGGATATCTGCAACACTTCAGCAATATCACAGGTTTTCTGCACATGCAAGAAAAACTGCAGTAGTATGGGCAAGGTCAGGACCAAACAGAAGACTGGATGGATCCTTAAGGCTCATGGTTGAGTGGGATTCAGGCTTGTAAAGAATGTGGGAAGCCTGTTCTGCTGGAGCAGGAGATAAGCTGCAGGCACCATAGCTCAAAGCCTTCCCAAGCAATTTTCTACAGCTCCTCAGCAGAAGCTCCACTGTACAAGCCCTACTGTAACAGCAAAAGAAGCAAGGAACTGCCCACACCTCTCTGCAATGTAAGCTCTTCAACTGCTGCAAAGATCACTCTCTAAAAATAACTTCAAAAAGGGCATCTGACAGCTCCACAGAGAGCATGAGAACACTCCCACCTGGGTGCCCTAGGCAGCTCTGGGAGCTTGGGTGTTTGCACTGGAAAAGTGCAGGGAGAGGAGCCGGGTTACAGGCAGGTACAGCCAGGGCAGCACTGTCACAAGTGGGCATACAAGTTATAACCCCAGCTATCCAAGCTCCCACACCCCACACCCCTCAGCTGATAACTCCCAAAAGCCCTGGAACAGGGGAAGGTAAAGCAGCTCCAGACGTGTGCAGAGCCTCTCTCTGCTAATAGCACATACAGGCAGCACAGACCTGCACAGACCCTCAGAGCAAGGAGGGGCTTTGAAGCATAGCCCTGCTCACAGAGAGCTGAGGAACACTGCTCCTCGAAATGCTACAAACTCTGCACACACAAGTTATCTGCAGGGTCTGACTTTTATTTCCAGGGAAAATGGGGGGCAGGAAGGGTCTGGTCTTAACAAAAATGCACGATCATCCTCCCTGCAGCTCTCTACCCAAGGCAGAAACGCTTCAACTCGTGGCCAAGCTACACTGCAGGAGGAGCGGGTTTAGAAATGCCTGTCGGCGTTTCTAACATTAACAGTGTCAGCAAGGGCACTGTGGATTCTTCCTGGCACAGACAGCTACTATTAAAGGTAGCAAATGAACTCGCTCTCAGGAGCAAGTGACATCTTTCCACCGCCTTTTCAAGCAATGCTCTTCCCCGAAGAGGATTTCTAGGAAACTTTTGACACACAATCCTTGCTCATGCCACTGCACACAATCCCTGAAATGCCAGGCACATGCAGAATGAGACAGCACATGAACCTTCCTCCCACCAGGTTTCTACATAAAATTGAGTCCTAAACTAAAGGTTCTCAGCTGAGAAAGCCAATGGTTCCCAGAAACCAACAGGCATCGGACAGGGGACACAGCCAAGGTCACCCAGCTGATCAGACTCCAGAAACTGTCAAAGTGAGGAAGCTGGGCTGGCTCAGGCCACACAGCTGCTGAGCCACTCTGTTCTATCTGAGCAGGGAAAAAGGCACCCATCATCCCACCACCCCTGCAGGAGAGGTTACTCCAGCACCAGTGCCTGATACAGCCTGTCTGGTGCAGACAAGTCTCCAGTCAGCAGCACATGCAACCAGCAATTCTTCTGCCAGCATAGAAGACAGAAAAGCCTTCAAGGACAACTGCAAACACTCTACCAGGTTAAATGGTTCAGGAAGAGGGGCTGGAAAAGCCAGCAGCACTCCAGGGAAAACACTGTGTCAGTCTGTCAGGGCTCCTGAGAAAAGGCATGAGTTGATCCAGCTGTCGCTCAGGGCTGTGAGGCACAGCAAGGACGCCTCGGAGCTGGGAGAGGAGGGCGCCTGAGGCAAGGCTGCAGGGGCCCAGGGCATGCAGGGAAGCCAAAACCATGGAGGAGATGAGGGTCAGGCCCTCCTCCTCCAAGCCGGCTCAGAGACCAGCTGGTAGTTCACGACCTAAGATATAAAATCAGTAGTGGGGGAGAAGGAGGGGTGACGTGAGCAGGAACTACAGGACAGCACCAACAGACACACAAGGCAAGACTTGGAACTCCTTATAAAACACAGAAGAAAACGCGACCCAACCCACTCACCTTTGGGGACAACTGATTTGCAAATTAAAAGGGGGTATCCACCCTCCTGGAGGGACCAGGAGCAGTTTCCTCCACTTCCCTTACCTCTGCTGCACCACTCTGCCTGTTCTTCCAGGCTCTAATGAAAAGCTAGTTAACAGTTAATTATTACCCATTCAGACACACGATCCCCTACGCTGACTGCCGGCTGGGAGGGATAAGACAGTCACGTGATGCAAAAATCCCGACCTTATGAAAGCACGGGCAACTATATTTAGTTGGAAAAACGATGACCTAGCAAGCCTGCTCCTCCCTGGCGCCCCCCCTCCCCAGAGGAGCTGACCTGCCACCTCTGGAGATCCTACCTCCAGGAGACCTGGGAAGTTCCTCATCCAGCAGGAGTGGCAACACAGACAGGGACACTCGGCACAGGAGCAAGCCCTGTGTGCATTTACAGGCTGTCCTGGGGGGACCAGACCAGCACACAGCCCGGGCCAGGGGGACCCTCCCTCCCCATCCTCAGTGCTGCAGAGCAGGTCACCTTGTCAGCAGCAAAAGCTGATAAGCACCAAGAGCAACTAACGGGGCCCAGCCCAAGGTCCTGGACCTTATCTTGAAAGCGGGAGGCACACTGGAAAGCTGACCAGTGTGACCAGCACAGGAGTGGCATTCAGCAGCACTGCTCCAGCTGTCAGACTCTGCATGCTCAGGGCTGGTGATGTCCAGAGCTGGTGATGGGAGTTTCCCTCCCTGGATCAGCCCACCTCTCCTCCCCACAGGATGGATGGCTGAATGCAACAGACACGCCATGTGGGGAATGGAGAGAGAGCCAAGGCAAGGCAGTTGTGCAGGAGTCACACGTGGGCACCACTGCTGTGGAGACACAGTCCCAGGGAAAAAGGTGTGCAGCAACAAAACCCAAGAGCATCACCTGCTCCCCCCTCTGCCACTGTGGTGAAAGAGCTTCAGAGGAGAAGAAAAGCAAACATCCTGAGGACCAGACACCATTAATCTCTCGTCCTCAGCAGAGGGGTGCTCTCTGCCCACATCCCGCCGTGGCCAACGAGACAGCACAACTGGCACCGCCTGTAGCACGAGTGAGAGGAGGTCACCACATCGCTGCCAAACCCAGGGTGTCGTGCTGACAGGATCCCTTTAATGGCCGTCAGCCTCTTCTGCAGCTGCATCTGGGCACTTGGAAGCTGACAAAACTGCTCCTGGGAAGCATCTGGTACGTCTCACTGTAAATATTTAACAACGAAGGCAAGAACCGAGAGCCAAGTGCCTGCCGAGAGACCCTCCAGCTCCAAGCGTTCACACTGTCTAAGAGGAGACTGTGCAGCTCCCACCGTGCCAGTGGAGGGGGTGAGGGGTCCTACAAGGCAAAAGTGCAGACTCTGCACAAAATACGCCTCTGGAAAACCCATCAACTCAAAGAAAGGGGATTCTAGAAAGGAAACTGGCATAATTTAAATAACATCATTCCTAGCTTCTCCCTCTTTGATTCCTGTACCTGAATGTGGCTACTTTTACAGAGGGATCTCTGCAGGACTAAAATGTCCCCTGTGTAGTGGTCACTTGCTAAGTGACCACTTAACCTTGCCCTCAAAGCCTACAGCAGGACAGCTGCAAACCTGCCTCATATAATGAGGAGGCTGAGCAGGCAGCAGCTCAGCCTGTGAAGGCAAAGCCACCATCGGGCAGAAATCCAACCTTGTCTCTTGGGGTGAAGGAAAGCAAGAGTGATTTTGTGGTAGGAGAGCAGATGCAGCAAACACACAATTCCAGGAATTTAGAGTGGCCAGACCTAAGTCATGCACTAAGCAAAGTGTCTCCAGAAATGCACTGAAGAATCCTTACAGTCCCGTAAGCACCTGGACTAAACTAAGCACAGGTATGGGGCCTTCCTCCTGTTGGCAAATCCAGAGCATTAAAATCATGAAAAGGCACTTAAATATCCCTGCCATCTTTGAGAACAAGCAGAAAGTCTTCTTTTTTTTGCTACTTAAGGATTACTGTACCTCAGCAAAGCTGATCTCAGGGCACGCTCTCCAAGCACAAGATACAACATCCTCGCTTGTGCCTCCCACCGTTAAGAAAGATGCAGAGCAAGTCCAGATTCTTCTAAGTAACTTTGATATAAGAAAAGCTGCCAACTTCCTTCCTGGGTACTCAATCACATTGATTCTACTGCATAAACCAGTCTCTCTAATCCAGGTAATTTCAGAGCTACAGGTGGCCGCCTCCCCTGTGTCAATACATAGCATAAAAGAGAAGCACCCTAGAAAGTAAGTCTTCCCAGAGGAGTCAGGACCAATTACAAAGGAGTGCAACAAAGCACTTTCCCAGTATAAAGATCTATCTCCCCTCTTTATAAAGGATTAAAACCCACTTCTTGCAGTGGTAGCATCACCCTCATCTCTTTATGGAGAACTTCACACTTAATTCAAAGGGCATTTATAACTCAAGAAAGATCTCAGCCACTGCTGAACAATTGTACAAAATGGTCAGGTCAGGGTGCAGGAGAAGATTAAAGAGAGTCACCTGGAGTGGTGAGACCAAGACAGAGCATCACTTGCAGTTCTGCTGAACACCAGTGCATCCACAACTGCATCCTGCAATCAGCTCTGGTCTCTGGATTTCAACAAGGGCACAGCACAAAGAAAAGCAATTAATCCACCCAGAGGCAGCTCCTCGAGAGGTGAAACTAGAAAGGCTGGGGTCCTCCAGCATGCAGAGGAAGAGGGCTGGCTACAGCACACGAGGCCAGGAGAGCACAGGCACAGCAGGTGATCTGCTTGAAGTGGGGCAAAAGGATTCCCTTCTAGAGCAGGTAGCAAATTTCACCATCACACACAGAAGCAAATGCCAGGAGGTGGAGCATCAGCCACCTCAGTGAGGGGTTCAGTGTTCAGGGCAAATACAGCAGGGCAACCAAGAAGGTCCAGCTGCAAGTGTACCCTCACAGTCCTCCTCTAACAGCAGAAGTGGAGGAGGTCATTGTGTCCCTCTGCCCTGCTACCACACTGCCAAGCCCAGCCCAGCATCTCTCCAGGGTATTGAAGTCTCAGCTTTCCATGTGAACTCCAGATCACATGGTTTGAACTGTTTTCTCCTGATGACAAATCCTAGTCACTGGATGTGGGAGAGCAGAGGATGGAGGAACTGCTGTGCCAGACAGAAGGAAAGTCAGAGGCCTCTCTCCAACAACTACTTTATTTCCAAACACCATTAAGTAACTGTGACACAAACACTGCTGCCCTTCCACCTCCACAGAGCTCACATGTGACACCAGGCTGAGGGCAGGATGCCTCTGGCATCCACCACTAACAAGCAGGAACACGCTTTGGGGCAAAGCCACAGCTACTGTGCCTACAAAATGGCTGATTTTTGGCTCAGGTTCCTCACCTATGCAATTCCCAGCCCTATTACTGCAGCTCAGCATCGTCTATCACTCTGCTAACTGCTTGGTTGGAAGGAAGAGCAAGAGACTTCTCACCCAGAGCGGAAACCACCCATACAGACCCCACCCGACCTTACAAGATTCACCTTAAAAAATAGACCCCTGACATGGGCATAGGAGTCCTGGTGACTTGCAGTAAAATAGAATTGAGCAAATTAACTCATTCAACAACCTCAGCAATGAAAGGGAGGCAACAGAGTCAAACCAACAGTCTCAGGAGTGCACAACAGCTCCAGTGCCAGTTATGCTCCACGCAGGGCTGCTGCCCCCACCAGCAGAGCTGCTCTCTCCCTTCACCTGCTGTGTTCACACTGCACTGTGTTCTGAGATACCAGGGCTTCCAGATAAGCTTTAATGCATGGGAAGGAGAAGCATGACACCAGCTTTTAGGCTTTTCTAGAGAAGATATGAGAAAGACTGTGTAGAGGCCTGTGCAGCTACTATTAAAAGAAATCCTGTGTAAGCTTTCATCTATCTCCTAAAAAAATACAGAATTATAAAAAAGCCCTAAGCTCTGTAGGTGATGTTTTCTGGAATGCTATTGACATGTAACACGCACTTTCTGAAGTGCTATCATCTGCTGCAGACACACACTTGTGCCCCACCCTGGAGGTCCCCAACCAGCTGGAGAACAAGAGGATGGAGTTGTGCCAAGCAAAGGCCATCTCCAAGTTTGCAGCACAGGCAGACAAAACCCAATGAAGACAGATCTTCAGCAGGTGGAGAAAAGCCTCTTATGAACTCACACATGGGAACATACCTTTGCTCCTTCAAAACCGGTCTTAATAGGTCACTCTTACACATTATGAAAGCAAGAAAATCATGAGACTTACAAATACGGAATCAAAGCCTTAACCCAGGGGATCTAGTTATACACCATAGCCTCGTTAGCTGGCTAGAGCTCTGGAAAGACATCCACAGCCTCCAAGCCTGCTGTTCAGTTCAGAAGTTAAACTACACTTTCTCCAATGTTACACCAAACTGCATTAACCAGTGAGTTGTTTTTTCTGAATCAGCTTTAAGACAATGATGCTGATTTCCACACTGTCAAATCCTGATCACGCAATGCTTCCACAACCAGCAGTGAATTAACCTCACACTATCCATGACCTGGTGAAATGTGATTCCATGAAGATCCCATGCAAAGCCAAAAATGGAGGTCAGAGGTGGACATAGTGACATGCTGGAGTCACACAAGGCTAAGTCAGGCACTGACTGCCATTCCAAGTGCCTTTGCTATGGAGTATGTCCACATGGCACTACAGCTCTGAGACAACACACTCCTACTGACTGATCTTGGTATCAGTGGGTAAACCATGAACCTTTCCTTCAGTCTTAGAACTCTGACATTTACTTGGATGACAAGCTTCTGTCAGTTTGGGAAAAGCAAGAATTGAGATCATCAATACCTGCTACATTCCTTTCATCGTTTAGGGATCTCCAACCAGAGCAGGGTCTCTCCCTGGGACTCCAATGCATTTTTGCAGGGTCCCTCCCAGCCATCTGCACACTCTGCTGGGAGCCAGAAGTTTTCACTGGTCTTGCACTGATGGCAACACAGCTGTATCCTGGCTGTCCTTAACAGCAACACTGGACAACAGCATTGCAACCCAGATTACAAGCCATGAGGGGGGAAGTCTGTGCTTTCCAAAGTACTACAAATTCAAACACACATCTTTAGGTTCATGGTCACATCCAGCTGTACACAAGTAGCATATAAACAACAGCTATTCCGAGTTACATTTGCATCTTGACTCACCAGTATTCTCAATTATGTGTGATGACCAAGACCTACCTACAAGTTCCCAAACTCTTTCACTCTGGACACCCAAATCTGCAATGCTACAAGTATAGGAGGAAAATAACCTTCCAGCAGTTCAGTCATTACAGGGACAGCCAAATATTAGATTTTTATTTGCCTTGAGAATTTTTTTTACTTGGGTTTTTGAGTGTTCTGTTTTGAGGTTTTCGTTTGTTGCTTTTAGGTTTGGTGGTTTTTTACACTAATGTTCATTGCATATTCCTGTATCAGTCTTCAGCATCTGGTTAGTGCTGAATCTGCAGAAAGAGAAGCACAGGGAAAGGAAGAGAAAGGAAAAGGCGGTTTGAAGAGCTCCATTTTTATTTAATACATACCAGACTGGCCGTCAGTTGGAAATATATCTGTAAAAGAAAAAAAAGAAAAAAATCAGTATTGGTTGCAGCTGAAGTGCAAAACATATTTAAAAGATCTCCTCTCTGGATTTGTTTGCTTTAGCTAAACAGAGGAAATATTTTCTTAGTATCTCAAGTTAAACATCAACATCAGCTTGGAACCCACCTCAATTCAACCACTTGTTGTGAGAAAGATTTTGAAGGAGAGTTTGTTTTTACCTGAACAACTGGCTTTTAACACCAACAATAAAACACTTTTAACACTTCTAACAATAAAAAAGGTTGTTGGGATGTACAAAAATCCACACAATGAACTAGATGGTGACATCCCCACATTCCCCCTGAGCAGCAGTATCAGATGGAAACCCGCAGAGAACATCTAACAGGGAGCAGAGGGTGAAGCCAAGGCAAAAGCCAAGTGTGCATTTTCCTGCAAGGCCCTTGGTTTTTGCAGCCACGAGGGACACTGGCAGCTTTGCCTGGCTCTAACACAGCACCTACACCAGAGAATAGGCAGCCAGAAGCACCCACACATCACTGAATGCCCAGTTCTTTGGCACATCACCCACCACCCCAGAAGAATACCTTCCCCTTCCCAGCTCAGGTGTGCCAGCAAGCACAGCCTTCTGTGGAGTCCAGGGGAGTTCAGACCCCAAGACAGATTATTCAACCTCCCCAACATTCCAAGCTTTATCCAGTTAGAGGTACAGGTCCTTCTCTTCAAAGACCCTATTTATTGCTGGAAAGATGTTTACTGAAGCAGCTGTGAAGGACCAGATGAAAAGATTTTTCATTTGAGGAACACACAGGACAGTCTATGTGGAGAAACCCTGTTGATAAAGGGTCCCCCAGAAGCCATGAAAACAGTATTTTTGAGAGAGCAATACATTATGTTTTTTACAAGGATCTTGAAGGGGAAAGGGAGGCTGCCAGCAAGGCAAGGTCTCCTGGGACAGGGGCAGGACCCTGGCTCCTGCTTATCAGCTACCCAAAACACACATTCAGCTGGAAAGTCACAAGAACTACCCCTTTACAGGGCAATGCTCTCTGGCTTGGGCTCAGCCAATACCAAAACAGCAAAGATAAACACAAACAACTTCTATTTCTTTACTTTTGACAGTCCACCAGGTTCAAAGCATCCTCAGGCAGAGCAGCTTTCATCCCATGTATGAGCAGGAAAAAGTAAGTGAAGCAAAATGCCCTAAACCAAGACTCTCTCCACAGTTACACAGTGTTCTGAACTGTGGCCATCTGAAGGCATTGGTATCAAGGGCAACCCAACACATCCAGAAAAGCCTCCAAGCACCACTTTGGATCCTCTGCATACTGCACATTCTACTGCAATCCTCCAACAACCCATGACTCAAATGCATCCAAACATCTTGTATTTCTATGATGGTTGCTGATGAGATCAGGCTCCTACAACAGTGAGGTTAAAAACTCTGTACATCACAGAATCATCAAAGTTGGAGACGACTTTTAAGACCTGCAGAGGAACAAGGTGGTAGCACTGGTATCCCCACCTGTTTGGCTCAGCTAGCTTGTATTGTCTGTTATCAAAAAGCAAAATAATAACAATATAATGGTCAATAAAAGAAATTCTTCTGTGCCAGCCAAGAACTACAGGCCTTGGCAATCATTCCCCTTGCTATACCCCAATGGGTGCAGTTCTCCAGTTTGCATTTCTGCTAGGCTATCCAACCAACTCTTCAAACACATGCTGCAGCACAACCAACCATTCATCACAAGAGGTCCAGGCCACCCACCTCCAGAAACCACAACCGCCACCAAATCCGGCAGCAGCTGTATTGTGACCCCTCAGCAATGTCTCCTATCAGTCATGCCACCATCACCATCCCAAGCTTGCACTCCCTCAAGGTCTCCTCTCAGGTCACTCCTGTATTCCCCACTGCTCCATTTGGGCTCTAGATGTGCAGGAAGACATCCCCTGGGTCCTCTTGAGCCCAACCACAACTGAATAGCAGATCTGTCAACACATTTACTAGAAAAGCAGTGAAACTCCTCAGTGGCTGACGTCAGTAGAATGCAAGGACCATGCATGATGGCCAAGGGCAGATACATAGTGCACCTAAAGAGATCTGCCAGTGCAACTGCTGTCAAGGAAGGATGTTCACACCTCTGGCGAGCTTGTTCAACTCATCACACCTATGATTAATGCAAATTTGACTCCAAGCTCTCCAGAGCAGAGATTCAGAACTCTGGGCTTGCAGGCAGCTTTCCCCACTGTTGAGATCAAGCATAGCAATCAGTCTGCAGGCAGGACTTGCTCTTCTGAAAAACGGGGTTGCTGGGAGGACACGTCTGAGGTCGGGCTGGTCAGGGACTGTCAGACACAGCGACCCTTTGGGACACCTTTTTCCCCTGCAAGCACAAGTGACTAGATTAAAAATTAGACTGCCAATTAAGGGCAGCACCACAGGTGCCCAAGAGAAGTCTAAATCAGGCAGCACTTTCTTTTCCTAGGAAAGCCAGAGTAGACAAGGAGGCAGAAATGCATCTGGCCAGCAGGGTGAAGAAACACCTAGGGCTGCTCTCCAAAGAGCCCATCTAGTACACTGCTGGACTGAGGCTGCCTGTCCAGGTCAGCTCCCTTCCCAAGTCCCCCAAGGTTAAAAGTCAAACACAGAAGACTCAGACACAGAGATCAGGCTGGAATTTCGCTCAAGCAAAGTCCCAACACAGAAAGGTGAGGCCAGCAAACCTGCCCCACTGATTCCTCCAACCACAACCACCACTTTTCCCACCTGCTACCTCCCAAGGCAACCCAATGCCAGGTATCCCAGCACAGCCACCTGCCCAGCAGTGGGTACTCCCTGTGTGGGATGCAGGTAGCTCTGTCCCTGCCTGCATCACACCTCCCAGCCATGCCCAGCCTGCCCCAATGGGCCAAGGAAAATAGCCTCCAGGCAGCCCAGTGGGAAGGAGCAAGAACTAAGTATCACGATGCAAACGAGACGATACAAGAAATTTGGGCCTTATGGTCTCATATTTCCTTCCCTTTCTTGCATGCAGACAATTTGGTTTGTCAGCATGTGCCCAAAACCAGAAAGACTTGGTGTCTGAATAAAGGGATTTTAATCAACACGGGAACCAGTGATCTCCTCACTGCAGCACCAGTCTCTGCTGAGCCAGGTATTGCCCAAGCCCTTGACCATCCTCCTTAGGTCTGTACAGCATTCATACAGCCTCCATCTCAGCAAAAAACACATTCCACAACTCTTCTCGTTTTCAGTAAAAGGAGGTAGAAGGAGTGAGCAGGAGGAGGTCAAGGGTGTGTATGGCAGGATGCTGGGACAGGGGCATAGCATCACTTTCAAGACCATCACATGAGGGTGCAGATGTGGTACAGAGGTGCTTGTTCCGAGTACCAACACCCAGAGTCGCTGCACAAAAAGCCCAAGAGACTTAATAAAATTGAGGGCAGTTGTCCTTATTTTAGGTGGTGCTGGGGGGTGGATACAGAATCTCAATTTTTGCCTGATGGTATTTTTACATGCAAGAGGAGACTGTATGCTAAAATGGGGCATTTAAAGAAAAAAGCTGATGCATCCACACACGTACCCCCTCCCCTGGGGTTATCTGGGTACTGCTGCTATTCAGGTATCTGGGACAGGTCCAGAAAGGTTACCCCAGTTGTAAGCCCCCATCTCCCCTCATTCTCTGTGGAAGCATTCTGCCAAGGGGGCTCCTCCATGCTCAGCACTTCCAGTGCTGAATCCAAACACAGGAAGCCTGTCTTCTCCCTGCTCAGGAGCTTTGGCTGGGAAGGGACCTCCACCACTCGCTGCCTGACCCCACCCCCTTCTTTTCCACCATGGACACTGCTTCCTCCTGGCAGGACCAGGGAGGCAGTGGCTGAAGAGCAGCTCATTATTCCTGATGCAAGAGAAACGCTGACTCGTTATTACAGCAACCTGCAGCCATAACTGCCGAGGGGCCGCGCGGCCGCAGGCGCAGTGCCAGCAGCAACCAGCTCCAATTACCCTGCTGCTCTCCAAGCTGGGGGAAGAACGACATCAGAGAGCTCGAAGTCACACCTGCCAGTCACCAAAGCACACTGACTGTACTATTGCATCGGTGTGCTGAGCGAGGGCTGCTCCCCTGCGTGCCCAGGGACAAGGAGAGGTGACAGCCAGCTCCTCAGCCTCCCCCGGCGGCACACGGGGCTCATCCACTCTGCCACTGCCACAGGAAGACACCAGCTGATTTGTTCGGGCTTTCGACCCGTGAAGTTGTAACTAAATCGTCCTCCACATTTTACAGACAAAAGACTTGGACGTCAGCAAAAAAAAAAAAAGTGACCTCTCCAAGGTCACGCGGGGACTCTGCAGAGACGTGACCAGAACTCGATCACAATGGCTCGAAAGCTGCAGGGCTGTGCTGGTTGCCCAGGAGAGGGACCGGGAAGGGAAATGCTGGCAGAATGTAGGATCGATTGGTATCTCTCCTCCTAACCTGACCTGGTGCCCAGCAGAGACAATCCAGGGAGGTAAAAAGTCTAAATTACACAGTCCAGCATGTGCTGCAAAGACACAGACCAGTGCTGCTTGAATCTCTTCTCGGGCCCTAGGCAACATTTCAGCTCAAGTATCACCTGTCTCCTCCTAACAGGCCAAGGCAGGGCCCATATAGGATCCCCAGACAATTTACAGGTCTCTTCAAAGCAACGTTCAGTGGAGATGGGGGGCGAGGCCTGCTAGGAAAAAGTAGCAAAGCAAGGAACCCCAAACCCAAAGATTAGGTTAATTGGCCAATTAAATGCCTCCTGAGATCACATTGGCTTCCTGTTCCCTTCCTTTGTTACCTGCTGAGCAGGCTCGGGGAGGGTCCAGCTCTTTGCCACCCACATCTTCCCAACCCTCTCCAGCTGCCAGGTCCAACATCCCCCATGCCTCCTACCTTACTGTAGTGAGTATCTTTACCCCTTCAAAGAGAAGCTGAAGCTTGAGACAGATGGATCAATTCTAACCTGATGCTGGTTAAATCCTAAGACACCACCTAAGGTCTGTGGAAGAGAAAGAAAAATCTACCAAGGGGTTTATCAGCTCCCACATCAGTTCCTTTGCAAGGGTATCCACACCACCAGACACCAGTAAGTGGTTTTCTGCTCCCCATTCAGAGAAGTCTGGCTCCTTCTCAGACACCTCCACCACCTGCACTGGCTCAAGAGCTGCAGCCAGTGTGAGCTCGGGCATCAATTTCCCACAAACCACAGTGAAACAAATACTTGAAATAGATTTTCAGTGTATAAACAGCTGTGGGTTTGATGAAGCTCAGCTGTGGTGCCCCTCATATCTTCAAGTACTTGAAAAGGAATAAAGAATTCCAGAATCACTGAGCTGTAAGAGGAACACCTCCGGAAAAAAAATAATTACCTACTCCAAAGTAAGAGCATTACCTGCCCAAGATAACTCCCTAACTTTAACTTCACACCACACACTAAATTACTACCTTAATGCTGACGTTCAGTCTCCTCCAGACCAAAGGGGAGCAGCACTGATCCAAGCAGGGCTGTGACACTGGCTGCACACACAGTGGGACAGGCACTGTGCCCAGCAAAAACACCTTCCAGAGATCCCTGTGGAAGAAGGTCCAGGTCTCTTCTCCAAGCGCCAGACATGCCAGTGGAGTTCTGAGGAATGCATCTGGTCAGCTTGACCAGAAAAAGGAGAGCTCTCCAAACAGACAGTCCTCAGAATCCAACATCCACACATGTACAGGCACACAAGGAATAAATGGAAGGTCATGGCTGTTGTTTCTCCCATCCACTTATCAGTGCCAGCACTGAAGAGAACAAACACTGAGTGTTCTCTCCCATTAACCCCTTCCTTGCCCCCCATCTCCAAAATGGAGAAGCAGCAAAACACTGCTGCTCCAAGCATGGGTCCTAACACTCCTAATCATGAACCCAACAAGGAGCTGCAGAGAACACAGAAGGCACCTTAAAGGTGCTCCACTGCTGTTCTCAGAGAGCAACTGGTGACCCAGCCTCACATCCTTTAACCACCAGTAAGCCTGAAGTGACACCACTGAAAGCCTACAGCCTTCTAGGAGGCCAACCCTACGTGAGCCTGGGCCAAAGAATCACATCACCCTCCCCAAATTGTCGTTTAAGGCACCGGATGTTGAACAGGCAGTAAAATTTCAGGCACGATCAAGCAAAATTAACATGGCTCAAAGATTTGGGCTGAAATGCAGGAACCATTTTGGTGTGGCCTAGAAGCCAACTGGATCCCATGCTGTGGAAAACAATATAGGATGGTGTTTCCCTCCGATAGGGCTGTTGCACTCTGCACTGCAACACGCTTTTCTGAATGCACATGAAGAGCAGACTCAAGGCTCCACAGCCAAGCTTTGCCCAATGACAGCTCAGTAAGCAGCAGACAGGACAGATCCTTCTCCCATCAGAGGACAATCCATTACTGAACCCAGAAATCCAGTCTCCCCATGAAAAAGGATCTCACCTCCTCAAAAGCACCAGTATCACTGGTAAGCCCCGTAACATCAGACAAGGATGCCATTAATTCCCAGTGAAAACCCCAGGAACTGAAAATTGCAAGGTTCTCTCCACTTTAGGGCTGCAGGCAGAGGGCCAAGCAGGGGGACTGTAGAATACACAAGGCAGCACAGTGAAGACAACATAATTAAATCTTTTAACTGAATTACAAATCATCACACTCACAGTCTGAGACGCTCCCCCCTTCTGGCCCAGACTATCTGCTTGGTTTTAATCAAACACAAAGCCCTTCCAATCATCCTCCAAACTCCAACCTTGCTTGGTTCCACTTCTCTGATGGCAGTTAGATCAACTCGGATTTCAACTCCAACAAGAGGGTTATCACCTCACTGTAACCTGCCACATCTTCTCCAAATCATCTTCTACAGTTGTTCTTACAAGTTTAATTTAAAAAAATGTAAAGAAATGAAAACCATGGGTCATTTACAGCAAATTTCTCCCTGCACACTGTGCAATGTTACATCTATCATTCTTCAATTAAAAAAACAAACAGGGAGTTGTGTTCACCTGAGATTACAAAGCTAAAAGAAAAGTCTCTATTGTTCAGCTCAGTGCAAGACCCTCCACAGTGGCAGAGGATTTCTGAGCACTCAAAAGATGCATTAGATCATAGTCGCTATTCCCCCGAGCTCTTAAGGTTGAGCTGAGAGTTGGCAAGTGAAATTCAATATGATTACAGACAGCAAAGTCTCATGCTTTGTCATCTGAGCACACGGTAAAGACACCTCTGTGATTCGCTTTTCTGTCTTGCTGGGTGGAACCTCGTGCACAAATATCCCATCACTTCTGTTTCAGTCAGAGTAAAACCTCCCAACGATATTTTTGGGATACATTTCTCCCCATTTCAGTATCTTCTGTTCCAGTCACATAATTTCTCAGCATCTTGCATACTGGTGTCACTCTTCACACTTAATTCTTCTTTCCGTTTTTCCCTCTACTCGCCTCCTTGCACAGCTTTGCACTGGCCTATGAACAAGAGCCCTGGAGGTACACAGGTTTAATGAAGTGCTTCAGCCTCTCCTTTGTATCTCTTTTTGTGCTAGAGGAGGCCAAGAGCATTGCTATTTGTGATTGTGGCCTTGATTTTCAGCAGGCTCGTTCTGACAGGCTGGGAGAGCCGACATCGACTTTGTGACTATTTGGAAGTGTAACCCTTCCAATTACAGCATAGGTAAAAAATCATTGCAGTGAGAATCCTAAGGGTCTTGCAAGGAATAAAATCAGTGCTTCTTTTGCAACATTTAATACAAAAAAAAAAAAGAAGAAGATCTGACCTCAGAGAATCTGAAGAAACTAATTCCCTGTAGCTTGAAGTGAATGTTGGCTTATCAAACATTTGGGTGTTGCTCATAAACTGTAAGTTCCCACTACTTCATTCCATCATTAGCTTTGTCATCTGTAAGTGTGCAAACCAGACAGTTTGGTAACTAAGATATGGTAAATTAGTCACTCATTTATACCACTGACCAGAAGCTTTCAAAACCACAGTCAAAGAAACAAACAAAAAAAAAGGGCAGAGCGATTTAGTGTGAAGGCCAAATACACATCTCAAATAATCTGCTTAAAGAGGGTGCTCAGTGTTTAGCAGCATACCCACCTCTGAGTTACCAGGCAGGTAAAACACCAATCTCCCCACGCACCTTTTCTCTCACTTTCCCACCAACAAAACTCAACCCTTTCCTCATTTTTGTGGTTTTTCCAATTTCATACTCATTTCCCCACATATTCAGCCAGGAAAAAAACTCACCTCTTTTCTCAGGTGTTTCAGACTTCTTAAAATCTACCTTATCTAGCCCTGAAAATACCCTGTTCTCTCCATGCATTCATCTGGCAGGCGAGTCAGAGAAGTCAAATGACTCCCAGGAAAGCAGAAGCCACGAGCAGCCCCCCGTGCCGGATCCCTCCGGCGCAGCCATGCCCTGCAGACTGCAGAGTCACTCTGCAGGAGCGCGGCACACGCCGCCGCTCAGCTGGAAAAACGTGCTCAGCAGTGTGCTCAGGACAGCCTCTGCTTCCTCCCACAGCTCCCCCCGAGCCTCTGGGGCTGTACCCCTCCATACCTGGGCTGGGAAGAGCAGAGCAGGACCCATGTCTCGTCTGCCGGTTCCCCCGGCTCACACAGCCCCGCTGGCCGCACCGGGCAGCAGGAAGGACACGCTGCACATTTCCGCCCCCCGTCCAGCTTTCCAATCACAGTTTAACTCTGCCTCGTGTGTCAAGGACACGTGAGGTCCACAAGCCCCAGCCAAACCTCCTATTTCTCCCCGTTTACCCCCTGGCTGTCGCTCTCGGGGTCACCAAGGGATCTGTGCACAGCCTGCCAGAGATCAAATGAGTGACACCACAGAGCACCAGAGATGATGCTTCTCAAACACCTTCCTCGGCCCCATTAGAGGCCAGGGCTGCTCTGGGGAGCAAGCTGGGAGTGGAGAAGCGCCTGTGGACATGTGGCCAGGTCACAGGGCAGCTCTGCTGCTAAAGCAGCAGGTTGCAGACTTGTTTCCAGCCACTTCAAGGAGTGTCCAGAAGGAAACGAACGTGGTTCCCCGGGAGCACAGGCTGGGGCAAGCTGTGCCCGCCAGGACATCATGAGTGTCACAAAGACTCTGGAGGGAACCACAGTGCCATTTTCTAGATCAAGCAAACAAAGGGCATTTGTGTCACCTTTGAGTGCCACAGAACTAGACTGAGCAGCAGCCAGACCTCAGTCATACCAACACCTTCACTGACCCTTTCTAAAGCAAATGAGAGGCTTCCATCTGGCCTGTTGTGCCAGAGCACCCAACCCAGCCAGGGCCACCATGTTCACCTCCAGCACACTGTCAGTCCCAAGCTTTCTGCAGCAGAAAACTCTACCAAATCTTCCAACTCGTGACCGCATAAAGGAACGGAGCAACTCAAACCCACAAAATAAAAATAAAATCACCACTACTCCAGAATACTGAAGCCTGCTGCACGCTCCCATACAATGCTGAAGCACGTGGAAATGTCAAGGAAAGCTGCTGCTCCTTAAGTCAGCTTTGCTCTAGAAGGCCAGCGAAGTAAACCACTGATAAAGCAGGTTCAGAGCCCTTCCTCCCTCTCCTTGCATGTCTCAGCAGAACACTCTCCAGCACACGTAGCTGTAACGCTGCAGGAAGAGCTCTTGATCCTGACAAAATCTACAGCGAGTGTCCCACCAAAGCTGGGCCAAATGACTTGCTAAGGATGGCTCTGGCAGCTCAACCGGAACCATCAGCCTCGTGAGATACTGAAACCAGCAGAGTCACAACACATCACACACCGATGTGCTCAGGAAAGACAATCCACCCAGGCATTCCATGGAAACTCCCCAACTGCAGCACAAACGTGTGCTCCAATAGAGGAAAGTTCTGATAGAGGCTCTTCTGGGAACCTCCAATTATAGGATGAGCTTCCCTTTAGAAACATGCTGACACTTGACCACCATTTCCACAACCTTTCCTAAAAACAAAAGTTTATCTTGCACAGCATTAGAATTGTTATCAGCAAACCTATTTCCACCAAATGCCTCACGCCAGTTTTTACTCCACAGCCACGGGACCTTCACGTGCACACTCACCTTTCCTTTCAGCCAAGCAATCCAGACCGACCCTGACCCGGGCCTCTCCCCACAAAGAAGTCTGGTAATTAATTTATTCAAGGCCAAATTCAGTTCCCATTTGTTCTGGTCACCCATTAGCGTTGCCCAAATACACAAGGAGATGCAAGTTCTCCCAGCACTACATTAACTTCTCGGAGCCTTTCCTTTTCCTTTCCTCTGACCTGCTCAGGTTGTGCAGCTGCATCATTTGCTACAAGATATTCAGATTTGTCAGTTATTTCAATGCAAGGAGATAAAGTCTCCCAGCTCCACTCAGAGCTCACTAACAAGGACCTGTAGAATGACTTTGGAACTGAAGCTCAGTCTCAAGTGAAGAAAGGAAAAAATGCAAAGCTGGCCATGCCAGAGACCACAGATCCAGAGAGCACTCAGAGATTTACCCAACCCCAGGAGACAACTTCTTGCCCATGCAAAGCTCCACCTAGTCAGCAATACCATCATGGGAGAGCCCAGCAGGTATCACCGAGGTTGCATCACCTCTATCCCCAAGCTCCCCATGTGCACAGCAAGCCAGGGATCTGGCAGAGCAGCGTGGAGACTCAAGCCCTTGGTAGGAA
Source organism: Serilophus lunatus (assembly GCA_013399895.1). NCBI lineage: Eukaryota > Metazoa > Chordata > Aves > Passeriformes > Eurylaimidae > Serilophus > Serilophus lunatus. The sequence continues at coordinate 1,092,432 of VXBA01001893.1, read as the reverse complement.
GTCAGCAGAGGTTTCAATGCCAAGATGACCAGAGGATAATTAACCATAATAATAAATACCATAAATGGTATTAATATGGTCTTAATAAAGACCATAACGTAAATTAATATCATGGTTGAAAATGAACAAAGCTCACCAGTCCCAACTGGACTCGGGGTAAGAGCAGCTGTAGTAACTGTAAGGGTTAAAACATTCAACCTGGACTGAACAGCATGGCTTCCTACTAAAATACTCGCTTCTTATTGTGCCAAAAAAGTACAACCACCGGGGTGGTGTCGGAGATTCATTACAAAGTAGTCTCAAGTACATAAAGAGCAACCTAACTCCATCCAAGTCGGCATTTGGGATTCCCCTGAGCATAATTTCACACTATTTGAGCACAGCGAAAGGATCAGGTGTCATAATTTGGAAGGGAGAGCAGAGCATTGGAGACCCAGTGCCCCCATTCCCAACCCTGCTTTTTAGACTTGTCTTCTTATCTGAACTAAGGCCTTCTGCTGACCAATCCAGCGATCCCTGATGCAATCCCAGTGGAAACCTCCATGGCACCACAGGCAATAAAAAGTTTAAAAGAAGATTTGCGAGGGTAAGGAGGTGGTTGGAGAGAATCCTCCAGTGGTGCCTTGGAGCTGGCAACCTGGATCCGGAGGTCGCAGAAGAAGCAGGGGCCGAAGCCCAGCAACTGGGGGCAGTGAGTCAGCTCTCAGGAGCTGCACTGCATTCCCCAGCCTTCCCTTCCCGAAACAAACAGTGCAGAACAGGGCAAAGGTCCAGCACAAAGCTGAAGGGCAAAGGTATGCGGGGGAGGGAAAACACTAAGCTTCATGTTTTTTTGGAGCAGCAAGTTCCAGTTACCCTCAATCTCCCCAACAAGATGGGAAGGGTTACTCAAGCACGAGTTGTGGAATCGGAACAAAACCGTATTTCGGAGAGGAAACTTGGGGCAGTGGTGCAGAGGCCTCCTGCTGCGATACCAGCTCTGTTGCAACAAACAGCCAGGAGAGCTCCACATTTACGTGCCACGACAGAGCGAGAATTGCCCAACACTTTGGAAATAGGCGTGTGCGGCACTACCAAGCTGGATACCCGAGCAAGCAGATGTGCGTGTCTACTCTGAACGCAAAGAAACGCCAAAGGTAAAATAAGCTTCCCATATGTCTTATCTCCTGTACTGCAGGCTGGTTTCAAGGAAAGCCCCATGGGGAGTTAGTCAGCAAGGGGTGAGAAGCTAATGAGTCTTCCCCTGCCTTCTCCTCAGGACCAGTAGCCAACCCAGCCTCTGCTCTGGCATAAAAACAACACACGCTCTCTCTGAACAATAGTCAGCCAACCTCTGGTGCTTGCTGCTAGCAACCAAGGTGTGCCTTCTGGAAAGTACTGCTTATCCACCCAGCGCCTTTGCCAAACGGCTCGCAAGAAACTCTACTCGAGAAATCAAAACACCTCCTGCATTTTCTCCACTACGAAACACACCACCGTCCTGGGCCAAGCGCTTGCAAGAGTGAAAAACGGCGCAAAAGTCAGCGCAGGCAAAGCTGAGCAACTGCGGTGCATGTCATTAAAACCTGCGTGTTCTCACTTCCAAGATGTAAACGGCTTTAAAAATAAAGAAGTGCCAAGTGCCTTGATGCAACATTTCTTGAAATAAATCCAGCAGGTTTTCAAAACGGGGTGCTGTTAACACCTGTCCGTACCAATGCTTGCATCAGCAGCAGCCCTGGTGCAGGGCACAGCGGAGGAGTACAACATGTTCCAGAAGGTCGAGCTGCCTTAACTCCAAGCCACAGTTCTCCTCTATAGAAGAATATGAGAAAATACTTTGTATTTGTTTTATAGCCAGTAGTGCAAAGCTTGTTTTGCCAGAAAATGCTTCCTTCACTACCTCAGACACACACACACTACCATCCTGCCTTCGCCATTCAGGCTGCTGGCTGCATTTATTTACATGATAAGGAGAGAACGTGTAATAAGGAGGGGACGGTCACACAGACCGTGTTACTAGATCATTAGAGTAAAAATGAGGCATCATTACAGCTCTGCAGCATCCCTCACAAGCAGTCAGCACTGTCAAGTCAAGCCTTGCCACACAGGAGAGGACAGTGTGTATCTCAGGACTCAAAGGATCCCCTCTCTGCTCTTTGCAATCCCACTGCAACACACAGAAATAGAAACACACATCTTGTCAATGCAACATGAAAATTTTCTGGTGTGCCACTTGCTTATAGCATCCCCAATATCACTCCTGTCTAAGTAATGGCTGCTCCACTTACTGCCACACTGTTGTGCTTTTGGGAGGTTAAGAAGGAAGGAGAGGCTTTGCTTCAGGAGTCCTTCCTGAAAAAGCAAAAACATTTACTCAAACACCATAATGCATTACTGACCTCACTGCCAACCTTGAGTACAAAAATGCTGCAGCAGGTAGGCAAGACACAGCAGGTAAATCCTGGCCCAGTAAAAACGACCCTGTCCTTCAGTCCCTAAATCGGCCCCTCAAAACACTAAACTTGCCCAGCTGTGGTGAATCAAACAGCTCAAAACAATCAGAGGTGGATTCGTTAAGCTCTTCCTTACCCATATTCCAACAGCCGAAGCTCAACAAGATCTTGTAGGTGGCTCTGCTTCCCCTGGAAGCTCAATGCCTTTACTTTATAAGCACCAATTCCAGCACAGACCATTACAGAATGGGTGAACACCTAAGGAGTGGGTCTTGTCCACTAAATCTGCTCTACGGGTCTATAATTAATATGATTATAAAAAAATTAGGGGTTTTAAAGCCTGTAAAACAAGTCATAGAGGGATCCCTTTATCTTTACAGAGCTGTCTTTAGCTCTACACTCCTTGGTCTCCTCACTACCTCTGGCATGATCGGGGCCGAAAACATTTAATATCTCCAGCACACAAGCACTGCTCTGGGAACACTGCTGGATTATGAGCCAAAGCTTCCTAAGCTCTGCTGAGAAACCAAAGACATCCAGCAGTGACTTTCCAGAGTTGAGCAGCTCTCAATCCACTCCAAGCGTAGAAGAGACTTGCTTTCCCTGGGCGATACTCCTGGAGGTCACTAAATCACAACAACTCGCCTCACCAGCAGATTCTTTCACACAAATTCACACCCTGGATCTTTTTTGCTTCAAAGAAATCCTCCATTCAAAGCAGCAAAGTCACAAGAGTCTGCAAACTCTACAAGAAGGTACTTGGGTGCAGGGCTGCCAGGCAAGGTCAGCTGCCAGCCTGCCTCTCGTGGGAGCTCACCAGGCGTGTTTATTTTACACGTTTTCTCTGCTGCTAACGAACAGGCAGCAAAAGAAACAATGCCCCAAGAGAGGAGAGCCAAGCAGCAGCACTGGGGGCACTGCTGGAACCAGTCCCTGCTGCCAAGTGTCCCAGAACACACCACTAGCCAATTCCATTATTTAAACACCTTCAGGAATAGACTGGGCCCAAGGATAATTCTGATGTTGCAGCATAAGGACGCTCCTTAGACACGAGCCTCAAACAGGAACGGTTAATTTTGCAATTTTTGGTTTATTTTTCTGGATTGTAACCTCAGAAGGCATCACAATGGACTGCAACCTTGACACAAAGGAGCGATGGGACCAGTTTTGTGTCATCACACACAAGGCAAATGCAGACAGCGACGCTGTCCTGGATTTCCTTAAGCTTTGCTTATGTCAGTGAGTACAATGACAAACCACCAAACAATCTGAACGCAGACTTTTATCTGGCACAATTAACTTGTCCTCTATACTTCCCTTAAAGATGACAGCTTTCCAGGTGGAAATTGCGGAGCCGTCCATCTCCCGAAGATCAATAACTCTGATGAATCATCATGCCAGGCAATAACAGTTCTACAAAACACTGGCAACGTACAGTAATTGGGAATCTGATGTCACATATGGCATTATGATTTTAGACCTAACAGATGCAGGTAGAAAAAAAAAAAAAAAAGTCCCTCAAACAAGACACTCGGTGAAAACTTGTGTTTTCCTCCTAGTCCCGATCCTCTCCACGCAGGTACGAGGGGAGAGCAGCACCCATCCCGACACGCGAGGAAATGGTGCGCGGCAGCTCCTGCCTTTGCTGACGACAGCAGCGGGTTACAAACGCGATTTGGACAGCGCAGCCCCTCCGCTTCCCTTTTCGGGGACTCCCCCTTCCCCCGGCCGTGCCCCCAGCCGGGGCAGAGCCGCGCTGGGCCGCGGCCCCGCCGCCATGAGTCGGCAGAGAAAGGCGGCGCGGCC
>VXBA01001893.1:1075792-1087173 GCA_013399895.1 Serilophus lunatus | reverse complement strand
GCCGCCCGGGTGCGAGAGGCTCTGCTCGGGCCGGCGGGGCCGCTGCCGGCGCGGGGACTCCGGGGCTCCCCCGGTGCTTTCGCGTCCGAGGAGCCGCTGAGTCTCCTGGCCGGCATCAGCTCGGAGCCGAGGGATGGGGCTGCTCTCGGGTACCCGCGCCCGGGGCTAACGGATAATGTGGTTTTATCTCCAGTGGAAGGTGTAGAAGGGGACTCAGTGCGTGTCCTGGGGAATCACAGAATCACGGGCTGGAAGGGACCGCAGCGGTTCATCTGGTCCAACCTCCCTGCTTAAGCAGGGTAGTTCCAGAGCACATGGCACAGGATTGTGTCCAGACCGGTCTATAATATCTCCTGTGGAGGAATTCCACACCTCTCTGGGCAATCTGTTCCAGTGCTCAGTCACTGCACAGTAAAGAAGTTCCTCCTCATATTCAGGTGGAACTTCCTGTGCATCAATGTCTGCCCACTGCCTTATGTCCTAGTGGTTGGCACCACCTGGGATAGCCTGGTTTTGTCTTCTTGACGCCTCCACTTATTTGTACACATTGATAAGGTAGAAACCACCTCCTGTGTCCTGAGCCCAGTAAAACCTTTGTTTGAGGAGGTTAAAATATTTGTTTGATCTCTAGCTGATGGGATGTCACTCATCCATAATCATCACTAATGTCCTCAGTGTTTGTCCCCCGAGCACTTGCAGCTGGCAAGACAGTGAGTGCAGACCCTGTGTGTAAGTGCAAGTGAATTATATAGATTTAAAAGGCAACTTGCACTGCTGATACCATTTAGCACAACCTGTCTAATTCACAGCAGCCCTTACTCAGTGCATTCTTTATTCACTATAAGCCTCTTCCAGCCTCTTCCCTCCCACAGCAAGCATGCCACACCACTTCTGCCCAGAAAGGTTCATCTGGAAGTCTTGGCATGTCTTGCAGCCCCAGGGACACATCTGTGCAATCCCCGAGATGTAGCTGCTGGTGTGTGGAGCAGGATTAAAAACTGATTTCACTGTTATAAGGAAAGATGAAAGTGAGAAACAAACATGAACTCAATAAGACGTTTGGAAGGGCAACAGCATCAGGGATTCATCGAGGCAGTCCCAGGCTGTTGGGAATGCTCCACTAAGACCATCTTGGCTCTCTGCATCCTTCAGTACCCAACTCCTTGGCTCAGAGAACACCCTCATGTGCCACAGCCTCAGGGATCGACAGCGTGTGCCACATCCCAAATACATTGAAGAATTTGGCCAACAAAATTCCAAAGGGAAATTTAAACGTAACTCCAGTAGAGCTGGCTGCTGGTCTGTCTGCCTGGCTGGACACCCCGTGGGGATGCTCTGGTACCTGAGTTGCAATAGCAAGCCATGTCCTCTGCTCTGTACAGAGCCCAGTTCCTAATGTGCCTGGGGCCCCTGTGCTCCTCACAAGAACAACTTGGGAGCTGCACAACTCCCAGCCAGGCTCTCACCTTCATTCTAGCGAATCCTTGGGTGGGGAATGCAGCCCCTCACTGTGTGAGGGATGTGGCTGCAGCCAGGGGACCTTCAGCCCAGCAGTGTTCCCATCCTGTCCCCCATCCCGGGCACAGCATTCCTGCCACTCGGTCCTTTTGGGTCACTGCTCTGCCTGCCATGTGAGCAGGAAGAAGCCCACCAAGCTGGCTCCAGAGCTGCCAGGCAGGAGGGGGCTGGATGAGTCTCACCTTCAGTGCCTGCACGGTGTCCTCAACCAGGCCAGAACTCGAGAGGGCTTTCATTTTAGATAATAAATGCACTGGCAGGGGGGAAGAGAGGGAAGTGTCTGTGCAACCTTCCTGCATCACCTGTAGAGAACATCACCTTGGCAGGTCAGCCCTCAAACACCCATCCTTTACGTGAAAGAAAGCTGTGCACCACCTCCAACTGGTTGGTGTAAATACACCAGCCATGTCTAGGAAGCTCCCTGTGCCCCACTTCTCCTTGGTGTCCTCACCTCTGCTGGACCCATCTTCCCCTGCTCTGCCCAGCATCCACGGCACTTGGATATTCTGGTCCTTGTCTCCAGGGACTTGCTGAGAAACAGCCAAGGAGTTTCCGCATTTGTGCAGCACAATCCACTGGGAAGTAATCCATCTCTGCTTTCCCCAAATTCAAGGAAAACACCTGACTGCCATCCCCAACCCTTCTTCTCCATCTCATCCTTCAGCCCAGATGTGTCCCTCTGCCTGCCCAGACCACATCAAGCAGCTCTGGGTGCTGCCTCCCAGCCCTGTGCCAGCCCTGCGCAGGCTCCAAGGAAGCAGTCTCCAGGGAAACTCTTCTGCTGAGTAGTGATTTGGGCAGGAGCTCCCCACCTCCCTTGCTCCGTGTACAACAGCTTATTTATTTCTCCCCGGCTGAAGCGTGGCTTGCATATTTATGACAGACACCCAGCTGCTTTGGTGCTGGCCTGGAAGTTTAAAGCTGCTTTGATGGTGGCTGTGAATGTCTTTGAGCATCTCTGGGTTTTGCTTGGCTGGAATATCCCCAGCTTCATTTCTGCTGTCCTGGCAACCTCAGGTCCTGACCTTCCCTTTGGGAACAGCTTTAGTTCAGCCTGGAGCAAGGGGTGTGTGTGGTGAGGAGCACAAAGCAGCCAACGTGACTAATACATCCCTTAGCTCCACCATCCTGTTCAGATGGTAGCTCAGCCCCTTCCCTCAGGTTCCACTTGTCTAATTTTTTCTGGTGCTGGAAATAGGAGGTCACAATTGAACGTGTTTCCTACAGTTTTACTTTTCTCTAGTCTGGTCCCCAATGCCAATTAGCAGCTGCAGCACACCCTGATCACAATGTGTCCAGGGGCTGTGCTGACCTCACAGTCAGCTCAGAGTAGAAGTGTTCTTCACAAGAGAATCTTTTCTCCTCAGCACCTCCAGACCAGCTTGTTTGCTGCCAGCCACTGCTGGTCATGCTGTTCCCTGGTGACATGCCCAAGCTTTACACATGGATGGCAGAATATTAAGGCTCAGGCACCTTTAATGCTTTGCAAAAGAGAAGAGGATTTTGCCAAGAAAAGTCCAAGCCTCCTATCCTGAGTCATATGCTTTGACTTATTTATGCAGTTGTTACTGCTCTATGAATCCTGCCAGGCGAAAACATTGTCAGGGACAATGCATGCAAGGTTGGGCTGGTTTTCCTGCAGCAGCCCTGCAGTGCCACCCTCCAGCAAACCCTGCTGCCTCTGTACAGCATGACCATCAAACTGCAGGAAACTGCCTCAGACTGCATCAAACTGCCCCTGGCACCCACAGGGAAAAAGCTTTTCAAAGGATGCCCAGAGCTCATTTCTTGAAAAGGAACATTTTCCCTCTGAGAAGAGGGTGGCATGCTGGTACAGAACCATTCCCAGGACTTTGGGCCACTAGTTTCAACCCTAGGACCGAAATGGGAATTTTCAAATTTGGAAAACTTGACAGTTTCCCATTGAAAAATACTCAGCTTACCCTAAATTTCCTCATCAGGAAAATCTGACCCAATGTTTTCAGTCTGGATCAGATTCTCTCCCACAAAGCAGTGGAAGCCCAAATGCCAGTCCCAGTTTGCAGCCCCAGAAGTGAGTGGGGCCAAGGGCAGGCTTCCAGCAAGTCCTTGTCACCCTGCCATGACAGGTACCTCCCAAACCCAGCATACACCTATTAGTGACACATTATAGCCATCACAAAGGACTTGAGTACTTCTGAAATAAAACACCCAAACCTTTTATTCTACTACCCCAAATACCAGTATTTCAGCCTGCTTTAGCTCAGAAGAAAATGCCCATTCCTGCAGGTTTCTTCTGGAGAGATCCACGACAACCCCTTCTTTAACCCAGATTTTAACCTCTCCTTGCTCTGTGTTTTCAACCCCATAGCTCCCACCCCTGCTCTGGAGAGACAGGTCATGCACTAAAGCACAGCATGCAGACAGGGCAGCAAACCCTCTGCTTCTGTTTCCGGGGCAAAGGTGTGAGAACACACTGAGTGCTCACAGACAGCCCTCTAGGCTTTTCTTATCTGCAGCCATGTGATCCAGAGAGATGGAAGATACTCCCTGGTTCTGAGATAATTTCACTTGGACCCTTGTAGCAAAACATATGAATGATCAGCGTGAAGAGGGGACACATTCACACTAATAAGTAATTTTGAATCTGTGCAATAAAACAGCGGACAGTAACGAGTTTCATTATATCCCCATTAAAAAGTGCTTTTACTTAGTAGGACTCTGTAGCCCAGAGGCTTGGGCTCAGTGGTTGGATGCTGCAGCCCAGCTGAAGGCACCGTGCTGCTCAGGGCACTCATGCCACACATGGGTTGGGAACAAGCTCCCATCAGCTCCGCAGAGCCACTGGCCCCTCGCTGCTTCCACCCATCTTCTGCATACTGGGAAGTGGTGCTGCAGACATGTTTGTGTCCACAGTGCACCACATGGATTTTCCTGGTGTTAAAAGGTTAGATTTACAGGAGAGCAAATATCCTGTAATTGAAAGTCCAAAGTCTGTTATGCAGTTTTTGCATGCTTTTAATTCATGGATTAGAAGGCGGGGTTATGTAGTGATACATAACTGCTTTTATCATCACAAGCTTTCCCTCCAAAAGCCACAGTTCTTGTAGGACTCCTCCAAAGCAAGTAAATAATCTTGACTGCTTGAGAAAAATTCCAAAAACACCCCCATTTCCTAGTTATTGATGGCATTGTCTTTAGAAAACAATACTTCCTCTAGACCACAATTTCTCACCTTGTATATTTTGCTAGAGATATATTAGCCTGAGGTTTCATATGTCCCCTAAACCATTTCGTTTACCAAGAGCTCCCGAAAACATGACATAAGTTGACTACTGAGTCAGATGTTTTCTCTGAAGGGTGAAGGCCACCCCTCCACCATCAAGAATTTCAGTGGAAATATTTCAGACACTTCTACAAAAACAAATGAGGTTTAAGAGCTCTAGCATCCTTTTTTAAGATGCCTTAAACTCTCTGTGCTTCAGATGAGACAACCTACGTCCTTCCCTGGTCCCAGCTGCCCACAGCAATGCTGGAGGTTCCTGCCTCAGCCCACCCAGAGATGTGCCATTCCCACAGAGAAACAAAGCATACTGGCAGTGTGCTATGATTCCCAGGTGCCCATATTTTTCTGCCATCAGGTCCTTGCACCAGCACTGTCTGGAGACATACATCTTTCTGCCTCACGCCTGCTGTGCAGGGAGACACCAGCCAGTGGCTGCTCCACAGAGCTCAATTAATTCAAACAGTGGCAGCTTGTACAGGTGCCCTAAAAGGTCCCAAAGACTGAAGGTGAGATTCAAAAAGATTGATGGGTGGAATTGCTGGGATATTTTCTTCTAAGCACCTAAGGATAATTAACAGTCAAAAGGCTCTAAGTCAACCACCAAAGTTATGAAATAGTAAATCAGAAGCAGCTCCCAGCAGCTTCATTCGCTCTCCCTTTGGAGGTTGTATGGTCATGATCAAAACCATCAGCCACAAATGGCCACAAATTCTCTCTTTTCCCACGGGACTTCTGCTTCTTTCAGCGGCTGGCAGCTATTTAAATATTTTTTACCCCCCTGCAGTCAAAGCAAAGCCCTAGGCTTTACCATTCAAATCCTACCCTGACCCACAGCACAGTAACATAACTGCTGGGTGTTTTTCTGGGGCAGCACATTGAAATCCGTTTGCACCAATATGGGTGCTGTTCTCCTCCTTCAATAGCTGGAGAACAGGGAAACAGTGAGAAGTCAGAAGCTTCTCGTTATTTTGTGTGCAAGAGTTCAGACTTCTGCCCTGCAACTTTTGAGGGCACTGGGCATCCTACCACGATGCTTTCCTTCACACTTTTGCAGCCATATTGACCTTGGTGCCAGGCACAAGCAGCCAGCAGCCTGGACTCCAATGAGCATCCAGGACGTACCAGAGGAGGAGGAACCAGGCAGGAACCCCTTCAAGAGGCAGTCTGTAATGGTTGGGCTGAGTTCCTTGGCCAGCTCTGCATGGAGTTTTGGATCTCCTCCCATAACCCGCAATGTTGGGTCATCAGACACTCAATCCCTGCCTATCCCAGCCTGGTTACCAGCTCCAAGCACCAGCCATCACACCATGACAAAGGACCCCGGGAGGGAACAGCACATCTCTCTCTGACCAAGGGCTGCATCATGCACACAAACAAAGGGGCAGAAGCAGGAGCACCTCCATGCCTGACTCTGCCTGACAGGCACAACTAACTGTGCTCCCTGTGTCACGAGGTTCTTCTTCCACTGCACATGTTTCTACTCACACACCTACTCACATTGCAAGAAGGTTTAAGTGCTGAGATGGTTTCCCTGGCTTTCCTCTCCATGCTGTACCTTGGAAAGGGCTCCCTCATGCAAAGATACTCCCCCAGCAGACAGCACTGCTCTCCCATGCACATAGCACCCAGGGGAACAGGGGCACAGGGGGACACGGCTCCATGCTCTGATCCTCCCCTCCTCTCCACTTGTAGTCTACCTCAAGCCAGGCCCTCTGGCTGTAACTCCCACTCAGCCTTGCCAGCTTTATGTTTTCTTTCCCAAATATTTTGCTGGTGCAAAGGAAACATCAGCCTGCTGAATCGTGAGATAAGCCACCTCCACCTCCGAGCTGAAGCCCATGAAGTGGGAGAGATGATAAATTGGAAGCAAAGCAATGCCAAAGCATAGACCAACACACACCAGTCTTCCTCATCCCTCAGCAGCCTGCCCTGGTGCCACCAAATCAAGCTGGGGATGATCCTCTTGGCCAGGGTGCTGGCATTGCCACTGCACCCACCACAGCCTCCTGATAACACCCTGTCAGCAGCTGATCAGTGAGTCAGAGGTAAAAAGGCTTCAGTAAAGTGCAGTGCCAGCACCCAGCCATGACCACCGCTGTACAAGCACGGCCTGTGGGACACAGGCAGGGGGATTAAGAGATCTGTGTCAGCAGTGGGCCTGTGTATACAAACACAGCAGCTAAAAGGGTTCATGTTCATGCTTTGTCCCTAGGGAGGTCACTGGGAATGGGAAAGAGTTGTGGAGGGGAGGACGTGCAGTATCTGTGTCTGTGCGGCCAGAGGGGTGATGAAGTTGGGGATGACCGTGTCATTGAGAGTGAGATTGGCCTTGGGCAAGGGGAATGGCCTCAGCTCCTCTCCCTGCATAGACCTAGACTGGGGATGTCAGATAATGCCATTGTGCCTGGAAGGCTGCAGGGGACTCTCCAGCTCTGTAGCAGCGCTCAGGAGGGCTGGAGAACCTCACCTGCTTCTGGAGATGGGAGCAATGGAAAAGAATTGTTCCTTCAGTAGCTTAAGAAAGTCAGCCTGGAGCTGTTGCTGTAGGAAAAGATCATCAAGATCAGCAGCTGCAAAGGGGGCAAGCAAGACTATGGGCTTCTCATGGACACACTCCTGTAAAACTTCCAGGAGGATCCTGAATCCAATGCCCACAAAGACCCGGTGGACGAGGAGTTCAGGTTGCAAGGCACTGTCTTTCATGTCTTTATATTTTTGCCCTTCCTTTCCCTGACCCTGTACTTACCAATAAACTCCTGAGGTTCCTGACAGCCAAGTGAGCAATGATCAGAAAAGAGACCCACCTCAGGGACCTGAGACATCCTCTGCTTCCAGTGCTGTCAGTGGAAATTAATGTGCAATGAGAAGTTTAATTGCAAATCTCAGTATGCAGCAGTCATGTTCTGCATCAATGCATTCATTTTTACAATTATATCAAGCAGTATCAATTATATCAAGTGAATGAAGAAGTCCTAGCGATATTAGTTGATGGAGGTTGTTGCAGTAGTGGCAACAACTGACCAGTTCAAGCCATATTGGGTGAAAGTCAGATCAGAAGTGCAGAATTTGCAGGTGGATTTTTTTATATTTTGGCTGCCTAATTTGGTGATGATACGAAAGCTTTCTCTCATCTGGTGTGAGGAACAGTGCTGACCTGTAAGGGAGTCTGTCCTCCTGCCAGGCTGGTTGTTAGACTTTGAAGTTAAATCATGAGCAAAATAAATGCAAAATGAAGTTGTGTGCAGTCAGAGCCAAGACTTCTTGCCTGTGTTTCAGTCTGTTCAATTTTCATGCTTTTTGACTCTGTTCCTAAACACATTTTCATTTCACAGCAAGCAAGGCCAGGGCTTCAGGGTGGGAACAACAGGAGCCAGAGAGGACCTTACCTTCTTCAGAGAGAGATACCTTTCAGATCTTTTCCATCCTCAGAAAAAGAACAAGAAAAGCACATATTGCCCCTTTCCACCACAGCAAGTTACTTCTAAGCTCCTGTTCCCACAGTGAAATCTTGTTGCTGGTTCAGTAAAGCCAGTACAAGGTCAGCACAGGACCACACCAAGGTGGTCTTTCCAGCTCTTCAGAAACTTTGGCAGCAATTTATGTCCTAAACTGGGATTGTCCCATAGGTCTGCCAGGTAGGAGAGACCTCTTTAATCTGGAAGCAGTGTTTGGGTTTTTTGAGCTTTCTTCCAGTCTACATCCTTATCTCATTATTTTGTAATTCCTCTTCTAAAGATGCAAAACCAAATCTCGTGCCAAACCAAAACATCTCTGCAGTTTATCCAAGCAGGAGGAGCATGTGATGGTGGCTCAGAGCCTGGAGCGGGATGGCAGCTGGACCCTGCAGAGCAGGCAGGGATGATTAATGCTGGTGGGGCACGAAACATCCCTGATACAACATGACAGGACAAATGCCACGTTAGTGGCTGCTTTTTACCTTCTGTCCTGCCTGGTGTAATGGAGCCCTCAGAGAGGGCAAAATCCATGGCAGTGTCTCTACACACATATCCCTCCCTTCTTCACCTGCCGGATTCAGCTCCTCCATTCTTCCTCCCAGCAGGTCCCAAGGCAGTTTTGCCCAACACACTTCCTCTGGCAGGCATGAGCCATCCTGCTCCACTTGGCTCTGCAATTCCTGCACCCTCACTGGCCGTCTCTGCAGCTGTACTGTCTTAGCTGTTAATTTAATAATTTACTTAGTGAGCCTCATTAAGGCACCTCCTGCCTTTCTCCACATGGCGACAGCATGTTCCAATTGCTGATAATACCAGCAGAGGCCACAGTGTTGAGCCGCTGGTGCTGTGAGGCACCCGGCCACATTGTCTGCTTGATCTTTAAACACAGCTACGTCCTCTCAGGGCTTGCCAAACTTTCTGACCCTCTCCATGTCCTCTGGGGGACAAATACTTTCATGTTGTCCCCTTTCCAGTGACTGATGCAGTGACCCCAAGTGTTCCTTGGGGACTATTTGGGATGGCACCGTCCTTCCACAGGGCAGTGAAAAGTGTTTCCATGCCGCTTTACCAAAATGCTGCTGTTTTGGATGCTTTGCCTAGTGAAGCTGTTCTCCCTGCAAGCCCTGTAGTGACCTGCTCAGTTGTGTGGTAGCCCAAATACCGGGAAAATCCCCAGGAAATGACAATGAGATCAGCTGCTCACATTAAAACTTTTCCTACCACGCTGCGTAACCCTTTTTATGCCATCTTGAGGGGCTGCTGGCTCCTAGAGGGCAATCCTGCACCTTCATCCCACTCCTAGAGATAGGACAGGGTTTGGAGCCAGCTCCTGAGCTGCACCTGTCCCAGAAGCAGCTGCTGGTGTTCAGGGGTTCACAATGGCACCATGACAGCAATCAGGATCTGTCCTCCCCTGGAAGAACCAGTTCCCCAGGTAGTAACAAGTGGCACTTTCCTTTGGGCAGAGGCCAGGGACGCTGTCCTGCTCAGTGGTGCTTTTCAGATAGGCAGCCAGCAAGGCGTGCAGTTGACATGAAGACGGGAGATAGCGCAGCCAGTCTCCGAGCACTGGGCTCTCAGAGAGGCCAAAGGGATGGAGTGAGCCAGCAGGGCTTTGCCCAAGATAAAAGCTTCAGCGCCCACGAGTATAATCAGGAGAGGGCAGCCCCGGCTCTTAACCGCATCTCTGTCGAGCCAGGCTGGGTGGGGTGACACAGGCAAGCAGGACACCTGTGCCAGAGATAACTCAGTACCCCAGGAGGTACAGCTGGCAAAGGAGAGAGGGTCTGCCTCTGGCAGGGACAATTTCCTACCATGGCAGGTGCTAATACAGCCCAAGAAGTTATGCAGCTGTGGTGGGCTTCCCTGTATGGTCAGTCCTTTTTGAATTGGCAATGCCAGTGCTGGCACACTCTCCATCATCCTGGGTCCAGGGAAGAGAAATCCCCCCATTCCTTCTTCCAGGGAGAGGAGATCCAGGAAATAAAAGAGAGATATTTGGGGGTGGCTCAGCACCAGGGGCTGCAGATCCACAACCACTCCCTACCTTCTCAGAGGCACTTACAGGGTCAAAGACTCACTATTGGTCACAGCAGCCTTCATATGCCCCTTTAGCCAGGCTTGAGCTTCTTAAAATCCTATGGCTTCAAATCAGGGCCTGGCCCCACCTTCGCAGCCCACATGATGTCCCTCAGGACAACTTGAACACATCCCCATGCCCACCCTCCTGGCAGGAACTGCTCCACTAGCAAGGACCCTGTGTTCTCAAAGCAGATTTTTTTTACTCTCCATATTTCTTTTCTTTTTTTTAAACCAAGAAGGATGTTAGAGGAACACATCGGCCTGGAGCGAATGCTCCCAGCTCCCTGCCAGGGGTTACAGTTTTTTCCTGCTCCTGTTTCTTACAGAATGGCATGGCCTCCATCCGGCTGATGGTGCAGCACTGGGTACTTGCCAGCCCTGACCCGTGACTCAACAAAACCACCCGACCCTGTAAACAAGCACCCCAGAGCATCCCGAGGATGTGTGTGTGTGTGTGTGTGTGTGTGTGTGTCCTTGGCCCCCTCCCAGCATTGCACTGAAGCCAGGTGCCAAGGGAAAGCTTCATCTGGTGCCTTGGCCAGCCATGTAGCCCCACTGGTTCTGGCTGAGTTTCCAGAAGATGATAGGCGCCATGGAAAACCCACTGAAAACCTGTTTTCAACTCTCACCACCCTGTGCTTTATGTTTTTAAATATTCCTAGAGAGTGCTTGGGTCAATGAGAAGTTCTCCCTCTTCCCTGTTCTCAAGGCACTCCTGACAGGCATCAGAAACCACTGCTCGAAGTGGATGGTGCAGGCAAAGAGCTGTTTGCACTGTCACTGTGCCCAGCAGACCCCTGGCAAGGTCACGGTGGCAGCTTTGAGGCGGTTGGGGATGGAAAGCAGCCCAGAGCCAGCTTGAATTTACCGGGGCACTTCCCCTTTCCTGGCAGAGTCTGGAGAAAAGTTCCTCGCCCCGCAAGGAAGATCAGTTTGGAAGGAAACACTGCTGCTCTTTCGCTCGAGGCCGAGCCTGAGAGCAGGGAAGCCTCGGGGTTAGTGGAGCCCCGGGGTCAGAGGAGCCCTGGGATCAGGAGAGCCCCGGGATCAGAGGAGCCCTG
>VXBA01001893.1:1022529-1075568 GCA_013399895.1 Serilophus lunatus | reverse complement strand
GGGATCAGAGGAGCCCCGGGATCAGGAGAGCCCCGGGAGCGGAGCGCAGCCCGGCCCGGCTCTGCTGCCACCTGCCGCCGGCAGCCCGGGCGGAGGGACCGAGCACCGCCCGGCTCTGAGGGGAACCAAAATACTGCTTTCCTCAGCCAGGGGATCTCCCTTTCGTCCAAACTCCATGAAAAACAGCCCTTTCGCTCTTTCCGAAGGGAAGGGTTTGTCCTGCAGGGACAAAGTATTTGCTTGAAAAGCAGCTGCCCGGGGCAGGGAAGCAGAGAGACTCCTGCCTGGCTTCATCCCAGAAATAAATCCCAGGAACACATTGGAACGTTTGCAAGGTGTCCTCAGCGCAGTACGGGTTGATACGCCCTTGCTCTGTCTGGGACATCCCCGAGATAAGATCTCAGCTCCCAGAGCCGGCATCCCACGGCGCCGGTGCCAGGCCAAAAGCAATGCTTCTGCCAGAGCCTTTGTATACAGAGAGATGCAAATATGTGTATGCGCAATAAATTTACATACAATCTCATTTTCCAAGGCTTCTCAAAAGAGGTAATTTTTTGTTTGTGTCCTCTGCTCTCGCGGCCATTGAGAGCCAGTTCCTTCCCCTCGTTTCCCCAAATCTCAGCCCCACTGACACCGCAGCTACACCCCGGAGGACTGGCAGAAACGAGACAGTGGAAAAGCTCAGAGGTTTTGTGTCCTTTGCAAGTTTGGAGATAATTTAATGGAACAATTCCTAAAACCTGCTTCTGCCTGCGGTGCCCTGCACTCCTCAAGGATGGGAGAGCCAACCTCTCCCCCTCAAAACAGCGAGAGCACAGCTGGGAGGACGCACCGAGAGCTGGCAGCGCTGTGGGTTGTCATTCCTCATCCAGGGGTCCGTCGCTGAGCCCCGCTGCCGCTTTGGGTCCTGCTGAGCGGGGAGGAGAGTCCCGGGAGAGTCAAACATCTGCCTGTCCCACCACGAACAGCCAGACTTAGAGGTTCCTGCCGCGGGATCGGAGGCTTCCAGTCGGTTACGCCGAGTGTCCAGGTGGTGGCACATGTGGACTGTGGCTCCACTTGGGGCTTGGCTCGATCTCCCCTCCTGGGATTCCGTCCCAGGTCACCTTCTCCCCAGGGCTGCTGCTGGCCTTGTGACGGTCACCCGTGGTAGGGAAGTTCCTGCAGCATGGCCAACACATGCCCTTTTTGCAATGCCCATGCATTGCTCCTTTGAATTTTTCCCACTGCGGATGCTCAGGGAGACAGACGGAGCTGCAGACGCGTCGGGATGACCCGCTTGGCCTCAGCTCCTGTCGCTTTCGGGTCTGGTGCTGCCCTGCAGGCACCGCGACGTGAAGCAGAGCCCTCCCCAGGGGTCCTGCCTCCCCGCCACCCCCTGAACAAGGATGCACTTGTGGGATGCACTTGCTTCCAGCCTGTGCCCCGAAAGCCGTCTGCATCCTGCCCTACACCGCGCCCTCTGTTCGGCGCTGGTCCTTTCCATGGCCAGTGAGGATGAGCTTCCAGGATCATATATACCAGCTGAGGCAGGGAATTTTCCCGGTCTCCAGGGCTATGGCCATCACTGAACAGCTATGTGAGAATGTGCACAGCTAGCAGTGCCAGAGTGGCAGCACACATCGCCCACGCTGGGCTGGCCACTCTCCTCCTGGCTGCCATGAGGTCCCAGGGAAGCCTGTACTCCTGCATTCCTGCGCTCCTGCACTGCACTCCTGCACAGCATTGCCTTGCGCTGCATGGAGTGTATCCTACTGCCGGGACACATGGAAGGCTTGGCAGCTGGAGTGGCCATGGCTTACATCTGAATCCTGACCCGTCCTACGACCATAGAGTGAAACATCCTGACTCTCTTTGCACATACAGAAGCGCCAAACAGACACCAAGCCCCAGTGCCATCAGGCATGGGGGAACCCAGGAGAGCAGCCCGGAGCAGGGTGATGGACGCCAGTGGGAGGCACAAGGCTGGGACAAGCTGAGGGGATGCATGGAGGATCCTGTGCTGGTCTGTCCGGGAGCTGGAGGAGCTAAATCTCAGGTCTCTGTCTCAAGGGGTCAGGCTGCTCTGTGATTAACTGCTGGGCTGTGCTGCAGATGAGCTGCGGGGCCGCTGTGTTTGATGTATTGGAGCAGGAGGCGGCGAGGGATTTTCCTCCCCTTCTGGGGTTAATCCTTCCCTGCGTATCTCAGCCCTTTGATTGCAAAGCCCTGCAGATAAAACCTCCTTAGTCACCAGCAGACAGCAGGCACCGACCAAAAAGACGCAGGCAGAAACATGGGCTTGAGGAGATTTGGGGTTTTCCTGCAGTATTTGGTGTCTATGGAGTGTGTGTGCTCTTTCCATTCTCCAAAAGGCAAAGAAAGTGGTTTTCTTCCTATTAATCTTAATTAATTCTGCATATTTAACCATATATCTAAAGTCATATGAAAAGAGCCACGAAACTCCAAACGAGCACTGCTCCCCACCCTCTCTGTTTGAATGAGACCTTTCCAAAGTCAGAGCACTTCAGCAAATCACTAACACACCCGTGAACATGCGGTTTGGGATATGGCAATAGCCACACCACTCTGCCACTGCCCCAGCCAGTTTTCATCACACACATGTAACAGCCATAAAAGCCAGTCTGGAACAAGCAGGGTTGTTTTTGCAGGAGTGGTCGAGTTTTGGATTTTAATAAGCCTTGGCCTCCTCATAATTTTTCTCTTAAAAATGCCAAAAGGCACCAGCCCAAAACAAGGCTTAGAAAATAGCTTGAAAATTCCTGTAAAATAGCTTGTAAGTGTCTAAAAGCCGCCGAGCTTCCTTCTCTTGGGCTTAGGAATGCCACCTTCAGAGTGGAGCCACAGGGTGAGGGAGGGCTTGGAGAGGTCTCGTTGTTCCCCATCCCACTGCAGAGCAGAAGCTGCTGAGGGGATGTTGAGTGGTCCAGGCTGTGCTGTGACAGAGTGATGGATGGTTTGGGTCAAGCCTGTCCAGCCAATTAGGAGACACAGCTGCTGGAATGAGGACAGCCAGAGGTGCAAGACAAGGATGTCCTTGGCTGCCAAGCTCAGTGAATTAAAGGCCTTCCAAGGCCTATGCCTGCACCTGACTGCTCTCCCACAACCTTGTCGAGCTTAGAAGCTGGCCCAGGCTTGACTGTCCTACAGTGCCTGAATCATTCGTCCTAATATCTGACCTTTGAGCTTTCTTATTGCAAATTAAGTTGATTACATCTTGTCCTAACTCCAGCTGACCCTGAAATCAATTGATCACTGTTGTCTTGGAGATCCTGGGAGACTCTTATCATATCCCCCTCCATTTCCGGCTTTCTAGAGAAAACAAACTCCATCTCTTTGGTCAGTCAGACCATCCACTTTGTCATCCCTGATGCTCTGCCAACTCCTCCAAGCATCTGCATCCCTTCCTGAGCTCCATGGAGCTCACTTTGATCAGTGTTCAAAGGAGGAACCCCAACATCCTGAAGACCACCCTAGGTCACTTGCTTTGCCTACATACTTGAATGCACATTTGAACTGAACTCAGATGACACATAGGCTTCAAGCCAGATTTACCTCTTTGGCACATGCCAATCCTGATGTGCCTCCCTATGATGCTACACACAGCAAAGTGCTCTGACTCCTGTTTTGCCCAGAAACACAGCCCTTTCCAGGGGCTTGTTTCCAGCAAACAAGGTTCATCTGCTGGTGGATATGGGACATGGGCTCCTCAACCTTTCAGGCCTCGAAGTTGAGGCAGAACATCATGCTGTATTGCAGCTGAAACTGGGGGGGACCCACAGGATCCAGTATGGAGGTCCTTAGACCCTCATCTTCCCTGCAAGGAGCACACCAAATGCACACTCACATCTGCATACCCAGAGACATGTGCTGCCTGTCCAGCTTTTGAGACAAGGATTCTCCAACCTGAAGGTGGAGTGACCCATCCCAGGCTGCCTGGAAGATGCTGTGCTTGCCCAATTGCCTCTTGACTTTACTATTTCCAGTCAATGGCACCCCAAAAATCCCTCTCATTTGAGGTCACCATGCAGCTGCCCAGACTTCAATGCTGGGGACATAACATTTTTCCCCCACCTCCCTGCCAATCATCCTCCCCTTCCTCCTGCTTTAGGATTTAAAGAAAGAAAGGCCCGCTGGACAAACAGCTCGAAGCCAGCATCTGAGCAATTATAAAAGTGCTTTCTGCCAGCTGCTAGACTCCTCGTCACCAATCTGACCGGTAGACTAAACAGCGAGGACCTGGGCTGATCCCCCCCTGCGCTGCTCCGGCCTGGAAATGGCGGGGGCTCGGGAGAGCGCAATGGTTAGCATCAAAACTGGCAGCAACGTCCTAACGGAGAAGGCCAAGGGAATCCTGTGGCTGGTTAATGGAGGTGAGTGGGAGGAGGTAGAGGGAGGGCTGAAGAGCCTCTGGAGGATAGAGCCCGGGCTGTGGGAAGCAGAGAACCCCTGGGCTGGGGGCTCGTTCCCCCTGGGTTGAGCTGTCTCCCTGGCCACAGTCCTCCAGCTTTTAGTCATTCCTCTTCCTTTGCCAAATCTGTGTATGCCATCTGTGTATGTGTAGGCCTGGCATGCCATGGCTGTGGTTTCAAAGGTGATTTTTTTCCCCTTCCAGTTGCCCAAACCCTTCTCTACAGACAGATAACACAGACAGTTTCCCTCGGGGGCTGTGGGGCTCTATGGAGCAGCTGGCGCCATTATCTGGGAGTCATTCCCTTATCTGGCAGCCAATTTCAGCTCCGGGGAGTCAGCACCTCTCAGGTGAGGAAGGCTGGGTAACCAGCTGCCCGTGCACGGCACCCAGGGGGGTTATCAGTCTGGCCACATCCTTGTCTGGCCAAGCCCCATCATCTAGGAGCTCTTGGACATCCCTGGGGTGATGGAGGGGGGCGGGAAATGGGACACTGCAACTGGGAAGCTCTGGGAAATGCCTGCTACTTCCTTAAAATAAGGAAAGAGAAGAGCGTAATTTGGGCTCAAGTTCCTCTTTCCATCACATCACAGCACTGCACGATTGGGCCAAACCAAAAGCAGTGGCAGTGGTGCTGGCGGGACTTGTGGCTTTTATTGCTCTTATCTCCCGGCTTCTGGAGGAGTGCACTGCCTGCGTGGGGGTCTGGGCAGGGACATGGTGCACATGCCACACGGAGACCAGCTCCCCTCTAAATCACGGCTTGCCATGATTTACACAGAGGCTCACAGCTTAGGTAACTGCAGTAAACAGAATAAACAGACCTCCCTCTGGATTTATGGACTGGCAAAAGGACCTTTAACCACAAAAGAAATGTGCTTTGCAGCCCTTTTCTATCACCAGATCCCAACCAAAGGCTTAAATGCTTAAGTCAAGCCCACAGAGCTCAGGATTTGGGCTGCATTCAAACTACTCCTCCATCCTCCTTGCTACCCGAATAAGTTGTCTCATAGTTCATCTCCCGTTCACCTCTCAGCTGGTCACTGACACACACGCACAGGTGATGCCTGAGGAGCCAGAGGCAAGAGTAAGAGGATTTTTTTTTTTTACTTAGGCTTAACATAAATTACTAGTAAATGTACAAGCAGGCAAAGGTGTGCAAATACTCTGCAAAGTGCTCTACTCTTTCCTGGACCTGCCCGCTCTTCCCCAGTAGCTGCCCCTGGTCAAGTCAGGAGCTTTAGCTGCTATCATTGAGGTAAACCTTCCCAGCATGTCTAAAAAGAAATTAAGGGTGGAAGTTTTTTTTATTATTTTCTTGGAATAAAAGAAGTGCTAGATTTTGATGTGTTCTCAAATATCTCATGAGTTTCTCCCCGTAGATGTGGAAACTTGTGTAATGATGCCATTACCAATGTTTCTTGCCAAATCGAAGGGTGCATACAAAGGCACAGTGCCCAAGGAGTCCTTTGTTAGTGACTGTGAGAATGTTATTTTTAATGTGGCCCTGCTGCATTAAAAGAAACTGGAGGAGAGGAGCCTCTCCATCCCCAGACAGTCACAGTTCATGCTTGGAGAGCTGGTCCCGCCAGGAGCACAAGTGCATTAGGGAATGCAGGAAGTAAGAGTAAAACCAGAAGTCAGGCTGAAAGACTTTGGAAAATTTGGCATTAATAGGAATTTTTCCTTTCCTATACTCATCAACTGAGTCAGCCACAGCATCAGCTGCACAGAGCAGCAGCCCAGAAAACTCATGGCTACCAAGTAAGTTCTCAGAGCCCACTGTTACCTCTTCCCTTGATAACAAGAGAGAAAAAGTATCCAGAAAAGTACTGCTTTCCATCCATCCTGCACATCTTTATTTAATTCCATTGAAAGCAAGCATGCATATTTGAAATGGAACAATTTAAATCCATGAATTGTTCTAAATCCAGGAGAATTGCCAAACTCTCTGTTTTAATACATTTTCAAATTGCCTTTTCCTCCTGTCTTAGGGAGCCAAGATATGGCTATTTAATTACAAGCACAACCTCCATTTAAGAAACCCTCATAATGAGGCTGGTGTGGAAAGGCATCCGATTTTTCCATTGTCTGACTGAAGCACTGCAATTACTGTGTTTTATCCCAGGTTTGCATTTGGCAGAGTTTGGTGAGCGATGCTGTGGGGAATGGACTAGTGGCAATCTCTGTGCTCTCAGCTCTTCGTTATCCTGCTTGTTAGGGGGAACTGAATCCAGATTCTTTCCAGGGCAAGAGGATTTGTGCTGACTGCTTTCTGCAGCTCACACCTGGGAGCAGAGGCATTTAGTCCTCCAGGTGCAGGCTGGGAGAAAGGGAATGGGAAAGAAATAGCAAAGGGAGGGAGGTTTGGGTCAAACTGAGGCAAAGAAAAAGTGTGGTAGGGGAGAGAAGCGAGAATGGCATTACAAAAAACTCCACCATGGTCCTTGTGGTAGCTGCATGAAAATGTTTTCCTTGGCTTGATTTGAGTCAGGAACAAGACCTGACCCACGGAGGCAGTTGCTCCAGGTATTTTAGCAGCAGCTCAGCTCTGAAAATCACCACGAAGAGCCTCCCTGAAGGCTGAGGAGACCCAGATGTGAAGGGATATGATGCAGCATCATTTCCTGGTCAGGATGCCCTAAACTCAGGGTAGGGACCTCTCAGTACTAGAACCACCACATGCTACCAAAGGGACCAAGGTGTGCAGAGCTCACTCAGTCCCATTCCCATCCCAGGAAACCTAATTTTTACAAAAGCATCTCCCTGGCACAGCAAGTGAGGGCCATTCACTTGCATCCCCATGGGCAAAGGGATAAGAAAAGACCATGGCTGATGTGAAGGTACCCACGTGTGTACCAACACCCACTGTTGGAGCTGTTGGAGGGCTCAGCATCCTGCACTGGGTCTCCATCCCGCGAATTCGCATTCCTCGGGGCTCAGGGAACTCTGGGCTGGCTCTGGCTCCTGGGAAGCAGCTGGCCATGGTGGAGCCAACCTCATCCCCATCCATCATCCTTATCAGGCGGTGCTGGCAGCCCGGCAGTCCCTGGCAGCAGGGCTGCACGGACGGCAGGTCGGAGCCATGCGGCGAGAGACAGGCAGGAGCATCGCGGCGATAAGCCCCTCACAAACAAAAACAACAACTCCCCTCCTTGGGACTTCAAAGCTCCGAGATGAAATTCATGTGGTCACAAACCCTGCGTGGATGCTGGGCGGGTGGGGGCAGCCCAGGGTGGGGACATGGGCAGGACTTGGGGAGGGGACCAGGATTTGCCCACGTGGAGCTATGGATACAAAGTCTCCTGCCGCATGTAAAAGGGGTGCAGGCAAGGAGCAAAACTCATCGCCCTGCACTGCAGTGAGCACAATTTGGTAAAAGCAGCAGCTCAGCCCCAGGCGGGGTTGTACTCCATGGCTACGGGCTCTCCGTGTTCGTGGGCTCTCAAAGCATCCCATAAAAATAAACTCCGAGTGACTTGCCGGGAATGATGAGGGAAATTTGCTTTTCACGTAAAACCGTCTTGCCAAGTAAAAAGTAACTTTGGAGACCAGCTCAAGGGCTGTCAGGTAGGAGATTCAGGGCTCCAAGGAAAGTAAGAGCTCAGACAAAACCACACTCTACCTGGGTCGGAGAGGTCCCACGAGCGTTACCCCTGCTTGCATTAACCGGGATTTTACTCCTCTGATGATGCCAATGAAATCCGTGAGACCTCTTGTGGCATGAGCTGAAACTCCACATGTGTCTGTCTCCTATCACACCAGGGTATCAGGGCGGGGGGTTGTGCCCACCCCATCCACGCTGCCACCTCACCTTCGGAGACAACATCTGAGCAGCACCAGGGGAGAAGACACTTCAGGACTGAGTGTAAAGAGAATTATGTTGTGATTAGCACAGAGGTGAAAGCACCTCACACCTGAGATGACGCTTGGATGAACCACTGCTGCAAGATATAGGGAAAAGACCCAGAGAGGAGATCCGGGGAATGTTAAAGCCAGACTGCAGCATGGCCATGGCTTTGGGAAGAACGGGAATGTAGTATGGAGTTGGTGATGCACAGCAACATATATCCACTCACAAACATGTCTGCATACCTGTGTAACTTCCAGCTCTACATACACATATCCTAATTTCCTAGCGTAGTAAAGCTATTAAAACAAAATGACCCACAGCTTTGCTGGAATTGCCTCTTTGTTCTCCTTATAGGGATCACTTTCATTGAACTTTGTATTCCAAGTCATGGTGAAACAGTAATGATCATTAACTTTTTTTAAAAGTATTTTAAATTTATGTGAGCTTATCAAGGGCTCTTTATCAACAAAATGTCTCAAAATTAGAATTTTTATCATAATTTTGTTTCCTTTCCCCCAGATTTCAGAGATTGTTCTTCCTGTTTCTCTTCCTTCCTCATTTTTAGTAAGTGAGAGGAGACTTAAGAGATAAAGGAATCCCCATCTGTTTCACTTGAGTTGCATCTAATTGAAGTGGAAGAATTACTTATGATTTTATCTAGTTCATCACAAATTATACCTATTCCAGGTGAAGGAAGAAGTGTTTATTTTACTCTGTAGTTTTTGTGGGAAAACCTTTCCCTCAAGTTCTTCCACAGGAGCTTTGGAAGAAAATTCCCATCAGATACACTTCGATGAAAGGCATCTCGATGCTGGAAGCCTCCCATTCCCAGCTTCATGTCCTGTATTGGGGCAGCCCTTCTGCCTTCCTCTGCCTGCTAGGACCATGATCTGGGCCTCCCCTGGCACACTGACGCCCTTCTAGAGCTCCCCCCTTTGCTTCCAACAACGATATCACACACCAGCACCACATATGGGTATCAACCACCCTGCACCAAGACCGTTAACATGACCAAATTTCCATGACCAACCACCAGCCAGCAGAGCTCAGTGCCTTTACCTTTTATAGCAGAAGTGATGATATCACAGGCTCCTGTCACAGCCTGATTGGTAGGCAGGTGCTGCAGGTGTGGTCTCCCTGCTCAACCACACCTTAAAGGGGCAGGACCTCCCCAGTGCAGTGGGTATGGTTTTGTGTTTGTTGGGTGTAGCCTGACAGCATCCTGCTCCTTCCCAACTCCCCGGCCAGGAGAGAGCCTGCCTGCACATATACATACTTACATACATTATGATATCTTGTTTTAATTACATTAGAGCAAATGACTCCTTCCCCTATGGTTTATATCAGTGCTTTAGGTTTGTAATTTATCTTGGCACAGTCTAGACTGGAGCCACTTTGAAGCTGTTTCAAACAGGATGAGAACAAACAATTTTTCCAAAGTGGCTGGATTAAGAAAACTGGCAGCCATTCATCTTTGGGGGAAGGCTTGTGGCAGTACTGTGTCCCTGCTGGAATGCTGCCAGTCTCCTGCTCCCTGCCTGCCAGGATAGAGAGGTCCCAACCCTACAGAGGGTGGGAAATCACACCATTAGCTACTGTGTGAGGGGGAGCTACCAAAGGGCACCATCAGGGAGGTCTATGCAAGGAAATCTGATTTATTGCTAATTATTTGCACTTAGTTTATCCCCAAGTGTTAGAGATGAGGATGGCTGAGTGGATGGCACCACAGGAAGAGGGGCAGCATCCAGCATCAGGAGCACTGACTGGAGCCATGGCAGGTGGGGGTAAAGGTCCCCACACCCCAATCCCAGAGCACAGCTCCTTCACAGTTCATCAACACCTGCACAGAGCTTTTCCTATGAACCTCATTGACATCTTTACTGCAGGAAATCTCTCGTTTATTTTCTTCAGATAAAAGTAATCCTGAAAACATCTACACTCACTTCTATACTTTCCCCAAGATATTTATTTCTCTAAAGAAGCAAACCAACACCTAACTCTTTCATTGACTGGGAGTGGTGGTTTTCTTCTAGATCACAGTCTTCAGTGAGCCCTCGCTGTTGGATGGCTCAGTATAGGGAATGTATTTCCTTGGCATTGGACTTATGTGGATCCCCTTCCATGGACAGGGTAAAGGTCCTTAGGGGTTCTCAGGGCCACTCAGAACTATTCATGTCCTCATGCCCTGATCCACCATCCCTGCCAGGGATGGCTCTTCATCACCTCGGGGTCTGCCAGGTTCCCTGGCCACCCTGCAGAGCCACAAAACCGGCTCTGCACAGCAGCAGAGTTTGCATGGAAACACACATGTTTTCTATATTTTTCCACACAAATGCTGAGGGGTTTAACTATTTTAGCAGCACTGTTCACTCAGTGAAAGCTGCCAGGGTTTAAAACGGATCTCTCCTCCTTAAGGCTTTGAAAAAAGGCTGTAAACATGCTCACCAGGCTAAAGTGTTACCTGTAAAAGGGGTTGCTCCCCTCATAATGTGCCTATTGGCTCCAATTAGCACTGGCAGGAGTCAACCACAAAAAGAAGGCAGAGCTTATCGTGAGAGTGAACGGATTTATTTACAGCATTTTCAAAGCAAGATGAATATGGCTGGATTTGACCCCTGTTTTTCTTTAGGAAGCTACCCATTTTCAAGACAGGAAAAACCTCTTCTATTCCCTAAATAGCTGGAAGTGGGAGGATGCTGCCTGCTTTCCTCGAGATGGAAATTTGGCCTGTTTAATAAGGGTGGGATAAGATCACCTGGCATTTTATTGGAGCCTTCCCTGGACATCACTAGTGTGGGGACCAGGAACCCCTGTGTTCAGAGCAGGAGTCCAGCACTCTGGCATCATAGGGTCAGGAGCTGATGCTGATTTTATCTTGCTCTGGATGTCTTGGCAAAAGGAGATGGGTTTCCTTGGGATGCCACCTAGGCACCACAAAAATTAACTTGGGCAGGAGCTGGAGGACCTCAGCCCAGATGGATTTTGGAGGCATATCATCCAACCATCCCATCATGGATTTACCATGTTGGGAAGCAGCAGCTTCGTTCTGCTTTTTGGGGCTCACTGGAGGCAACACACTCTGAGGAGTCCATTTCACCCACAAGGCTGGGGCAACAGCCAACCCGGGAAATCTGTGGTAATCCCATGGGGAGAGAAATCTCCTTGTGCAGGAGAGTCAGGGAGTGGGATAGGTGAGACCTCTCCATGGGACTTTCTGCTCCCATGACAGTGTCCTCATTGAGAAGCATTGAAAGGGAAAATCTATGAGCCTCATGGGCTGAGCCATCCTCCCAACCCATAATGCCACATCCCACCATTCCTTCAGGCTTGTTTGGGTTCACCACCCCATCAGCACACCTAGGCACCTGCCTTCACCCTTTGGTTGCTTCCATCTCTGCTGGCCACAGCCCCAAGTTCCTCTCTCTGGGAAAGCAGCTGCTTTTTGTCACGGTGCCGTTGGGAAGGAGCCAGGGCGAGGAGGTGTTTGCATAGGCTGGAGTTACAGCCACTGCCTGCTACAGATGGCACACTCTGCTCAGCCAGCAAGAGCCAAACATCCTGGCCATAACTCAATGCTGAAGCTGTCCAGGTGAGGTGGCAGCCAACAACAGAGTGTTTGTGGGCTTTGGAAGGGGCTTTGTTAGTGGTAACCTCAGGGGTCTTCACTGCCAGGAAATGCTGGAAGCTTGTTGTGGACTTAAAGGAGGAAGGTGATGCAGTTGGCAAAGGTGGAAAGGTTCTGCCCCCACAGCACATCCCAGCAGGTCCCTGTGCCACCATGATGTGTGGCAGCTCCTGTCCTTGTTGGGGCTCAGGGCCCTCCAACGAGGCCAAGCCCTGCAGTGCCTCAGCCCCCTTTCTCCTGCTTGCTGGTGAAGGAAAGGGGGAAGTGCTGCAGGAAAATGAAAGAGGATAAAATCATAACTGCTCAGGGATAACCTGTGCCTGTTTCGTGTAAAATCTACTTGTGACACGCTGCCACTCGCAAGGCAGAAGGGCAGCCAGGGCTTGGCTCTGCCTCTCAGGAGAAAACAGGGAACGCTGAGCCCCAGCACTCCAGCACTGACAGCAGGAACCCTAGCACCCCAGCACTGACAGCAGGAGAGAGGGCCTGCTTTGGGGCTGGGCTCTGCTCAGCAGCTGAATCAGCAAATAATTAGCAGACCCAGAGCAGAGGGATTAGCATCCCTCTCCTCTCCAGCCATCCAGTCTGGCTTAACCCTTTCATCTGAGTGTCTCCAAAGTTCTGAAGCTTTGGAGCCTCACAGAGGTAGATGCTGCCGTGGGACCAGTGCCACTGAGGGGTGCTCAGGGTGTCATGGCTGGTATCCCCTTGCCAGAATAGCATCCCTGTGGCCACAGCAGCCGGGGAGCTGGCGCAGGGTTGGGACGAGCCGTCAGTCCCGTGGCTGGCGGCTCATTTGTTCACCTCTGGGCAGCCCGATGACAGCGCTTCCCTTTACTACCAGCTGCAAAAACCTGGCAGCTGATTTAGGAGAGCTCCCGGGGCCCAAAATGTAAACCGTTTTTCACCAGGAATGTATAAGCAAGCCATAAAATAAGGGATTTGAGTCTGGTCACATGGGACAGGCCTCCCATAAAATTGAAGCATTGATCTGTATTTTAGTGAGCAGTTTCGAAGCTGCCCGGATGATTGAAGACCTGAGCTTTAACAAACTCTGTAATCTCCCACCATACATCTGAAGTGGCATGTTTGAAGTCTGAAGACGAGTTATTTATATTATTTGTATAATACACGGTGAAAGGACATTAGCCACAGCTCAAGCACCAATGGTGGGTATTGCTGCTGGGCAGTGGGAAGCAGCTCCCCGATGCATTAGTCCACGTCAGGCTGCTCCACATGTGAGCACATGTGTGTCATGGCTGAGGTGGCCCAACACCACAGGATCTGGCCGTGCTACTGTACACAAATGCTGTCCCAGCTCTCCTGTGCCATCTGCAGCTGCTGTGCTGGGACATGTGCTCCTGCCCTGCTGCTCTGATGAGCATCACACCCTTCCTGGCATGTGTCACTCCCTTCTCGATGTCTGTCACCCCCTTTCCCCACAAGTGTCACCTGTTCTTGGCATGTGTCACACTCTTCCCATCACCTGGGCTTATGTCACCTCCTTCCTAGTGTATGACATCCCCATTCTGGTATGTGTCACCCCATTTTCAGTGTGTCACCTCTTCCTGATATGCATCACACCTTTCCCAGCATATGTCATCCTTTTCCAGCCTGTCACCCCATTTTCATTTTGTCACCTTCTTCCTGGGATGGATCACTCTGCTTCCAATATGTGTTCCCATTGTGGGTGTTGGTTGAGCTGCAGGGCAACACACTCGTGGAGTCCTCTCATCTTGGGAAAGCCATGCAGGGGAAAAAAACCCCATTGCCACCCTTTCCTTTCCATGGTCCAAATTGCCCTTGCCCATTAGCAACAACAACAACAACAAAAATAGTTGGAAGAGTATATATTCAGTATCAAAAGCGTAAATTTGGGGGTAAGCAAAATTATTTTAAAATTCTAATCAAATCCAAACAGTTCAGGAGAGATAGGATGGCTGGAGTGTGGGTTCAGAAAGGCCAAATGCCATTTAAAAACATGACTTGCTTTTCCATGTTCAGGACATGCTTCCTCTCTACCCTAAGTTCACATTCTGTGGTTTGAAGGGACTAAGCAAAATATGGTTAAAAGCTGGAAAGAGCCTCCTCCAAAACCAAACCAAACCAGTACAATTTGGGTCACCTAAAGTACACCAAAACCTTTAAATGAAACTTCTTGGTAGTTTTCCTGCACCAAAATCTCCACATTTCCCCATTAAATATTTTTGGGGACAGCTGTGAAACCCAAACCATCCTGTGTGGGAAAGGGAAGCTCTCAGTGGCAACTCCCAAAATGCTGGGCTCGGTGAAACACTGTTTCCCTACTGTGTTGGAAACTCCCCCTGAGGATGCTGCAGGGATGCCCAAAAATCCGGTTTTTCTCTTTCCTGCTTCTCTCTCTTGGATTATCACTAATCACAATAATTTGCCTCAGGATGTTATCATCCAAATAACCAATAACCCCTGGAAAATCCCATACAAGTCCCCCGCCATGCGAGCCATGGCCAGGGCAGGTGCCACAGCTCAAGCTCAGCTCCAGTTTCCTGCTTCAGGCTAAGTGAAAAATAGTGCAATATTCAAACTCTAACGAGTATTTTGTGGCGGCCAGAGCTGTGCTCCCGTGTCCTTGGCAGGACGATGGGAGGCTGTGATTACTAAATCCCTTTCCCACTTAAGGCAGGCTCGGGTGCTCCAGCCCAAGGCAAGGCATATTTGAAATGCTTTGGGCTGGATGCGGACTCCTGCGTTGTTCAAGCTTTCGAAAGGCTGCCCAGGAAAAAAAAAAACCCTCCCCAAAATAGCCCCTGGCTGTGGCACTGAACCCAGCCTGTTGGGGGGTCCTTGGGGTCGCCGCTGCTACACTCACAGGAGCTCTGGGATGGGAAAGACAGAGGGGACACGGGGATGGGATGTGCTTTGTCTCATGGGGGCAGCCCCGAGCAGAAAGAGGCAGGTGAGACAGCCAGGACCGGCTGCTGCCAAGGCTTCAGCACCCTCACATTGGGATCCAGGCACAGAGGGGCCCGGGGGGGCCACCACGACCCCCGTGGAATGCATCGCTCCTGCCTGAGCAATGCCCCCGCAAAGGGAGCCAGTTAACTCCGCGCCACTTGAAAGGGGGATTAAGCTTACAAACTTGATAAGGGACTGAGAGGGTTATTCCTCACTCCCTCTCCAGTCAGCAGAAGGAGAGGGACTGGGGCTGCCAGCAATGGCGCTGAGCAGTGGGGTCGGAAGGGACCACAGCCCCTCACACTCTCTTTGAGGGGAAGGCAGTGGAGCAAAGCCACAATAAATGCCCGGCATTTCACCACATGGGGAAATTATTAGGACAGAATTTTGGCAGGGGTCAGAGCGTCTAATAGCGACGGCTTTAACGAGTGTGTGTGTATCTGCAAGATGCCTGTGAAGTTCCCTTATCCCAGGGAAAATGCTCCTGTTACCTGGTTGGCTCTCATGGACTGGGAAAATCTGGAAAGGACAAAGCCTATCATTTCTTCTGTCCGGATGACCAAACTCCTTGAAGTCACTTGCTGCTTGGCCAAGGTTACATCTCAAACCACATCTTGCAGGGAAGTAAGACAAATCACCTCTGGCTTTGAATCCTTCTGCAAGAAGGCACAGCCCAATCTCAGCTGGCTGGCATGTACTGCCCTCCCTGCAGTCAACTGAGAGGCAAATTTTACACCAAAACTCCCAGAGTCCTCTTACTGCATGAAAAATCCGTTTTTGTTAAAAAAATATTTGAAAAATTCGAAAAGCTTTAAGTGTGATCACTTAAAAAGGGGTGTGTGCGCACGTAAATAATTTTAAGTCGGTCTCAGGAGCTTTGTTTGCCTGACTCATGATCAGGCGTTTTTTATATATCACATCAGAAAATACTGTAAAATATACTTTCAAAGCCTCAGAGGACCTTGGCCTCCTCGGAGTATTCAAAAGCATCAATTACACGAGCATTATGGGCAGGATAGTTTGTACGAACCCTGTTAAAAAGTCAACCTGAGACTTGTGCCTCTAAATCCCCTCACTGCCCCCAGGGCTGGAACTGATTTCTGCCTGGGCTTCAGCTCTAGGAAATGTTTCAGTTTAAAAAACGCTGAAAAACATTAAAACCAGGCCGTATGCACTTATTATTGAGAAAATCCCACACAGATGGACTGCATTGAACCACGAGCAATTATTTTCTGCCTTTCTCGCAGTTAATGAGATGATCAGAAGTCCCCGGCGGCCTCCTCTGCCTGCAGTCCTGTGCATCAACCTCCTCTTCTGCAGTCTGGGGCTGCATGATGCTGGCACCAGCCACTGCCCGCATGGGGCTCCCTGCCGGAGGGCTGAGAAGGCAGTGGCAGCAGATCCTTGCTTTTCAGCAGCTGTAAAGCCCAGGACCCAGCTTTTTTTTGGTCCTGAACGTGTTTGGGTGTGCCTGTGTACCAGAGACCTGCCTCCTGGCAGGGCATGCAGGTACCACAGCTGATAGATACTCTGTGGCAAACCCACGGCTGAGCAGGAGCTGCAAGGGTTTAGCAGCACACGGGCAGCCAAGACAAGAAAAAAATAACTTTTTTTCCCTAATACTAAATCAGGTTTGACATTATGCTGCCAGTGTGGACGCGTTTGCCACAATTGCTGAACACATCCCACTTTTGCTGAGCGCGGGGTGCTGGTGCTGAGCCGTGGCAGCGATGGAGAGCCTTGGCCAGGCCAACTCATGGTTGTTTACATCCTCTGGTGCCTCTGCGCTGCTGGAGCCCTGCAAACTGCTGGGCGTGATGCACACTCACTGCTCTGGCATGAGCAGAGCCGAAGGTGGCTGAGCTCTGCGCCCTTATCAGCACCAGAGCCCTAATTACGGTCCGAACCTCTAATACTCCAGGCTTGGCCGGTACCTCGCGGCCCCGATTCCCTGAGACAGAAGCTGTTATTGTCCAGATGAGGGGTTTGAAGTCTTGCAAACACAAACCTATCCTCAAAGGGAATTTCTTTCGCTGACACTTCCCAAGACAAAGAAACATTTCTGCCTGTGTTTTTGCAGATGGATCTGGACTTCCCCTCTGTCTCCCCTCTGGATATTTGCAGGGCTGCCTGTTTCTGCTTTCAGTAAGGAAGGGATATGGGCAGGGGTCAGAGACACCATCTCACTGTGGGGTGGGAGGGCAAATCCTGCTGCTGGAGAGGCTGCAGCCCA
This sequence comes from Serilophus lunatus, assembly GCA_013399895.1. NCBI lineage: Eukaryota > Metazoa > Chordata > Aves > Passeriformes > Eurylaimidae > Serilophus > Serilophus lunatus. Next base: position 1,058,512 of record VXBA01001893.1, on the reverse strand, counting down.
TTTTACCAGAGTTCTGGCCTCCATTTTACTGGGATGTGGGTCTGGGATCCCTCCCATGGTTCTGGAGCTGTGAGCCCTGCCACCCTGAGGGTGTCATGGGCTTGTTAGGGTGTCAAGCATAGAAGCGGGACTGGCAGCTCCTGGTCAGCTTGTCCAGGAGCCACTCCAGGCTGGTATTCACAGGGCACAGAGCTGGAAGCACCACTACCCATGCTGCCATCACACAAGCATGTACTGAATATGGCCCTGGGCAGCCACTTGCCAGCCCTTTCCCAAAATCCCTGTTTATAACTGGGAAATGGCCGCATTCTTTCTTTGTACCATCCACCCACCTTCAGCAGGACACGGGGCTGCCTGCTCTGGCCAGGGTTGGCTGAGCAAAACAGAGAAGGGAAATCTTGTGGCCTTATTGTGTGTTAATCAAACTGTGCCTTGTTAGAGACACAAGATGAGAACGATCAGAGGAAAGCTCCTGTTGCCCATGCTGGGATAAGAATAGACTCTCATAAGCCACTGGAATCAGTGATTTAAAGTAGTAATCTGATCAGAGGTAGCCAGTTATTATAACGGCCTTGGTGACTTTAATGAGCTCCTGCACAGAACTGGATTACCATGGTCACTCATCCATAGTTCATTAGAGCCACAGAAAGGGGATCCACAAGAAGTCATGAAATATGATCTCCTAATCTCGCCTAAGTAGGAGAAGCCCAGCTATAAAGAAAGTACCTTTTAAAAATACCCGTGGAGTGAATAAATCTTCCTTGTGCTAAAAGGCAATGACAGCGGACCTGCGAGAAGGGGATCTGTTCACGAGATGTGTTTTCCATGTGCGCAGTTAGAGAGACTTCACACAAGGGTGGCGTCTTCAGGAGGAGGAACAGAAACCTTTCTAACAGTTTTCTTGGGATTCCTGAGGCAGACCCGCTGTCCCCATGGGCAGCAGTGGGCACAGAGCCCAGGGGAGGAGGATCTGCCTATCCTAGAGTGATGCCCAGCTTCTGGTGTCCCTCTCCACTACAAATGCCATCACCCAATCCAGGGCTAGATACATCATTTATGGCCAGTGAATGGCAGCCAGCTGGCACTCATTCCTCTCAGTCTGTCCGAAACCAATACCTTTCCCAGGAAAGGTATCACCCCAGGGTATCTGTTCACCAGCATATCTTATTGGGGTGAAGGTGCATCTCTGAGCATGGCACATCACCTGGTGCCATCAGGTCATGCGTGCAAGTTCCTAAAACTGAGACCGTCACTCAACTCAGCGTGGCTGGATCCTCTCTGTGAGGTGAGGTGGTGGCCCAGGGCCATTTTGGAGCCAGAAGGACAAGGTATCCCCCGGAACCTGGAAGAAGTGGGATGGGGCAGCTGGAACAGAACTGTTCCAACAGCTGGTTCTGCTGAGATGAGCCACATCCAGCCTCACTCCATGGGTGATGGGAAGCAATAACATCCCTATGAATGGAAGAGAAAGCGGAGCTCCAGAAAATAACAAACCAGATCCATAATCCCTGTACTATATTGCAGGCAGCTTTCTTAACTGAGAAACCCGCATCACTCCAGCAAAGGAGCTGGCATGGCAGCAGGGATGCTGGTACAAGGGAATGCCCATGCACAGCGTTCCAAGCAGGACATGCAAAGAGAAAACCCAAGAAGATATCCTGTCCCCTAGAAACCACTCCAGCCCTTATCAGGGATAGCATTCAGCAAGCGATTAAGTGAAGACTTCATTAATAGTGCTGCAGCTGGGACTGCTCAGGGGCTTAACCTGAAGCATGTGCTCCCCTGGCTGAGGGTCTTAATGCACTTAGTGAACATCTGGATACAGCCCACCCCTTCCAGACCTTTCTTCTCTCCACGGGCAATCAGGTTATCTGGAGGGGAAGGAAGCCTGAAAGCTGACTCTGTCCTCCAGAGCTGCTTTCATTCCTCGGGAACCCCGAGGGACAATTTGGTGGTAAGAAGCGTCACATACAGGAATGTCTTGTGATGGACAGCACTTAATGGGACGCCTCCACACGCACCCCTGGTCAGAGTGGCCATGGTGCAAGCACCAACCTGTTCCCAGCAACCTCTTGCTGTAGAGAAGTGATGCCGGGGCTGAGGGATACCCGCACTCACCCTCACAGCAGGGTGGATGCTTTTCCTCCAGACACCTCCGTGCAGGCACTGGTACCTCTGGACGCGCAGGCTCTGCAGACTCCAAATGCTGAGAAATGTTTGACAGAGCAGCATACGTATTCCAAACATTGTTTGATTCATGTTTTAAAGTCTCACTTGCAAGCATACTTCCCCAGCTCAGGCATCAATCACTGCAAATATGTTCTTATAAACAAAGCAACACAGACTGACTGTCTCTTCCACCCTTACCATATGCAGGTCACTGGGCAGCACCCTGAGGAGTGCGTCTGAGCCCCCTCGGAGGACACTGGCACAGGTACCTAGGAAAAAGCAATGGGAAACCTGTTACCAGTGGCACAGTACACCCGAGAAAATATATCCCAAAAGAAGGCAGCTGAGTCCATTGCTGTGCTGGGGACAACTCAGTCTTGCTGCACAGCCAGTACAGAAGGGTGTCTGCCCCCACAATGATCAGCTGTTCTTCAGCTTCTCATCTCCATCAGTCCTTCCTCTCCCAAACACACACCTCATCAATATAGAGGTAAGATCTCACCAGGCAGGGACCCAGGATGCCCTGGGTAGAATGGAGGATTTCCCAGAACGCAGGGTTCCTCCACATGGCTGCACAATTACATGAGTAACAAGCACAGAGCCCAATTTCATTTTATATTTTAACCTTGAATGTCTGATTATCATATCTGAGACCTCCCTCTGCAACATTAGGGGTCTGTGTATGGTGTGGGCATGGACATGTCACAGCTGGCTGCTCCCTGTTGTCACCACACTGTCACCACCAGTGTTTCCCTGTTCACACTGCCTGCAGAGACACAGGGCAGTGCAGGGACAGAGTTATCCCCTGGGCATCCCAGACCTTATAAGCCCCAACCCTTACCACCACACAGCAGGGTCTCTGGAGCACACCCAGATGTGAGGCCATCCCTGCCACCAACCAGGCACCCCAGAAGCATTGCTTCCTGACAGAAGCAATGAGATATGACAGGGAGAGTGGCAGAAAACGTCTGCTCCAGACTCATGGCTTTTCAAGACTCTTTAAAGCAAACTTCCTTTCCTTAGGACGTTCCAGCAAAGTGCAGGATACTGCTGGTAGGTGACTCTCGCACTCCTCAGCCCTCTGTTTAGGAAAAATAAATAGGAAAGAATCCAGTGGCGGCGCTTTCCTCCCGCTCCACGAGATGGATCAGAGCTTGAAAACGCAGGAAAACTGTCCCACCGTGATCCAACCCAGTGCTTTGTCCTGAAATGCTCTGCTACAGCTAAATACATGACTCCTCTGGAACAGGGTGACACATTCCAGCCCCAGACAGTGACACTGACAGATGCAATCAGCCTGCAAGGTTTAATGGGAACATGGCGCTGGTGGAGCCAGCAGCGGGAAATTTATGAGGGACCCAAGAGAGGAAGAGGAAAGCAAACAGCATTTACTGGTGCAGAAGGGAGAAAGGTGCTGATGGGGCAGCAGCCCAGCCATGGCACAGTGGCATTTACTTTGGGTAATTTGTGGCAGGGACGTGGCCATGGGGAGGGAACAGCAGCCTGTTGGAACAAAGAGGTCCGAGCTCTTACCCGTCAGAGAGCAGCAGGGAGGCAGTGCTGTTCCCATTTCCTGCATGGGAAATGGTTGGTCCTGTAGTCCCAGCACTAATCTCAAGCGGAGTAAATCTCATCCCGCTGCCATGCACATCCAGAGCTGCTTTTTCAAAGCAGCAATGTTGCATCCTACGTGGATGTGAGCAGGCTCAAACTCCCACAGGTCAGTGCCGTGCACTCAGCCACCATCTGTGAGCCATCTTTTAGCAGGTCATTGGGGCTCATCCAGCCAAGGGCTGGGCACCAGCCTGCAGATAGGAGTCTGCTCACTGCCCAAACTCCCCATTTCATCCAAAGTACTAAGGCCAGGGAGATTCTAGACACCTACACTCCAGGTTTTCCTCCCCAACTCTTGTCCCGCATCCCTGTCCTTGTGGGCGGAGGGGCTGTATCTGTATCTCGCCTGAGTCAGCTCGGCACCAGCTGCGATGGTCCGAGATAGCACCAAGTGGCTCAGCCAGAGGGCTCCGGGGAGCAATTAGAGTGGAGACAGCTCCTGCCTGCACCCAGCTCCTTCCTGCACCTCGGGGCAGGGCTCCGAGACCTCTGGGATGCTCAGGGAGCTGCACGCTTTGGGGGTACTTCCCCACAGAGGGGTGAAGAGGGCAGCCCCACCACGGCTGCCACGGTCAGCCTTGTCTGACAAAGCCGTGAGGGCAGGAGAGAGGAAAGAAATGTCTCAGTGCTGCAGGGAAATTTAATGTGCTTGTTATCAGCACAGGAAGAGCCAGAGCTTAGGGGCAAATGGGAGATGCTTTGCCTATTGCGGTATTTTTTCCTACTGTGCTCCAAGCCGTCTCACACGGAGCAGGCAGGGCGCACACTCGGCTCTGCTGCTCGCTTTGCAGCTCCATGTGAGCCTTGCGTGCCTCCGCTTGCCAAGGGAAAGGCTGCTCAAAGGCTCATTAAAAAAGTGGTTTGTGTTTAGGTGCTGGTGTCCATAAGCCCAGCAAAGCCACTGGCGTGGCCAAATGCCGCAGCCCAGCTCACCTGGCTGGTGGCTGCTCTCCACATTCAGCACATTGGGCTCACAGCAGCTCCTTTTAACTGGGAATGGGATTTATATCCACAGCCAGAACCAAGAGATGGAGTGGTTACAGGGCTTTTGTGGGGCTTCCCAGTCCTGCTGCCCACTGGCAGCTCACACCAGCCTCACCACACCACCTCTGGATCAGATCCTGGGGCTTCTTTCCATGAGATCACAAGGCTATGAGCAGCTTGGAATAGAGAGGGGTTTTTTTCTTGGGGAGAAGGCAGGCCGTGCTTTGTGTTCATTTGAACCCCCTGCAAATACACGGGGGAGCACATTCATCCCCAGTGGATGTGTGTGGGAGAGGGGGAGAAACAACTTCCTCGACCCGTATACTGCATAATGACATCCCTGGAATTAAAACAAGGTCTGAGCAAGGGAAATGCACCCGCAAAGGCCTTTATCTGGCAGAATCAGAGCTCAGCAGCGGGGCGGGAAGCAGGCGCAGGGCTCGCAGGAGACCCAGCCCATCTAGGGTTTCGGCTCTGGTTAATGACACGGCAAATCGAGCCTGTCATCTTTAGACATGATGTTTCTTGCCGTTTCAGCTCGAGAAAACAACCACCACCCTCTAAAGCTGAAGTTTCACAGTGGTGTAGCCCCTTCTCCCCCTGCTTCCTCCAGAGGAAAGGAGAGGCAGCAGCTCGTGGGGTGGGGAGGACGCGGCGCTGGTCGCTCACCACCCACCACAGGGACCCTCCACCCTGCGATTTCAAGGGGATGAGGCTGAGCCAGCTTCCTCCTGGAGCCACAGTGAGGAGGAGTACTCATTCAGTTCCTCTCATAAACTGGAAGGCTCATGAGTAATAATTTCTCCCTAATTCCAGAGGTGTTGGGCTGAGCACCCCACAGGGCTTTGTTGGGCTGGGATGCTGCACAAGGAGGGCAGCCACATGGCAAAAATTCATCACCAAGTACCCTGAGATAGAAATATTTGTGCCTAAATCACTGATTGATACCACTAGCAGAAAAAGCAGCCCCATATATATATACATACTATATTTCTTTATACTTACAATTATAATAATAAATATATTTGTACTTCAATTTATATTTATTTTCTTTTAATATATTAAAATATTTGTTTATATATACAAGTATACTTATATATATAAAAAAGTACTGTAACAGAATTGTTGGTGTGCATATTGCTGGCTTAGGAATTACCAGCATTTTTTTCCTGAGTTTTAGGTGTAATACAGAGTCAGTGGAAAAAAAAAGACTTTAAGAAGAGACTTGACACCTCGCTGGTGAATGTTTTTTTTTTTTGTCCTGGGGTGAGTGTCCTCAGCTTCTGTCCTTTGGAGAGGCCACAGGAGCATTGAGGCAAGATCAGAGATCTTTCCCTCCAAGAATATGCCCTTGCAAGCCTTTATCCTGATGGAAAATGCACTGTGCTGAAGTTGGAGATACTCCAGCAGCTGGGACAATCAGTGGTGAAATGCTGGTGGTGGCTGTCACCTCACTAGCATCCATTGGCTTTGTCTGTGTCCCGCAAAACATCCCTGGAGCTGCTGCACCTCCAGTGCCAGCAGGTGGGTTTCACCACACGTCCCCGGGAGCATTTGGACTTACAGTGTAAAACAAACCCCTTTTGTCCAAACAAGATGCTTCTTGCAGAAATGTCTATTTTGGGTTGGGTGTTTTTTATTTTAATGGCTTTTCAAAGGGCAGAACTGGTTCGCACGAAGCTGCTTCAAATGTTTCCAAGCAAAGTTTAAGAGAAAACTGGAGTTTCACTTAAGTGTGTTTTAATGGGGAAGGCTTGTTTTTCCTTCATGTTCCCTGCTCTTCTTGGAAAGCCAGGAGCCAAGAGCAGAAATGTCTTCAGCTCACAGCAAACTGTTTTGTTTCAGTTTTGAGAAGTAGGGAGGGATCAGCATTTTTACAGGAGCAATTTATTTCCTTCCAATAAGCTCCGTTTGAGACATTTTTTTCCTCCAGAGCATGTTAGGAGGAGTCACATATTTATTGTATATATTAATATACAATAAAAGCGTTATTCTTTGGAGGTCTGGATTCACTTTTCACAGCACATCCCCATCCTGTGACTCCCTGAAAGCAAGGAGATGTAATGTCCTTGGTGACAGCACAGACCATACTAACAACAGGACACCCAGTGTCTCTGTGCCTTTTTCTCCTAAAACTCCCTCACCACCCTCCCCACGCCCATGGAGGCAGCAGCACAGAAATGCTGGCTGCTGGAGCTCAGGTTGGGATGGGGATAATGAGCCTTGGGAAGGCAGAGTGACACTCCAAAAAGCAGGGGCTGCGTGGATGATGGGGAGAGACTGGAGCAGTTTTCATTAAAAACAAGAAACAGATATCAGAAAGATGTTTTCTTGTCCCAAACTGCACATATTGCTTTACTGATGGAAAATAGGATGAAGAGGTACTGGGGAGGAGATGTCCCACAGCACAGCGTGGGGCTGGTGGCTCTGCAATGTGTCTGTGATTGTGTATTTCGGGAGCACATTCCAGGGAAAACCAACAGACCAGCGCTGGGACGGCAGCAGCTCCATCGAAGAGCTGAGCATCCCCACCACCCTCACAGCTCACACTGTCTGCCCCAGACAACAGAGTCTGGCACAGTCTGTGCCTATAAAAGCCAGTGTGGTGAGGCAGGGGGCTGAATACATCCTACAGCCAGCAGGGACTTTGCATATGAAAATGTTCTCCAGATTCCCCCATGTTTTCCCTGGGTTTTTTGTTTGTGGAGAAGTTTTTTTGTTTGTTTGTTGATTTGGGGTTTTTGTTTGGTTGGGTTTTTTGGGTGGCTGTAAAACAAAACCCCAAGAAACTAATACATGTAACTGACTCCCAGCTCCTCAGCCATCTCCTCCTTCCATAACTTGCATCCTAAAAGGGAAAATATTTGCAACCCTGGCCTGATGCTTGTTGCACTCCAGTTTCTGCCACCTCCCATTTGTAAAACAGGGGAAAAAAAGGGTGGGAAAAAGGACTAAAACAATTTAAAACCTCCAAATAATTTTCAGTTGCAAAAAAAAGCCTTAGCAGATGCTTGTTAATTCTTAAAAGCATCTCAATCTGCAAAAAAAACCCCAACAAAACAACCTCAGAAAGCCCTTCTCAACTGTAACCTAACAGCCAGCCCAGCAGCTGCACAGATAGATTAGCTTGGGATACAGTGGGGGGAACCAAGGGAAAACCTCTACTCTCATGGGAATGAGTAGTAACTCCAGCACCTGAGCAGAGAGAGACTTGGAAGTTTGGGAGAGCTGAGGATAATCAGGATAATAAGGCACCATTAATTGTCTCATCCTAGGAAGGCATAGCAGGACCTGGCATGAGGCACTGTGTGATGAGAACTAGAATTGCCCTGGAAGACTTAGAGACAAAATGAATTAAAAACCCCAGGTGAATCCGCATGGAGAGGGATGTGGAAAGTTTGGATACTGGGACATGGTCCTTCCATGGGGGAACATGGGCAGGATGCTGGTCCCTGGCTCCAGTTGCTCCCCAGTAGCAGCACATCACACTGAGCCTGTGGCACAGCAGAGCCCTGTTAAAAGCTATGGGGCTTTAAAAAAATCTCTGTTTCAGTGGCCTGGGCCCCTGTCATGAGCCTTCTTCCACCACAAAGCCATTTACCTGCGATGTCACACAAACATGGTGCTGGGCAGGAGCAGCCCAACAGAAGGACAAGGTTAGTCCCTGTGCCAGGCACAGTGCCAGTGGGACAGGAGGGAAACTCCTCTTTCAAGGAAGCTGGGATGGCAGCATAATAAGGGACCAAGGATATCCCTCGTGCACATGGAGCATCACAGTACCTGGGCTCGGAAGGGCCCTGAGCCCAAACTATGCCTCTTCCTGCTGAGCAGTGCAAAGCAGGAGGTAAGAGAGGAAAAGATGTGAACAGATGTCCCCACAATGGCACCACCAGGATGAAATGCAGAGCAGAAGGAGAGGGAGAAAGGCACACCTCATGTCATGACCCATTTCCCTTTCCCTACCGGCTCATATGAGATGACCCAAACTCACACCCACATCTGACCAAAGGGAAAGCTGGAAGCAGCAAGTCCAGGGCTACCTACCCAGACCCAGCAGTTTGTCTCCAGCTATGCCCCAAACCAGATGCTTTCCATGAAGACGCCAGGAGCTGCCTTAATAAGCGCTTATGCAATCCTTCTCGCACGAAGGAAATGTCTTTCCCAATCCCCAGCCATTAGCAGTTGGCTGATGCCCTGGAGCAGGACATTTTAGAGCCCTTGTAAATTTGCTTCAGGAGTGGAAAGTGGACGGAGGAGGGAAAGGCGCTGTTTTTCGTCAGGGACCTGCATCACCCGAGAGCTCTTCTCTGTTTCTCCCCATGGGTGGAGTGGGGTCACCACAAGTCAGCATCCAAACCCTGCCCACAGGCCAGGGGATTGGGAATGGGAGAATGATGGTGGCATCTTCTACCCCAGGGCCAGCACTCAGCCCCAGGGTTTTGGGGGCCAGTGTTGGTCTCAGTAGGGTATCTGGGTGGGGAAAGGAGAGGATATAGGGTAGAACAGAACTCCTGCTTCAGCGAAAAACTTCCTTCTGAATTAAGAGAGGTCAACCTTGAAGCAACTAGACCAGCTCTCCATGCATGTGGCTGCCCTGGACTGCCAGTCAGAGCTCCTGGACTGAGTTTTTCTATTATCTCCAGTTCCATCTGTGACAGGTAAAGCAGTATAAACAGAAATTCCCTTTAGGTGGAGCCTCCTTCCACTGTTTTCCATGGCAATTGAATGAGGGAACAACACTGTCTCAAGTAAGACTCGGGGCAGCCATGCAATGGAGCAGTGATTTTGGAGCTGGTTCCAGCAGTGAGTGGTGAGGCTGCCTTTACCTTCTCTTTGCCCATTGTTTGCATCCAAACCTCACTGCAAATTGACATGAGCCGTCTTTGGGGAGTGGCTGGTCCGTGCTGCTCCCTCAGCACAATGGGCCGTTGTTGATACGGCCACAGCAATTTTCCAGGTTAATTTATGGCCGCCACACCCCATTAGCGGCAATAAATGTGGAGCCCGGTTTTGCCGAAATTGTGAGTTACGATTTTTCAAATAAATACATTTTCCTATAAACCAGCGCTCTGTTTAGTTTGAATGTTCCTCACAGACACATCCATCTACATAAAATACACAGGAGAGGAAGCTGAGCTGTGACTTTGCTCTGATGACATAAAAACTTTTGTAAACACAATGTCACTTACAGTACTAGCAAAGAGAGAGCCCAAAAAATAAACAGTGAGTGCCTGGCGCATCCCTTCAGGAGTATATGGAAAATTTAATACTTTTTTCCGTAAAGCTTTGTTTTCAGTTTGATTTATCCACGCAGGACAGTGGCTGTTTGGCCATAAATAGATGGTATTTCTTGAGGGGCAATGCTGGCAGTCATCCTGTATGTCACCAGAGGGGCAGCATGGGAGGTGCGTGGACAGAGGAGATGCTGTGGATTGCTGCAGAGATCTGGGCACATCACTATGTCCACCCTCAATTCCTCCTGCTCCTTTGGTGGGGCTTTGACAGAGTGAATCCCACTTGTGGTTGCTTCTGTCAAGCAGCCCAGTGATGTAGTTTGAGGAACTCAGGCATTGTGTGGACACAGGAGTGCATGAGCACCAGCAAGTGTGAGCTCCCCTGCACCCCAGCACTCCCCCACCTCTATGAGACCCTGGTGCAGCAGGATATTTGTGGCAAATGCTCCCGGGAAGGAGGGAAGAAGGAAGCCCTGAATGGGCTTTTGCAGCCCAGCCTTGGTTGGGACCCCAGGCCTGAATTAATTTCTGATCGAACTGACCAAACTTGGTTTCATTCACTTCTGCGAGTTCTCTCTGTCCTCACATCATCCAGAGGAAAATAATCTCCCAGAGCAGCCTCCCACACCTATCCTTGAAGCAGACTCTCCTCGTGCCTCAGTTTCCCAAGGCTTTTTGCCACTGTCCCCTGAGGCCTCCAGGAGCAGAACTGTTAGGAAGGTGCTGAGTGATTATTATTGTATTATTTCAGGCAAGTGCTATAAATACCCAGGGGCACCTTTAGACACAACCCAGCTGCCCAGGGGAGCTGGCTCAGCCCTGCTCTGTGCCTGTGGTGGCTGAGGAGGGAATTGAAGGCAGTGGCTGGGTGTGGAGGTACCTTGGGCATAACCTGATGGGCGACATGGTGGGGGGCTGTGGGGTGTTGGGTTTGAGACCCTCCTGGCTGCACCTCGGGGCTGCAGAGGAGCCTGGAGTGGGGGGGAAATGGGTGCAGGAGGGTGCCGGGATGCTGCAGGGAGATGCTAACAAGGAAGACAAGGGGAATATTTTACGGGGCTGCAATGTAAACAGAGCTGGAGCAGAGCCCCTTTTTATGGAGTCCCTGTCCTGCCAGGGCATCTGCCAAGGCCCTGATTTACGCTCCTATTTAGATAAGGGAGCCAGAGGGGGGGAGCAGAGCTGGCGTCAAAGTCACAGGACACCCGGGGCTGCCGCTCGCTGGGCGCTGATAAGGAGGTGGCTGAGGGGCCGGGGCCAAAACCTCAGCTCCTGTCCCGGGTCAGGGGATGGGTGCAGATCTTGGTGGCTCCTGCTGGAGTTGGGGTGCTGGGGACCCGGGATAACCTCATGCCCGACGTGCAGCACTGGCCCCTCACCATTGCCTGGCCATGAGGGCAGGAAACCTTTCTCTGAGAAGGAATTGAAGGAAAACAGGTGGTGACAAACGTGGTTCCTCCTGCCATGCCAGCAAATTGCCTAATCCGAACTGCTCGGCATTTTCCCCTCGTGCAAGTGGGTAGATGTGAAATTAAATAAACTCACCAAGAGTTTGAGAAGTGCTAAATTTGGACGCCATGACAAAGGCAGTCTGGTTTGATTTAGAAGGTGTTGGCATGAAAAGGGCTCTGGTTTTATTATTTTATTAAAACACGAAAGATTAGAATGATTTTCCAAAGGAAAATAAACCCTCTGGTCCCACTATTTGCTCAGCTGAGCACTTTCAAATTCTGCAGGGTCCAGGGACCTCCTTCAGTGGGTGGATAGAGCAAGATAATGCCCGGGCTTGGGCTAGGCTTACCTGGCTCAGCGGCCAGAGGCTGGAGGTGGTTCTGGAGCACAGTCAGATGTGATAGATCCGAGCTGGACGTTGGTGTGAGTGGCCTGTGTAATGCAGGGCTACAGAGATTGAAGGGGTGTTTTTTGAGAGGAGTGTTTTCTAGATATGGGGTTGAGTGGCACAGATTCCAACCCGGCAGTTTGCTGGATCAGGGCTTTTACAGGATTGAGGAGAAGCTCAGCAATGAACTTAGATGGTTTGCAAGAGAGAGCAGAGCTCTGCAGGTGATGGTCTGCCAGCACAGAGAGGTAAGGCATGGAGTGGGAGCCCTGAACTTCACCCATATAGGTGGGCACTGGCTCCCACCAGCTCTGAGCTGGGCTCGGGGATCCCACTCAGCCATGGGCGTTTTGAAGGAAATCGGGGACACAACGCCCTACCCAAAGCCTGACTAACGGGAGAGTAATCACAAGCAAATGTTTNCAGAACCAGAGACCCGCTTACACCCTGCCCTGGCCCCCCCAGCCTCCTGCCTTTGCAACTTTCCTTGTAACAACTAACGATGGAAAATCCGAGGCATTTAAGTGGCTCCCGAATCCACCCGGGAACCGTGATTGAGAGAAGTCAAATAAAATTTGTCATCTTTAAAATGCAGGAGGACGTTAATGGTGTGTTAGCCCGGATGATTAATACAAGCGCCTGCAAACAACCCTCCAACGTTTCCACCCTCCGCTGCAAGATGAATCGCTGGAAAGCGCCGTTAATCGCTAACATACCTTGGGCCCAAAGCCCCTTCCTGCCCCGCCGAGCTGTGATTGCCACCGCCATGCCCAGGCTGTCCTCACTGGGAGTCACTGGAGCAAGAGCTGGAGTCGGCCTCAACATCACCCAACCGGGCTGAGGGTGAGACCCAGGGTTTGGGAATTCCTCCTGGGAATCTGTGCCCCATGGTGCACAGGCAAGTAGGATGTTCTGTCCACTGCAGAGCCCCATGCTGGGTTTGGGCCTGGGGGCTGTGGTGAAGTACAAGACCCCAATCCCAGCGGGCTCCTCTCAGCCTTTTTTTGGCCAGACTGGGATAGGGAAACACAGGGCAGGTCCCCGCTGCCGTGAGTAGATTAGTTTGTGTGTGTGGACAGTATAATTTTTATACATGTATGTATCTATGCAGTGTCTGTGCATGGCTGTGCAGCATACACACATGTGCTTACATACTATGTGTGCAATATGTGTGTGTGTGCACTGTGTCTGTATGTAATATGCACATGGTGGCACTGTGTATGTACCACGTCTGTACTGGTGCACGTAATATATGGGAACAGTTAAGTGTGTGTGTGTAACATGGCTGTGGTGTGTGTGTACAGCAGAGACTTGTGCAATGTATACAACATCTCTGTGGAATATGTATGTGGGCAACTTGTCCAGTGTACTTGTGTGAGCAGCACCCGAGTGATGTAACCACATACGTGTTCAGTGTGCATTTGCACTGTGTGGGTGTGCTGTACATGCACGCAGTGCACATCTGTGTGTAGTTGTGCAAGGCATGGAGCAGGCATGGCCCATTAACCCCATGTTCAGGGAGGGAGCCCACACCCCATCCTCACCATACCCAACGCCGGGGATGCCTAGCCCGTTCTCCATTTGGTGCTTTCGCCCCCTCCTGTCCCCAACACCAGGCTCCCCGGCTTCGGGTGCAGCCCCGAGCACCGCGCACTGCCCGGCCGGCCCTGCCGCCTCCCCGCACTCCGCTCCCGCGTGGGGACTCGTCTCTTGGGAAACAGAAAGCCCACGGAACGCTGCGGCCCCGGAGCGCGCACACGGTCCAGCCCGGCCCGGCCCGGCCGTCGGGGGTCGGGACACCCGCAGCTCCCTCGCCCCGCTGCCGCTCCTCATCCCCCGGCGGGCGCGGCGGCTCTCGGAGGTTCGGACACCCCGGGAGCGGGGAGGCAGCGGGGATCGAAGGGCGCCGGGGCGGGGCCGGGGTTCCCCTGTGTTCCTCCTTATCTCCTTCTCCCTGCAAGGAGCAGGCGGGGACCGAGAGCAAGCGGCGGAGGTGTGAGCCCAAACCCCCGAGCTCGGAGCGCGGCTCACGCCCCCTCCGCCGCCCCGCTCCCCACGGGGCCCCCGCGCATCCTCCCCTGCCCGTTGCCTCCACGGCGGGGGGGCCTCGGCCCTATATAAAGGCAGGGTCGGGAGGCTTCAGAAGGGGTTAAAAAAACCCGACAAACTCAAAACCCCAAACCCCGACCGCCCCACCCCAAACTCCAGAGCCGCCTTTGCCGCCGCAGCCCCGCGCCGGAGCCGCGCTCCCTGCTGCCCGCCGTGCCCGCCCGGCGGGGAGCGCCCGGCCGGCCATGGAGCGCTGCTGAGCGGCCCCCGGGGCCAGCGGGGCGGACCATGAACCTGGTGGGGGGCTACCAGCACCACCACCACCACCATCACCACCACATGCTGCACGACCCCTTCCTCTTCGGGCCGGCGGCGCGGTGCCACCAGGAGCGCGCTTACTTCTCCGGCTGGGTGCTCAACCCGGCCGAGGCGACCCCTGAGCTCGCCGGGCAGAGCCCGAGCTACGGCGCCGCTGAGTACGGCCCGGGCGGCCCGGGGCGGCTGGAGGCTCTCAGCGGACGTCTGGGACGGAGAAAAGGAGTCGGGGGACCCAAGAAGGAGCGACGCAGAACGGAGAGCATCAACAGTGCCTTCGCCGAGCTCCGTGAGTGCATCCCCAACGTGCCCGCCGACACCAAGCTCTCCAAGATCAAGACCCTGCGCCTGGCCACCAGCTACATCGCCTACCTGATGGAGGTGCTGGCCAAGGACAGCCAGCCCGGGGACACCGAGGGTTTCAAAGCCGAGCTCAAGAAGGCCGATGGCCGGGAGAACAAGAGGAAAAGGGAGACGGTAAGAGGCGGACCGGGATCCGGGTCCCCGTTCTCCGTGGGTAGGGAAAGCCCTAAGGCTGGGACTAAAAAAACTCTCCCAAACTCTCCCTGTCCTGCTGGAGCCTTTTTTCCAGCTTAAAAATAAATTTTAAAAAAGAAATCTGTGGAGGGAAACTCGGAGGAGAACAGCCCGCGCAACTCGCCCGAAGTGCTCCCGACGGGCCGAGCGGACTCCCGGGCGCTTTTCCCGAGGGATCAACCCCCGGGCCCGGGACTGGCCGTGGCGGAGCCTCCCCCGGTCTGTCGTTCACCTCTCCCGGGCCCTCTCCCAGGACGAGCGGGCGGGGGAGAGTTTCGGAGCAAGGGCGGCCGCTTCCCTCCCTGCTGCAGCGGGCGGGTGAGGGAGTGGGGATCCCCCAAACCCCTCTTTATTCTCGGGCTGGTAGTGCCGCTCGGAGCCGCTCGGCCCGGCTGCAGCCCTGAGGTGGGTGCAAGGGGCGGGCGGGCGGCCCGGGACCCCGCTCCGTTCCTGACCGCTCCTTTCTCCCCCTTCTCCCCATCTCCTATCCCGCAGCAACCCGAGGTCTACTCGCAGCCTCTGGGTCACGGCGAGAAGAAGCTGAAGGGCCGAACGGGTTGGCCTCAGCAGGTTTGGGCTCTGGAACTGAACCCTTGAGGGCTGCCCCGCCGCCCCGACGGCGCTCCCCGCTCGCCCCTCCATGTGCAATGTCGGAGATCCCGGCCCGGCCCCGGAGCCCATCCTGGCGCAGGATGCGGGGACCCGGCCCGGCTGCCCCCCGCCCGGACGGATGCTCCGCGGGAGAGAGGCGGGAGCGCTCTGCGGGGCCGGGTCCTGCACTCCCCGTCGGCAGCGGGGACCGGCCGGGCCCTTTCCCCCCTCGCCCCTTCCCCCGTTTGCAATAATCGTTGCTCCTTCCCGCTGCCAGCAGCGATCGGCAGCTCCTGCCCTCCCGGGCCGGGCTGGAGCGGTTCGATTCGTTTGCTGTTGTAAATACGAGTCCCCGACACCACCCCCCCCCTTTCCCCGTCCCCATCCGCTGCCTGACCGACGTGTGGCTGCGGTGAAACTACCTAGAGGTGCATTTGGGAACACTCCTGTGCCGGGTTTTCTACCTCAGATCTGCATGACCACTTCCCGAGGGACCGGGCGCGCCACACCACGTATTTAAAACTGAATATCTAAAAAAAAAAAAAAAATTAAAAAAAATTAAATAAAGTAAAATTTAAACTTTATGCAAATGGCCTCAGGTCCGAGCCCTGTGCCTTCCCCTGCCCCGGCAATCGTGCAGCTACGGCCGGGCAGCCTGAATTGCTCTTGGGGACGAGGGGTGCTGCGGGATTTAGGACCCTCTCTGAAGTCAGTACCCTGCTGTGGGGCCCATCCATGAGAGGGAATTCCTCCTCGGATGGCTTGAGCAGCTCCGTGGAATCCTTTGTGACTCCTTTATGCCGTGCTCGCTCACCTCGGGAGCTGGCAGGGCTCTACAAACCTGTACCTGCAGTCTGTCCCAGGACACGAACTCTGTCCCTGCCCTGTAACACCTTCCCCAGACCCAGGAGACGTGCTAGAGAAACCGAACTCTTATTTGGCCTGGGGAAGGATGAGCGGATCAGGCCTTTACAGCATCTGGATGGCATGAGCAATGTAGAGCTGTGGGGCCAGTTTTATTGCTGTCACGCAGAGAAGCAGGACTTGGCTGCCCTTCCCTGCCCAGGCAGCTGGCCCAGCTCTGGCACCAGCAGCACTTTCTTCCAGGGATCCCCTCTTAGGCGCTGTCTTGTCCACATTTTGAAGGTGCAACATCCCCTCCTCGCCATCCAAACGTGATGGATACCACGAGCCTCAGACACACCAACGCTCATGCAGCCCAAAGTCATCTCTGTCACCTCTCAGGCATAAATCTTTAATAATCCTTAATAATTAAAACAAAATCCTCATTCTCTGATTCTGTGCACACATGGTTCTCTTACTGAGACTGCCAAGACACGTGTGCACAAGCTCAGGGCCTGATCCTGACTTCCCACGCCCCTGTTCCCAGAGACACTGGGATAAACCCTGACACTTGTCTGCTGCTCAGGGCAAAGAAAACCAGCACAGGGAAAACTTGTGTAGGGTTGTTCTGAGAGTTCAGCAGGGAGCTTTACATTTTCTATTAGAAACCAAGCTTTTGATTGCGACTAAAGTATAGAAATAACGATGCAACCTCTGTAAAATGCTGACACGTTGATCAATCTGTGCTTGTGCAGCCGCACCACCGAAAACACCCCACCTCACCCGTGGGGAAGCAGCTTGGGTTTTACAACAACTCTGTGCGTGTGTACAAATACAGATGGACAGACATACAAACATTTGGGGGTCTGGTGAGCTTAATTAAAACTTGATGAAGGACCTGGCTGCATGAATCAGTCTTCCCTCGCTCCAGAGCCGCAGCACGGTTGCCTTCCCAGCCCCGACCTATTTTCTGATCTCTTCGAGTGAGTCTGAGATGAAAAATTGACTGTCTGAGAGGAACAATGCCTGTAGTAGTATATTTTTCGTTTTAGGATGATATCAATTCCACGGGTGAAGTTTAGAAGAGGGCATTACTAAAATTAAACATGCTAGAAGAAAAAAAAATCAAAACAACAAACAAACAAAAAAAGGGGAAAATGTAAAGAAAAGCAGCCCCAAATATCCTATTTTGTGCCTAATTTTCGCAGTCACTTAAAGTGCTGTGTGTTTACAGTAAGGCTCCCAAACCATCACTAACCTTGTAGTCCAGATCTTGTCTACGTGTGCCAGCCGATATCCAGTAACCCTATGGCACCAACCGGGGCTGCCCCTCAGCAATGGATGGGGGAAGGGTTAAATGGGGACTTGGGACTTGCTCTTTTATGTGAGGAAGGGGCGACTGTGCACAGGACTCTGCAAAGGAATCATGCCCTCGATCCCGGCACACCCGGCTCTATCTGGAACACCGCTCACAGACTACAAACGTTTTACGCGCTCTAAAAACCTCCAGTGGCTTTTAGTTTTAAAAGTGTTTACAGCTTTGCTTCTGGGAAGGGGGCATCCTACAGAGCCAGCCCGATGTCCTGCCTGCATCCGCAGGATTTTTGCTTTTCTTACCACAGGTTTCTGGAAGTGGAGCCTGCTGGCTGCAAACTTCTGGGGAAGGTGTCCCCAGTACCAACCTCCCCTGCTCCTTTAGGATTTTGCAAGTGAAGGTGCTCTCCGTTTCCACGGCTGCAGAGGATTTCCCTGCCCAGGAACGGGGTTTCCTGTGAGATACTGACTCAGTGTTTTGGGGGAGAGTGGGTAACAAAAAAAAAACACCCCAACAAAAAAAGCGCTAAACATCTCCTGTAGGGAAGTCTTCCCTGCTCCCCAGAAAGCTTTGGATGAGCTATATTTGCTGGCAGAGAGCTCCATCCCCACCTCGGCACCGCACCCGCGGTTCTGCCCCGCCGGGGCAGGGAAAGGGAGTCGAGGCTCAGCAAAGATCAGGTTCCAGCCCAGGACGGGGTCACCCCTCTCACCTCGAAAAGGAGAGGAGCTGCAGGGGGTTGGGAGCCCAGCACAAAGGCAACCTCCCTGCCTCCGGCAGCGAGCCTGAGCGCCCGGGAGCGGCGCCCCGGGAGCCTGCGGCACGCAGCGGCGGAGCTGCCGGTGCTGCCGGCACCAGAACGGGCTGGAAGAAGAACGGTTTGGCCACCAGCTTTGAATTTTTGGCTATCGAGGGGCCTATCGGTGAGGGGAGGTGGCCCTGCACACTCCTACGGCTCGACCCTGCCGTGAACTTGATGCCGTTGGACGCAGCTCGCTCCGGGCACGCCGCTGGAATCGGCAGCTGCCTGGACAGAGGCACACGCGAGCGGGGATCGCTTGGCCCCAGGGCAGCTCCATACGTGCCATGTTCCCTGCCGCTGGAATCCAGCCACGGGGGACGAGGGGACCCTGCTGCCTTCTCTGTCCCGCTCCCTGTTTGGCCAAGGGGGCAACTGTTGGGGGCAGAGGGGCTGTCGGACGCTTCTCACCCCTCGCTCTGCATCCCAGGGGTTTGGTATGGGAAGGAATGGCTCCTTTTTTTGCCTTTTTTCATTTTTTTCTCTCTTTCTGCCAAGCCCTGCTTCTTGTTGTTGTAGGTATTTATGGGCCTGTTTATCTGATCTCGGGGGAGCCTATTCTTATCTCAGAAGCAGAAAGGGAAGGGTTACACTGGACAGTTCAGTAGACAGGATGGAGCCAAATAAAATACCAATCTGACAAAGAAAAAAAAAAGGGGGTGGGGGGGAAAGAAACACTCAGTCCCAGCCACCCGCTCACCCCTGAGCATGGTCCAGGCTGCAAGCTGGATTTGTCAGCCTCCAAAACGGCTGCTGAGTTCGGGCTTACAGCCCAACCCTGGGCAAGAAATGCCCAGGAACAGAGCAGAGGAGGGTGCAGTGTAATGACACTGAAAGATGGGAAGAAAAATTAACGAAAAAAGTTTCAGGTTGGTTGTTACAGCCATTCAGCTGTGATGGTGCTGTTCGGCGTTTCCTTGGGGCGAGCACAGATAGGTCCCAGGTCGGGATGAGAGGCACAGCCGGTCCCCAGCCCTGGCAGGGATTCTCTCGAGGTCGTCCCGAAGGTCATGGCCAGGGTCAGGGCTGCTGCTGCCTCCCGTCACGGGGCCCCTCTGGGCTGGCCCCAGCCGGTGACACAGGGCTGGGGGAGGCACAGGACACGGGCAACTCCCCCCGGACACCACGCTGGCAGGGAGCCCCACCTCTGCTTGGCCTCTCCGGAGCCCAAGGGTGCAGCAGGGCTGGGCTAGAGTGAGTGGGATGGGATGGTTGGGATGCGGCTGGATGGGATGTCCCCTCCTGCCATGCCAAGCAGGGCAACAGGAGCAGCCCCATGCCAGGGGTACCCCCAGTCCTTGCCCTCTCCCCACCCCACGCCCCACTAATTCCAGCTCTTAAGGAAGGGCCTTGTAGTTCTGGCCATTTAAGGTAGCCCCAGCCCCTCTCAGTAAGGGTAATTGGGCCATAATTTGTTTTCGGTGTCAAGATGGCGTCAAAGATAAGGCAAAAATCTCCAGGTTTGGGGGCTAAAGAGACAGGAGAAATCCTGACCCGGGGCCGACCTCGGAGGAATGGCCACAAACCCTAGTGAGTCACATGGCAGGTGAAAGATTTACTGCCAGGGGAGCTTTTTGATCCTCCCCAACACTCGGAGCCCCTCGGCCCAGTTGCTGGCTCCCAAGTCAGACTGTCTCCTGGAGCACTGATCAGGTGGGAAGGTTTGCTGTCTAACCGAGGCCCCCTCCAGCTGCAAAGTTCGTGACACGCAATAGTTCTTCCTTAAATCTCCATGTTCCTGGAGTCACATGATTCTGAGACCCATCTGAAGAGAAGGTGCATTTCTAATCCATAGCTGTAGAAATGATGTCCGAGCATGGGAAGACTCTGGAGCTGCAAGGCAGATGGAGACTCTAACTTTTTTTTAAATTTTCCTGCTTAAATCCAAACTCTCTCAGCTTTCACCAGTCCGGGCTTGGGGCTGAGCACCGAGCTTTTTCCAGAGTGTGTTTTTCCATGCAGCTGCCTGTGCTGGGAGAAGACCAAGACCCCTGCCCCTTGGGCCAACCTTCCCAAGGCCAATCTTCAAACAATGGAAAAACTCCTCATCCTTGCCCCTAGCTCTCCAAAGCCAACCTGCATTTCTCCTTTATTCCCTGAAGGCCTTTCCTCATTGAAAAGGGTTGGGATAAATGTGTATTTACTCCTTTCACAAGACTCACATGCTTGGCATGGAGTTAGCTAAGGTGCTCACCACGGCTTCTGCAGAACGACCCATCCTTGTCCATCTCAGTGGTGGAACACTCCCCTTAGCAAGTGCCTTCTCTGGCAGTGCTGCCAATTTCTCTTTAATCTTCTCCCCTGACATCTCAGCACAGCCCTCAGGCAAGGCTGGGCAGTGTGGGGTGGCACAGCAGTCCAGATGTGTTTCACAGCAGCTGGATTTAAGGGCCGGGATGGAAACTGGTGGGGGACCAATGCTGTACAACTCAGGGCAGGGGGTAAAACCAGCTGGGCACTTAGTGCCATCCCCACAGCTCTGTGATGCTGGATGAACTCTGCCTCTCTTGTTTACTCCAAAGCTGAAATTCAATAACAAACCTAGACCTGCTGCAGCTGCAGCAGCCTGAAGATCAGAGGGGCCAAGGAGCCCGACAGAGCTGCTGGAGCATCAGTGGGAAGAGCAGGCTGGGAAGAGGGTGTTCACTGGTGAGAGAGGAGTGAGAGGCAGTTACCCAAGAGGCCTGAGTTGAGGGACTGCAGAGCAAGAAACCTCACTGAGTCCTTGTGACAGATCTTGAGGCAGGAAAGGCCCTTGCTTGCAGTTTCCTTTTCCTCTGCTTCTTCTTTTGCATGAGGAATTCTGGTCCTGACCACCCTGAAAGACTTTACAGTAACCAGAGAAGTTGGGGAATTTATGGCATCAGCAGTGGCTGAAAGCTGAGGAATTGAGAGGGAAAGGTTTTTTTTTCCTCAGACTGCAGCTACCTTGACAAAATTCTCATGGCCTGTGACTGACCCACAGGAGCAGCTGAGGGGGAAGGGGGGCCAGAGCAGGCTGGTTTAATTGCCTTGGCTAGGACCACCTTCCCAAACTGAGAAATGTGAAGGAGTTGTGAGTCTGAGCTAGTGCACAAAGCTTGTGTGAATCCCAAAATTCCCTCCTCTGTTCACCTCCACTGCTGGTCTTCCTCTGCTTTGGTTCTGTGGCTGATGGAGAGGAGGGCAGACTGTGTACTGGGGCTCATCAGCTTGACTCAGACTTGAGCCTGGGCTTCTGTGTTCAACAACTCACCTGGAATCAAGGCAGCTGCTTAGGGTTGAACCCACACAATTCCATACCCAATGCCCTTCAGAATCCTTTCGATTTCTATCAATGTGGCATAAAAAGGTGGCAAGGCCCTTGTGGAGATACCTTGGTTGTCTTTCCTTGGGGAGTGACAAGGGACTCGGAACAGATGAGCAGCTAGGACGAGTGGGAAAAACAGGATCAGGAAAAGGAGAGAAGGGAGAAAGACAAGGAATAGCCTAGTGAGGGACAGCAGCTCCCTGGCACTGTAGTTTGTCCCACTCTAACATCAAAAACCTTGTCAGTACCCAGAGTTATCATTATGTCAGTGAAGAGCCTTCAACCCGGTTTTTATCCCCAGGAAAAGAGCCAGAGAGGGCTGAGGTAAATTGAGGTCAACTGTAGTGAATCAAGGGCTCTGCATTTACATGGGAGTCAGGGTTTATGATCAGTAAAGTGGAAATTCCAGGACAAAAATTAAATGACCTGGTTCTGTTGGAAAGGTGAGTGTGGAGTACTGAACAAGTCAGCCTGCAGAGCTTTCCAGGGTGGCTCAACAGTCCCATTTTGGGACACCTACAGTTGCCCCCTGTGGCTGGGCAGAGCTGAGAAGGTGCTGGGCTATTTCCCCCATGCAGAGAGGCTGGATGTGGCACCTGCCTTTCCCACCCCAGCCCAATAAAGGGCCTGCAGCCCTGAGCAATCCCTGGCTGCCAGGCCATGGCTGCTCCTGCTTGATGGGCACAGGAGCTGCTGAGAACCCAGCTCACCAAAGTGAGATGCAAGAAGCTGGCTACAGAACCACTGGAGGCTGTATAACCTACCACCTTCCTCTTTGAGACTTGTCTCCAGAGGTGTCAAGGCCAGCAAGATACACACACACACACAGAGAATATTACACACAGATTATTCTGAGATGGAAGGGACACACAAAGATCATCAAGTCCTACTCTTAAATGAATAGCCCATACAGGGATCAAACACACAACCTTGGTGTTATCAGCACCATGCTCTAACCAAATGAGCAATCTCAGGGTCAGCACAGGTAATGCTCACACACCTCCTCTCTGCTCTGAGACCACAGCCCAGGTTAGTGTGATGCTAATGGGGTGCCCATCATTGTGCTCTCTGGTCACTGGCAGTCCATACCTCTGGTAGAAGATGCAGCAGAGCTCAGCTACCCGACAGTTCCCTCTTCCCCAGAGCACCATGGTGTTCCCTGCTGAGAGTGCTGTATATGATCATGCAGTATTTCCTGCCATGCATAAAGGGAACAGATCTTGGAGAGGGTTCAAAAAAAATTAAGTAAAAGCACACTTTGGGGGGGGTGGGGTAGGGTGGGGTTTGAGGTACTTAGGGAAGAAGCCAGCACTCTGCCTGCAAGAATAACAGATCTGAAATCGACTCCAGTTCCTGGCAAAGTGAGACTGAGTGCTGGTGGAGCCCTGCAGTTATCCCTTATTGAATAAAAGGGAAATAAATAAATTGAAAAAAAAAAAAAAGCAAGCCTTGAGGCTCTCTCCCACACTCCTCCTGCTTAACCACAACTCTAAGACGCAAAACCATTAAATCCACATTGACATTTTTCCCCAGTCCTCTGAGCTGCCCTTTCTGCTGGAGAGTGAAGAACTGATGCCTGGTTTCCATCAAAGCTGTGAGGAGGTTGTAGGACGGCTCACGCAGAGGATCGGACGTGTTCAATTTCAATGTCCAACCATGAAAAAAAACGCCCCCCCAAACCCAAACAAACCGTTTTTATGATCTCCACATCCCAGTACAGCATAATCCCGCTTCCGGTCTCTGACAAGCACAGCCAGCTCCCACCGAGGAGGCAGCTTCGGGATGGAGACACGGCCCTGGTGCCCCCGGCAGCTGCCCTGGGCTCGGAGCTGCAGCCGCAGAGCAGCCGCCCCCCGGGTTCCTGAGCGAACAGTGCCCTCGCACGGCAGCCGCGAGTGCAGAGAGGGATGTGCAGCTTTCGGCTGCTCAGATCAGCGAGCCGCTTCCGTAGTTTCTTGATGTGAATATGTTAAAAAAAAATGAGTAGATTCTGCCTTGCTTTTGAGCTTGAAAACTTGTGAGGGTTTCTTGGCAGGGAGCGAATATGAGATTAAGTAATATCATTCATTAGCCAATACAAATAACATATTAACTGGTAGCATTTATTTCTGTCCTGAGTCACCCTGGGATGCAGGATGGGGTTGGGGGGCAAGTGTCCCCTACAAGGACCACGGGCAGTATAAATAGGCATATTCCTCATGGCTGGAAGTCACCATCCAGCAGCAACAGCAGCTGCCACCTTCCTCCCAGAGGAAATTTTATTCCTTGCCACGAACTGAACAACAATAAGGAGACAGGTCAGTTGGTTGTAGAACAGCACCAGGAAACAAGGAAGGATACAGGAGATGCTGTGGAATTGTTTCAGGGAGAATTATCTGTGCAAATCTTTATTGCACATCAACAGTATGATTTAACAGAATCACAGAATATGCCAAGTTGGAAGGGAACCCACAAGGCTCACAGAGTCCAATTGAATTTGACAGTGATAAATTCTGGCCTTGTATTTTAGGTATAAAGCTTTCAACATTCAATCATCCTCCTCATTGAGAGCCCAAGTGTCTGAAAAACTATGCTACAACCTCTTTCCTGGCTAAAAATCAAGGCTAAGGCATGACTCAGCCAGTGCCAGCAGAGCCTTTGGAAACACCATGACAGGGTTCAGAATAAGTACTCAAGCCCCAGTTTCTGGCACTACTTGCTTCTTCACTGCAGCAAAAAAGTGAGGCACCTTTGCCTGTAAGGCTGACGGTCAGGTGGAAGCAAAATATGGGAAAAAGAAATGAAACAAAGCACTTCATGGGAAGGGATCTTGAATGACAGCTGAGCACCTAGCTTTGACTGTGGACAACAGGAGCTGGAAGTCACGTGAAATGAAGCCAAGGGTGTGCTTGAGAAGGAAGCAGAAAACACAGGGTGGAACTACACAAAAAGAAGATTCATTAGGAAACATATATCAAATGAGCAGCTGCACTTGATTGATTGGTCATGGTACTGCAGGGAGTGGATCCTCATGTTAGAAAAGCCTACCACTCCCAAAATACAAGGTCACATGGTTCTTCAACAACCTCCATCTTTCTTGTGAGTCATCTTTTTGTTGCTTTCAAAAAACTCTGAGAATTGCGCCTGTGCCACCCACACGGGTTTGTCACAAAATATCCCATCACCTGAGTTTTCTGCTCCAGACGTGGCATTCCCAGTCAGCAGTGCCATTCTCTGCTCCATGTCTGCAGAGTTTTCAGCCCTGTGGAGGTGGGTGGGAAAAGACAGTGAATCCAAGAAGCTTGACACAAAATATCCATACCAAGTAGAACTCCACTGGCTCTGGAGCTATCAGTGCCAAGGGCAGAAAGGCAAACAGAAGGGAATGTAGGCCTTGTTGCTAGATAGATCATTTATTAAAGTGAAATTCAGCATTTTATCTTTGTCAGACAGTACAGAGTTAAAGTCTCATACACAGTGGAAGCAGGACATTTCCTACACCTCAGAGAAATGAGTTCTACAGTTTTTGCTATAAGTTACTAAGTTGCTTTAACAATACACAGCTATATTACACAGTTAAAAATACAAGGTGTCCAAAACATTTGGCATAAGATCAGCACAACACATGGAGGCCAGAAACAGAAGAGGGAACACAGTTTTTCTCTTCCAGTAAGCCTGCCAAAAGACTCCAAACCATTCTGCAAGTTACCTGCTACCCACCTCCCCTGCACTAGCTGAGGAAGAGGTATGGGTGGGACAGGAATAAACCCAGCCCTATTAGGGCTCAGGTAAGCCAGAGGCTTCTGGAGCCTGCTGATGGCCTGCAGAGCTGCTTGCAAGGGAAGTTCAGGTTTAAGGCAGGAGCCTCCCCCTCTCCCCACACTTTCTTTAAGCATTTAATTCATCCCAATCAGATGTGTTCACAGGCAAGTCAAAAACACGAGACCAGGGATAGCTGTGAAAAGTGCAAGGAGTATCTTACATTGTAACAGTTCATTTGCACTTTGAAAGTGGGAAATGAAAAATCCCTAACTTGATAAGCTAGAGATGGCTAAAGGGCATCAGTGTCACGAGGAGTGAGGCATCAATAACATTCCTTCACCTTTGGGACTCTTCAGTCAATAATCTGGGTAGTACAGGGACTCCTTTTAGATGGGAGGCCACCTTGTATTATCCATTCTTCTAAACTGTAGAGGCAAAGTGACTCTAGTGCTCCAGGGAAGTACAGTGATCTGCCAATTTAAATAAACAGTCCCTCAGCAGACCCTCCCCTCCAACTGCAGTTACTGCTGAAGATCTCCCATTGCTATTTACATTTGGCTCAACCAAAAGATGTAAAGTGCACAGCTTCCCCTCCTCCCCCTCTCATGAAACATCCATCACAAGAGCTGACATAGGACAAATCTTCCTCCACGCTGCTGCCTGTGGAAGCATGTTTAGGCTCTCTGTGGGTCATATCCTGTTTCATCCTCTCTGTGCCATCATGACCCACATGAAAACACCCATTTACTGTGGATTATTTCAGCTCTTGTATTCAAAGCCTCTCTGAACCCAGCTTGCACTTCAGACTAACTCGAAATGCCAGACTTGACAAGTTTTGGTCAAGTCTTGCACACTGGGGTATCTAGTGGTTTACAGCCACATTGCTGGAAACACTGGGACACCAAAATACTGGGGACAAATGGTACAAACCTGCCCGCTCTGCTTTTCTCAGGCTGAGCATCTAAAGTGCCTGGCAAAAGAAACATCACTTTTTAATGCAATTGTTTACTTCAGGTTGTTAGACAATAATCTTTGAGATTCAGAAATTTTGAAAACTGCATTCTAACACAGCCTCCTTGGATATATTTTCACTTTTCAGCCATCAAGTTGCCACCAACTCGAGTCTTTGCATGCTTCCAACTCCCTCGAGCTGAGCTCAAGCTGGTAACTACCAGCAATGGTTTCTTCTTCTTCCCTTGAAGTGAGCAGAGGGTCAGCATACAGGATGAAATTAACCCCAGAAGAGATGTATCTGCATTATCTGGATTGCATACTAATGGCTTTGGATCTATTCAGAACTCTAATTAAGTTAATGCAGCTCTTCAATGAGAATTGAGCTAGGCTATGGAATTATATTAGGCTATATAATGGCTGGAGACCTTCAGAGATGATTCCTCTGCCCCAGGGTGAATGTCACCTATGCAGGCTTGTAAGAAATAAGCTTCCACTATTATAAACAGAAGATGACATCTGGTCATCCTCCATGCCCCCAAGGCTTGTGCTCCATGGTTCAAAGCTAGACAGAATTTAAGGCCCATCTGTGAAAAGCAAAATGCAAAAGGAAAAAAAAAAAAACCCTTACCATACCAGCCAAAGCGATTTGGGTCTTACACCTTTCCAACAAGTCCCATCTAAAAGTGCTGAGAAAATGTCCCACCTCATGGCTTCCCAAGTGTGAGGTTCAAACACATTTACTTTGAAATTTAAAACAAAACAGTTGGAAAGTCTCTTTTTCAATTGGCATGCAGCATAAGGAATCCAACACACAGCACGGTATTGTACACAACGACAATTGCATTGTTTTGTTTTCTGGTTATTAGACACTAAATGCTTTTCAAGAATCACAGGCACCCTGAACATGGATATTGCTACTGAATTTGACATGTGGTTTCAGTTCATAGCACGGGAGCCATCAGGTGGCTGACCCTTCCAACAAGACATTGGCTCTCTGGTGCTCAAGGCGTTTTGCTCTAGCTAAGTTGAGAACAAGGTAATAAGGCATTTGCAAGGGGTTTATAAGGCCATGGGGTCTGACAGCCAAAGATTCTTCTGTTTCTTTGGTGTCTTGCCTCCAAGCTTTCCACCTTATAAACAACTGCTAATGGCTGGTAAACATCTCTTCATCATCACACTTCACTAAGAATTTTTTCAAAAAAGTATAATTGCTTTAGAAGTGAAACCAACAAGGATCACATTTCACATCAATTGACTTGTTTCAGGAAAAAAACAACAAAAAAAAGTTTCCTGGATACCACCTCTGCACAAAAGCATTCCAGTGAATACACCTGAACAGATGGAACCTGCCACCATATTTCCTTGAAAAGAATCATTTTGCTGCTGGCTACTAAAGCACCCCAACAGATTTATTTACTCTTACAAATAAAACAAAATACAACAACAAAAAAGTAAATCCCAAACAAACTACATTTTTACAGTTTTGGTCTAGAATCACAGAATCAATTAGGTTGGAAAAGACCTCTGAGATCATCGAGTCCAACCTGTGACTGAACACCACCTTATCAACTAAACCATGACACTGAGTGCCATGTCCAGTCTTTCCTTAAACACCTCCAGGGATGGTGACTGCACTGCCTCCCTGGGCAGCCCATTCTAATGTCTAATCACCCCTTCTGTGAAGAATTTCTTCCTTATGTCCCACCTAAACCTCCCCTGATGCAGCTTAAGACCACATCCTCTTATCCTGTTGCTGGTTGCCTGAGAGAAGAGGCCGACCCCCACCTGGCTACACTCTCCTGTCAAGGAGCTGTACCGAGTGGTAAGGTCACCCCTGAGCCTTCCCTTCTCCAGGCCAAACAATCCCAGTTCCCCCAGCTGCTCTTCATAGGATTTGTGCTCCAGACCCTTTACCAGCTTCATTGCTCTTCTCTGTAGTTGCTCAAGCACCTCAATATTATTCCTGAATTGAGGTGCCTAGAACTGGGCACAGGACTCGAGGTGCCTCACCAGTGCCAAATATAGAGGAAGATTAACTATGAGCACTTTGAAAATTAACATGCAGTCAGAGAAAGTACCCTTTCAGTGATCTGTCCTGAATGAGAAGCCAGATCATGTTGAATGATGTGGGAATTACTCCACCCTTTCAATAAAGAAAGGAACAGCATAATTAGGAAATTTTTAAACACTTGACACAAGACATTCTCCCCTCATTCCTTGAACCTCTCTCTTGTCTGATGTTCTAAAAATCCATATTGAATTGAACAAGGAAATGCTGAAACAATCACACTCCTCAAACATCAGAAATGGGATGTGTACCATAACAGAGTATTTCTGCCTATGACATAGGACTCAGATGTTGAAATTTGTTGAACGTGTTTTTGGAGTATTAGCAAACAATTCAGAGTGATGTGAACAACTTGCTTTAAATTGCGACTTGATTTTTAGAGACCCTGGGAGAGCTTCAACAAGAGTTTAACTAAGTGAACCCTTCATGCCTTATGACACACAATGCAGTGCTAAGCTGGAACCTGTGTGTTCAGCTCTTCAAAAGAAGCTTCATCCAGTTTTGAAGTGTTAAAACCTGCAACTCACAAAATGCTAGCCCAAGTTTTCTACTGCTCAGTTTGTTGCTTAAGGCTTGTTGAGAATATGCTCTCTATGTGGAGTCTTGGCATCTTGAACCAGAATGGAGACATTGGTTAGGACAGCAAAGAAACAGAGTGGTGCTTCAAATCATGAGATCCCCTGAAGAGAATTTGAGGTCACTGGAGAACAGTCAGTTATGACCAACACTTTTATAAACTCCTTCTGCCAAAATAAACACTGTGTTATTTATAAAGACACCTTGGCTTTAAATAACAAAATCAGAGTGATCTTCTCTTACAATGCCCAGTTAGGGAGCACTAGAGTGCCACCCTCATTCACACAGCTCTCATGAAAGCACATGAAATGCTCATGAAAGGCAAATGCTTCAATACTTCTTGCCTGTTGCAAAGACAGATGAAAAGCATCTTGAAATGCTTCAGTCAGATCACTGCCCTGGTTATGGTGTCTCACCCATAACTCTGCTTTATACTAAACAGAGACTGAAGAGCCTCTGAATCCACACAGCAGTTTTGTGACACCTGCTGTGACACCTGCTATAGCTTCAGTGTAAAACTCCCAAAGCTTGTGACTGATACTGACCTGACACAGAAATGATGAGACTGATGTCTTAAGCCATTGTTTCACCTACTGTCGCTGAAATACGAACAAGTGAATTAAACAAACACTTCTACCAACATGATCAGACCTAGCAAGTGAGCTGTGTTTGCCTTAATACCACATTCTGAGGAAATGCAGAAGTTTTTAAATGCTTACATTCAATTTAATTAGTGAGTTCTTAAGTAGAAGAAATAGAAAAAGAGACTGCAGAGAGCTTGTTGGAATCCATGTTGGATGGGGTTGGGAGGAAAAATGGTAAAAAAACTACATCTATTTCAGACTAGTCAAGTAGCATCTGCTGGAGTAGATCTGGTGAGCTGGAGCATTTGTAGAAGTTTGGGACTTGAAGCACTGGCTCAAGGCAAGACAGAGCATGTGCAGGTGAGGAGCAAGCTTCAGATAAACTTCTGACCCATGCACCTCGACAATGAATTTTCTCTCTGCTGCTCTTCCAGTCCTGTACCAAGACAAACTGCACGGTGGTTTGTGATGCAGTCTGAATTCAGTGAAAAAAAATCCATCTGGGATCTGAATTGCACTGAGATGTAGATTTCCAGAAATGGTTGAAAACACCAAGTTGACAAACTCCACAGTCCTACAGGTTTACTTGGTTTTTCCATTATCCTCATTTCTTTATTCCAATGTGACTGTGAAATGAGGGGAAGAAGTCTTCAGAAACATGCTGGGTACATGTTTTCAAATACCCCTGATAAGAATGTCTATATTTTTTTTCCGTCATCCAGACACTGCATTTTTTAAAAAAAATTTACAATATACTTTAACAGTTCTTATATACCTAGAATGCACAATACCATATGTTCCTTCAAGGTCTCTCTTATTCCAATTCTTGTTAACCTTCAGTCTAGTTGCTTGCTGCCTTCTGATTTCTGGTCCAGCCTGCTCTTGTTGTTCTTCACCATGTAGATGAAATATGCAAGTGTCTCCTTCTCATTCACTGGAATATTCCTGAAGTGACGACTGACAGTCTAGAAGGACAACATGTAAAGAGACAAAACTGCTGAAATTAAAGAGTAGAAATAATCAGAACAGGGTTTCTCTTCACTTTCCAAAAACAATTTTACGTCCACTGAGCACAAAATACTTTCAAGTTGAACATGCACCAGTTCCAACTGTCAGTCCTCATTTACCTCCCTCCCTCTTTACAGCTGGAATGTGTGTATGAACATAGCACAGCCCTTCTATGTCAGCAGGATTTGCAGCCAACCTACAAGCAGAATCTGGAAGCCAGAATGTCCACCTGCCAAAGCAGCACAGCTCCTCCTGAGCGACACTTCATGACGAGGTTATTTGGCGAGCAAGCTTTCTCTGCACCTCAGTGTCTTATAGGAGTGTCAGAAACACTGCAACACTTTGCTGTGTGGCAAATTTTTATCCAGAGAGCTTTCCTCTGAACTCTTAATTTTCACTGAAAGAACACCAGGGAATTAGCAACGGAAAAGTTAGGATTTGGTGAGGGCTACCCTGCTCTGGCACAAGCATAAGCCCTGAACTATTAGCTGCTTTTTCCTCAGAATGTAGAAAACATGTTGAAGCTGTATGAGATCTGCTTCTCACATGGAAGAAGCTCTTTTTTGGTACCAAACACAGCTCCAGAACTGGATTTTGCTGCAGGCTGAGCAACAAGTCACTCCAGGAAGATTTGTGTAAGTTTTCCTTAAGGTGGGACAGCAGCAGGGGTCTAAGAGCCTCAGGCAGCAGTGACTCAAGCATGGGAGCTGGACAAGGATCCAGCTCAGACTCCACGGGAAATCTGGGAAGTGTGTGACAACTTTAAATTAGGCTCCCTAAATTTTCTGCTTGCATAGTAGTTGACCTTTTCTTTCCTCTTGGGTACATTCATGGTAAATTCCCTAGGCAGGCAGACCTTCCTGGCAGGAGGCAGCTGACAGACCATGAACTGGTTAGTTGAACATGACAAACACCCTTACCCTGCTTTGTTCAACTTACTCCTACAAGTACCACACTAAACATTCTCTATATTCTGGATATTCACTCCCTAGCTGACTTTAAAAGAGACAAAGATAGTGTTTTGCTGACATTTTTGGTCTGCTGGTTTTTGTTCTTTAAAGCGAGAGTAAGAGCAAACTGGACAATTTTAGGCAGACAGTTGTGAAAAACCACAGCTTATAAAATCAACCTTGCTACCATTCAGTAACTGCTGCAGTTTTTTCAAGTTTAGAGAAGACTATTCTCACAGCATGTCTTCAAATCAAGTCAGGAAGGAGAGCAGAGCAGATGCACACCAAGCACAACTCACTGAAGTAACAGAGATACAGAGAGTTCTCTCTGAACAAGTACCCATATGGTGAGAAAGCAGAAGCAGAGGCCCTTAAGGAAAAAATCTTTTATTAACTTAATACAGAATAATCAGGACAAGGGAGGCAAATGAGAAACCTGAAGTCATGGCCAGTGAATCTGCCTTTAACAATAAGTAATTCCAACCAGTTCAAGTGCCCATGAGGAAAGAAAAACAAACAGGGGCACTTAAGGAGACCAGTAGTGTCTAAGTCTGAGTTTCATTCAAACAGCCATCTCCAGAAACCACCCAGGCCACAGGAAACTGGCTTCTGTTTCTGCTCCCTAAAGGGCACTGATTATGACTATGAACAAAGTGGAAAAGGAAGCAGAGACAAGCCAAGCTACCAAAACATGCTTTCAAGAGCCAGCTTCCATGCCTGTCCCAGATGCAAGCAGCTTTCTGTTGGAGTAATCCCCTGAAAACTTTCACAGAGCACTTGGCACATACTAGTGAGTCACACAGGTATGAGTGTCCACAAAGGTGCAGTTGAACAGAGGAGATAAAATTTTAACAAGATTTTAACTAAGGGATAACACTACCTCTGTTGTCACTTACTTCTGCAAGCTGAGCCTTGTTGAGTCCAGGCCTAGTCTGCAACTTATAATGTCTCTTGTAACGTCTCAGGGTGTTCACTTGGAGCTGGAACAAGTCAACCTGGAAGTGATGCAGAGAAGAGGGGATGAGAACTACCTTTAGTTTCTATCAGAAGTTATGGTATCTAAAAAGATATAAAAATAACTACTTCTTCCTCAACAGGACTGCTCTTTGCCTGCATTCAGAACCACACTGGTTTGCCTTACTGACAAACCACAATATACTTTGTATTTGTTAATGGTAAAGGACAAAAATAGCCTCAGGGAAATACAATTTTTTTTTTCTGGTTCACATGCTGTCAACAGAATTGCTGGCCAATTTCTGCTCTCAATTACACCTCTGCAACCTCCGAGCAAAGGGGAACCTTTTGTTCCCACAAGGTTTAAAAAGCTCACAGATGAAATATCAATTTAGCAGGCACTGAACAAATGGCTTGTGACATAAAACAGAGTACAGAGATGAAATGAAATTCAAATATTTAAATGGGAAGTGCACAGTTTAAAACCAAGAGGGTGGTGGGGAGGTTACAGGAAGAAAGACAAAGATCATGTGGAAAACGCCAAATTTCAAAGACAAAAGGAATCTCTGCTGAAAAGCAAGAGCAAAATGGTATTAAAACTGACATGGTGCAGAGTTCCTTGTCCAGCTGGGTGATGTGCATCCCTTGGGTTTCAGCCACCAAATACTCTGTGTGCTCTACAGCATCATTTTTAGATGCCAGCTGGGTCTTCAGCAATCACCCTGGCAACTATTATAAAGCCAGAGCAGGAAAGTTTTGATGGAGAACCTTGAATGGACACATCAACAGTGATAACAAAAGGTCAGGTAACCTTAAAAAATCCCCACACACCAAAAACTTGCTACTCTTTCAACACCTCTGCACAGCAGATGTGTGCACACAGCTTTGCTGGCAAAATGATTTGTGGTGGCTATTTTTTTTTCCAGAAATAAAAGGCTTTTTGCCAATGGGGTTGGCATTTCCAGCAGAGGGCTCTGCTGACGTGGCCACAGCTCTGCTTCTCTCAAACATCACCTCTGCACAACTTTTTGCCCTGTCCACAGTACCAGGAACATCACTGAAGGAAATGCAGCACACAGTGATACAGAGAATGGATTATTCTGTATCAGAGAAAACCTCCCCCAGGCCTAAAAATAAAAAGGTGTTACAAACTATTTAAAGGTAGTTTTAAATAGGGCAAAAATTACCATACATGCAGAAGTCTGCAGAAGCTCAATATCCTTGCATATCAAATCCCCAATCAAAGAGAGTGACCTACTGAATTTTCCAGTGTATGTTTGCAGAATGATGCAAGCTAGCTAACAAATAATTTTGGAGCCTCAGACACTACCAAAAATAACTTATTCTTATCTTTAAAAAAGACTTAGTATCAAATTCGGTTTTAACTGTACATACACGAAGCTGTGCAGTTACTTTATCACTCTTTTTACAGAAAACTTTACATGGGCAAAGAACTCATAGAGGAATGAAGAAGAAAAGCAGGACATCACACATGAGACAAGAAAGTCTTCCTGGAAAGCGAGAGTAACCTCATGGCAGCTTCAGTGGAGTTACAATTTAAAATGTAAATATTTTCTGATACATGAAACCATCCAAGTGAAACTCCAGACCTGGAAAAGCAGCCTACAAACCTCTGGGACATCGGTGTCGTGCTCAGGAGAGTCACCTCCATCATCACTTGTCTTCCTCTTTCTTTTGTTCCTCACACTTTGAATGAAGTTCTTGTGAAAATCACAAATATACAGATGTCTCACCTGAGAGGCAGAAGTGGTGAAAGAA
Organism: Serilophus lunatus; assembly: GCA_013399895.1. Taxonomy (NCBI): domain Eukaryota; kingdom Metazoa; phylum Chordata; class Aves; order Passeriformes; family Eurylaimidae; genus Serilophus; species Serilophus lunatus. The sequence goes on along the minus strand of VXBA01001893.1, from coordinate 1,024,319 downwards.
CAATCAGAACAAGTGCTGTGAAAGAGCATCCAACACTCAGACACCAGTATCACAGTCTATTCCTCACCACTGACTGCTTTAAGGAGTTCCTAATCTTAAACCCCAGGCCTGATATCACACTCTTGACTTAGAGATAATTTACATTACAAAGACTAAAGGCAAAGAAAATTAAGGACTTGAACTCCACCTGAACATGAACCTCTACAGATAATACATTTCTTTTTTATGGTTGCAATCATTTGTCAGAAAAAATAGCTACTTGTCTGGAGGAAGTGCATTTGCTTCAGGACTTACTAGCAGTTAACTACTAAGAAAAATACTACTCTGTTCCACTCTTGTGAACTCCCTGGCTTCATTTCAACATGTTGACCAAATAAAAGCTGGCTCACTACCTCAATTAAAACAAACACACCAATCAAAAGCAGAATTGTCTCTTTCCTACTGCTTGTTCATTCGGCCATGGAACACCCCTTTTAACAAATACTCTCTCACTAGAGTTAAAAAAACAAAGGATTTCAAATGATCAGAATTATTCAGTATCTGTAAGGTAAAAATATCTTCAGATGACACAGGCAACCTACATCTGAAATCCCTCCTCGCAGCCTTGCCTGACACTTTCCCTTTGTTCCGAGTTCAGAAGTCTGATCTTCCTTTTTTGTTTCTAAAACCTTACATCTGCCAACAAAGACTCATTTCTGAAATGCACGAAGTTACTATGCCACCAGCCAAATCTGCTGAGGGCTGCAGCGAGGAGAAATACTCCATTTTTTAAGGATATATTTCAAATTGAGTCACTCTCTTCCCGTGACACGACGCATTTCAGCTGTGCAGAAAAGACCGGGGAGCCGCCAAACAGACTGACTCAAAACTTCCCTTTTTTAAAATTTTTTTTTGCTTTGTTTTCAGTGATTTTAATCTTTAAAGACCCGGTAAGAAAAGCGTGCAGAGCTGTTCTCCACAAACCGGGTCCCTTCCCAGAAATTCCTCTGGGCTGCTCTGCTCCACCTGATTTCTCAGCTTGGGCACAGGACCCGCTTCCATCTCCACCTGGCAGCTGTCACTTCACGTCCTTAAGCAGCCAGCCGGGCTGCTCCTTGTGCGAACAAGCCTTTCCCAAGGGGCAGCACATCTCGCTGCCAGCTCGTCTTTTTAACCTGCTCTGCCACAACACCGAGGGCTCCCCATGAAAGCAGCGGCGCCTCGCTGAAGCGCCCAGCGCTGTTCTCACCCGACAGCAGCAGCGTTTCCAGCCCCAACCCGCAATGGAACGGCATCCCCTGCCCCTCGGGCACGGCCAGCCCCGCCGCCCCCCACACCTCCCCAGCACCCCGCGATGTGCTTCAGCCTCACGCAGCGCCGCGGGGAAGAGCCGGGTTTTGCAGCCAAGGGAAAAAAAGCGGCTCCGCATCCAGGCATGTCCTTCCTTCCCTTCCCTTCCCCGAGCGCTGTTAACGCCGAGCACGGGAAAACAAACGCGGGTGCGGGGAGGGCACCGCACCCACAGCCCCGCACCGACCCCGCCGGGCGGGCCCGCGGCTCCCCGGAGGCGCCGCAGTGCGGTGGCGGCGGGCGCCCGGCCCGGCGGAGGCCGCACTCACACTTTTGTCGATGTCCAGCTTCAGCTTCTTCTGCGAGATGCTCTTCTGGATCCTCTTGCTGAAGGACGCGTTGCCGGCGGGGCGCACGCAGCGATCCCCGTCGTCGATGAGGCAGCAGCTCTGGCCGTAAAAGGGGGCGGCGGGCGGCCCATCCCGGCTGTCCTCCTCGGTGCTGAAACCATTCATCGCCCA
>VXBA01001893.1:937616-1021771 GCA_013399895.1 Serilophus lunatus | reverse complement strand
AATGAAATTCCCACTAATTTGTGAAGAAAAGATGTAACTTCTGGAAACTTTGTGACCTCTGTAACACCAGACAGCAAATCCTGTTGTAGGTGGGAGCAGCTCTGAAGGCAGAAGGATTTCATCTTCCTCAAGCCTTTCTGCACAAGCAGAAGAAAGGTTCTACAGACTGAAATTCCTTCCCAATCTGAAGTCCCGCACATGGAACAATGTGTGAGCACTGGGCTGAATCACACACAGAAACACCTTTGCAGGTAACTCCTCAAAGCCCTCGGCCATCAGCTCAGGCTGCTCCTGACACCCTGTTCTGCCTGCTCTGCATCAGACGACTGAAAATAAGCCAAAATCTTTAATTTCTAGGCAGTCTTGGCAATGCCAAAGTGTTCTAGAATAAATCTGGAGGGGGGGGGGCACACTTAATACTCCTCAATAGTTCTGCCTCTTGTCTCTTCTTTTGCTGCTGGTGCCCTCAGGCAATTGGTAATCTCTGTTTGTCCGTGTGACTCGCAGAGAACCTCAGTTCACCCTCCTGGGGACAAGCTCCCGGGAGCCGCCCCTTCCCAGGGGAAGCCGATGGAAACCAATAACCCTACTGGCAAAAACCAGACAGATATTCCCTTGTTTTGGGGGAAAAGGCAAAAGGCAAGTGGTGATCTTGGAGCTCCCGATACCAAGATTTATCTTAACATTATGAATGAAAATCAAACGGCAGGCTGAGGAAATCTTGCAGGACTATCTTGACACTTGGGAAGCTGTAAACAGAGATTGTAGGGAGAGATGATAATAGGAACAAGTAAGGAGATAAAAGGGAACATGACCACAACAGGCAGGACTTCTTCCTGTCCTCGTGGGGAGGAGGTCCTGCTCGCTGAACTACACTGTGGGAAGCAGGAGTGGCTGGAGAAACAGGCAGTGGAAGTGCCAGAACAGGTTGGTACTGACCGCCAGCTTGTACTTCATCTTGGGCTGCCACCTCTCCTCCCTACAAATGAAAAGATTTTTAAGTCATTCGGTAATGCTCAATAGCAGGAAAAACCCCTTTTGTCACTGTCTGTTTGCTAATTCAATGCTAATTGCCTCCAGCTCAAGCTAACACGATGACACCTTTTTAAAGTCTTTCAAAATCAAAAAAAAAGTGCACGGAGGTGTTTTTATAATTGCAGTTTATTTCAGTGTATTTATCCTCGTGGGAACCTCCAGATTTCACAGTCTGCTAGTCCGGAACAAGCTTGCTGTGAAATAAACTGCTTCATAGAGACTTTCTTTATTAGGTATCTATCACTAACCTGATCCAATAATTCTTTGTGGGAGCTGCAATGAAGTGAGAAACAATGTTTCATAAACCCATCAGCACCCAGGCAGCTTTAGTGCCTCTGAAGTGGTAATAGCCTGCCCACCCCAGGCAGCCTCTAATCAAATTAGGGGGACCTGTGCCAGCCTGTAAATCTCACCTGGAGCAGCACTACCCTCTAAAGAGAAGCCCGTGGTGTAGCTGTCACCTGCAACTTACTGTTTTAATGGAGCCATTCAGGGGGAACAGAAACGTTTCTCTGCAGTCTGTGCTGCTGAAGATGTCCTGGGAAGATGCCTTTTTAAAATATTTTATACCTCCAGTCAGAATCAGATAATTTCTGTTCTCAGTACCTTGGGGGTCGATGGAAACACTGTCCTGGCACCTTCCCCCAGACTCCCACTCGCCTCAGCACTTTTCTAGGGTGGCACATATTGAACCTGCTAAAATGCTTAAACTGCCACAGCTTTTGGCACATACTCACCCTGGGCAATGTTCCCGTGGCCAAGGATCACAGCACACTCTTCCCTCAGGAAGCAGTTAACCTTGCAGTTATCTGCTGGTCCCCCCAAGGAAGAGCCTTTCCTTCACTCAGCCTCATTTTCCCACACACAGATTTTCACACATTTCACTGTGTGTTTCCCACCGATTTTTTTTTTCCACTGTTTTTCACCCAAAGGAGTTAACCAAAGAGGAGTGTTGAGAAGGCCACTGAAGAAATGAAATGGTGACAGTGGAAAGCACCAAGGATCCGACTGGGAACATGTGAACATGAGCAATGCTGATAAACTTGCCTGGTCCTGGGCTGAGCCTGCTCTCCTCACACGGAGATCAGAACACAAATAGGGCCACGAGCTGTTAAAACCCTCCCCTGCAAACTGAGGTGAGGGATGATCTCCCAGCAGTTGCTCCCAAGGCAGAGAGGCAGAGAAAGGAGAATGACAGCTGGGTTTTCCCCTCTGTGTTTCCCAGTGTGCCGTGCCAACAAGGACTTTTCATGGCCTCTGTGGAGATTTGGGACATGAAGGGTTTCAGAGCTGTTGCGAAGGAGCTGTGAGGGGCAGACACAGAGTTGCTCCCACCTGCCTGAGCCTCCACACATCCCCAACACACTCAGGCATGAGCTCTTTGGCTGCTCGTGTGCGCACACAGCAAATCCTGTGGTCTGTTCCCAAGGCAAAGGGCAGCCAGGAAGGACATTTCCCGAGGGGGCTGGAGGACACCAGTGCATGGTGTGGCTGGAAGCCTGCACTGGGGAAACACCAGATCAGGGTAACTGAGCTTATTCTCATAAGAAAGGAAAAGAGAAATAAATCATGGAGCAAAACAGGCAGGGACAGTCACATCTGCACACACAGTTTTCAGAAAACACATTAAAAATTTATTTAAATATATTATAAAAGGAAGTCCATTCAACTTTAAAAACACTAGGCATTCTATCAATGATTCCCAATTTATGAAAGCTACTACATTAAAGTGCTACAAGTCCTTTACCACCCCCAGATATTAGGCTGTTGGTCCTAATATGCACAAAATAAATACACACTGATTCAAGAGGCACCATCCAGTTTTACAGAAAAAATGCATGCAGTACAAGGAACAGACAAACTTAGACCTAATCACCGAGATCCTGGAGAATGCATTTTGAAAGCAATTCCCTTGTCCACCCTAGAGGCTAAAGCTATTTGTTGTTGTTATCATGAGGGCTAAGGTTTCAGGCTATTAGCTTGATCAGTTTTTATCCTGTTTTGTGGTTGAAGGTCACATTTCCTTGCTCACTAGTTGGGATTAGGACTTTTTTCCTAGAACTGAACTAGTATATTTAAGACCACATAGATCCGGTGGCATTATATAAAACTCCCAAATCCGTCACATCTGCTGGAATCATTGAAGTCTTTTGGGTCATACAGAAGCATCAAGAAAGCTCAAAGGCAGTGAGTCAAAAAGCGTACTCAGCCAGCAGAGGCAAAGTCAAAACCAGACATGGGCTTTTTATTAGGGTTTCCATAATCTAGCATTGCCTAGTTCCATAGAGATCTCCAAGCTAAAGTGTGGCACTACATGGCAGCAATTGGAGCAGGAGGTGAGTTTATTTTGGTTACACTTTAAATTTATAATGTGAATAAATCAATATGACTGAGGAATATGAAATGAATTGACAAGTCTGTGTGGAATGCTGATGAAAATTTCAGATCTCATTTCCTATTCTTCACCCATTGCATCTCTCCTCTCCACTCGAACCAGGTGAGGATTTGCAGCTTGTTTTCAAATCTGGACTCAATACTCATTAGGTCAGCAAAAAAAGCACTTAAAGGTAAACCCTAACCAGGCTGGGAAATTGCAGCACACATATTTTATCTGCCTAAAATCAACTACGAACACGGAGGTCTGGGAGCAGGACCCAGTGCTCCTGATTCCCAAGCCAGCTCCCCCCCTTTGCTGTGTATCCTGAGAACCCACACACTTTATCCACAAACCACAGGAGCTGGGAGTGGATGTGGGATGCAAGGTACACACGCACTGCTTGTGCTGGCAGAGCCAGGCTGTATCAGACATGGCTTTACCAGGGCTCTTTCAACTGGAAGAATGACAGGCTGACTGCCTGAAAACAATTCAAGTGCTTGTCCACATCGTGAAAGACAATTTAAAATAAAATCTCCCTTTTCACCCAGCAGTTCTGCGATTGCCCAATATGGCTTTTAGGAGATCTCTCCCCTGGGTGATGGCAGCCAGCAGAGCTGCTGTAACAGCCCTGCAGCAGCCCCAGAGCACTGTGCTCCTGCAATGCTGGTGGTGCCTGACCCTCAGTACAGATTTCTGTGTAGCAAGGAGGAGGAACTCCTCCTGCTGATTAGAACTCTTCAGTAAAGGAAAGCAAAGCCCCACGCACAGACTGCTGTAAAACCGACCAGGAAGAAAGTCAGGATGAGAAATTGCTTTCTTGCTACTTCTGTATTAGAGATTTTAACACACACTGTTTGTGATTTGCATACTTAGGAAATAAAATGCAAGATCCTGCATGCCAACAGCTAACCAGGAAATCCTCCAGTCTAGCTCCGGTTGTTACAGTGCACCAAGAGGAAGCCACCATCCTTTCAAAGTCTTCCTATCAGGGGTGACAAACTGCCCCAGAGTTATTAAAGATACTGATTTAACAGAGGAAACTCAGGAGCTTCTGAATTATTGTTGTTCACACAAATTTTGCACTGAAAGTCAGACATTTAAAAAAACCCACACAAACACTGCACAAGACAAGCTTTCTCTTACATCTTTATCTCCCAATCCCTTCCCCTTCTCCTCTCTTGTCCAGCAAGGCACTAGGAAATGGTTCAAGTTTAAGCATTGGCTGTACATTTACATTTAAAAAGGCACATCTTTATTTTAATGACACTGTATTCCCCTTTCAGGAAGGCTCACACAGTTCTATTGTGGTGTGGAAAAGAAAGTTAATTTCCTAGGTATGAGAAAAGACACCTTGCACACATGAGAGCCCCAAACCTATTTACTGTCTGTAGGCCTTAGAGATTAGCACCAGTATAGATCAACAACAGCTGCAAGAGCAAATCAAAATATTTTTATGCAACATAACACACATTCAGGGATCCCTCTCTTGTCTGGGATTCCAATACTTAAAAGCAGCACAACTTACGTAGCCATGAATAGAGGGGTGTTTCAAAACTTTCTGGGGAAAAGATATGAAAACATTTATTTTGCATTAGATAATCACCGGTATTTAATCTCCAGACTTGACTCACAGGCAGATGTGAAGATTTGCTTATGCATTCATGCTTTAGCAATTTTGCTTACAAATAACCAAAAGTAATTGGAATAATGAACCAGATTGCCCAGCAAAGGCTCAGTTAAAGATGCAGATGATGAAATACAGCTTCGATTTCTCAATCAGTGGATGGTTGGCTATATTAAGTCTTTGCATTAGTCAGCAAAGCCTCTAGGGTATTGAAAAGTATAATTGATGCAAATAAATTAATAGTTCAAAGCCCAGCAAGCTAGACAGAAGTGTACAGAATTTGTCAGGCACTTACCACACTCAGATCCCAAACCTTCAGAAAACAAACAAACCACACCGAGAAGAACCTGGGAGAACCACTCACACTAAAACTCCAGTTTCTGTGTACTGGTGGTGGGTTGTCAAAAAAGAATTGCCTCAACTATTACTTAATGTTTTGGTGCAAACTGCCAAGAGCTGACCTTTCTCTCCAAATTAAGATCACCAAGTGGTAAAAGACCTGTTCATTACTGCAGTTCTCTCTGAAGCATCCTGTGAGCCAAGCAGGGCTCTCTTCACAAGGTGAGCCCAAGTACAAAGCAAGCCATGCATTTTAGAAACAGAAGCTAATCCTCTCATTAGAAAACTAAGACACACAAAGTTGCAACCTGCAAGCAGAACGATCTACAGTCCATTTATAGAATCTGCTGATTGTGTCCCAATTATAAAAAAAATAGCACTCTTCATGGACAAACAGCTTCTTGTTTCACAGGTATTAAAACATTCATAAGGACATCTAGTCAGGCCATCTACTGCTCCACAGTCAGCACTACTAGACTAATGAGAGCATTAATAACTTAAGGAAAGCAGCAGTCAGACACAAAGAGCTGGAAGGTGACTCTGTCTCCCACAGAAATGAAAAGGGATCCTAATGACAGACATATTGTAATAACTGAGAATGCAAGATGTCAACTCTGCTTGAAGCAGGTCTCACTTCCCCACAATACTGATGCAGAACTGTCACAAGGAAAGCCTAGAGTTTTGTGGTTTTTTTCCCTCTTTCTTCACTCCCAGAATGTTAGACACCAACACATTTGGGAAGCCTGGTCCCAAGCCCCAATGCTGTACCTGTGTTTCCCATGCTCTGTGATTGCATGGACCAGGAAAGCTGGCAAAAGAGATCAGACATGGCCTCAGCTGTGAGGATGAAAGAGGTGGAAATGATTTTGATCAATAGTCAATACAACAGACTTGAGAGCTTGAGGGGCAGTTGTGTCCTAGTTTGCTCCCAGCTGCCAGACACAGCCCTACATGGCCTTAAAGACTGAAACGCAGGCAACATCACAAAGGGCTTTTTGCTTCTGGAGCTCTGCAGAGGGAGCCAGCCTGCTTGTTTTGGGACACCAGGCAAACATGTCCTTGCCTTCACATGAAAGATATTCCAGAGCAGAGCTTCCCTGACCCTCTGAGGAGGGAAAGTCCATTAATTGTGTCCATCAAGAGTCCCAGAGGGATCCTGTCCTCTTCCCTCCCAGAGCTGGCTGCACACTACCTATTCTTGCAACACTCTTGAATGGGCAGTTGGACAAACTAAGGAGCTGGGCAATTCCTGGCAAAGAAATCAGTATTACTGATTTATTCAGCATCTGTGCACAAGGTTAACAGCATCATCATTCACAGCTTGTACCAGAAAATGCCACTGCTGCCTTCAGTACAAGACTAAGTCAGTGTCAATTTTAGCAACAATTTCATTTTAAACAAGTTTGTTTTTTTAATACTTGCTTCAGATAGAGTTGAACCAATGGTCCTCCATTCATCCTTCAGGGTCAGTACATTCCAGCTCCTGCGATAAGACCATCCTGGTTCCTGGCCTGGCAGATCCCACAGCCAAACCAGGAGGGCAATACCTTGCACTGCTCACTGACTGCAGAAGGGAGAAGATACCAGTAAAATGGTGCCATCAATCCCACATTTCTGCTTAAGCAAACAAATTTCCAGTCACAGTAAACTGTATAGCACTGTGGGTGTTGGGAAATGAGGAGAGATTAATAGCACATTCCCACAAGCCTAGAACTCTACCGACCACAGGACTCAACAAACTGATGAACAAATGGATAAAGACCAATGGCTAATCTTTGCCCCAAATTGATTATCCTAAATTAAATTAATCTGCTCACACTGGCTGTGAATTAAATTAGCCTTCAAATCTCTAAAGGAAAAGTGGAAGTTGCCTTCACATAGTAGATTTAACTCTGAGAAACCCTGGAGGTGTCCGTGCTAAAAAGATTATGAGTAAGATGCAAATTTGGAACCTGATATCCAAAGGCTCTTAGCAAAAGTCTTCACCTGTAAGAACTCTTCTTACATAAAAAACCCTCTACTAATCTTTCACCTTGAAGAATCAACAGTGAGTGACAAACTGACTGCAAAGTGAATGGACCAAAAACAGATTCCTCATTGCTAATAACTGCAGCAATATTCCCAACACTTGGCTGCACTTCCACTAGAGCTCATTCCTTCATCAGAGCTATGGTTTGGAAAATAATAATACTCAACCTCTTTGAAATATATTTGATTCAGGGCAAAAAAAAAATATTAATTTCATTTTCCACTGATGGGCTTTATGTTTTTTGATTAGAGGCTTAAATCTTGTGTCCAGATTTTACTTCTATGGAGTTTGGAAGATAAAGCTGTGGGAACACTTCAGCGGGTGGTATAGCAGCTACAAAAAGTCCTGGAGGGTCCTGGATAACAAAATCATTTAACACAAGACCCAGGTGGGAAATAAAACAAAACAAAAAAAAAAAGGAAAAAAAAAAAGCCTTTTGAATCACATTCAGACTCCTCTAAAAACGGAGTTTCTCTTCAGTCTCAGCACAGAAGTGGCTCTGGCAAAGCCTTTAAAATTCCACCATTCCCAGAAGAGAAGGATGCAGCATCTTCACAATAAAGACTGGCCTGCTAGTTAACCTTCTCCTGAGATTCTCCCTTTTACCTTCATTAAGTGTTTAAAAAAAAGTATTCTTAAAAAAATTTTTTTGTAACCCTCCCCAGTAAAAACTATAATTGTAAAATATATATATATATATTTTCTCAGTCTTTTAAAGATCAAGATTTCTGTTAAATTTTTCCAAGATGGTTGAGTTTGTGTGTTCAAATATCCACTGCTGTGTTGGAGATGAAGGATTGCAGCTATTCATAAAGATCTTTCGATCACTCTCACTGCAGTCCATACAGCTGCTGCTGACTGGGTGGTAGAGGGTCTTGTCCTGGAGAAGAAAAATTTGATGTGAGGCTGCTAAGCAGAGAAAAAAAGCCAACAGAAAGAAGTCTTAAAAACCAAGGCAAGCTATCATGTCACTTGAGTGCATCTGAAGCTGTTCCACACTTTTAAATGGTTGGCAAATGTCTGAGTCCATTCCCACCCCTTGCAACAGAATCCAGCCCAATCCTCACACCTGTACTAGGAAGATCTAAAGGCTGACATTCTGTTGCATTAGTCCAGGGCACAGTGCCAGCAGATTGCAAGGACTAGGACAGGGCACTTGAGCAGGAATTTACTTACCCTGTTGCCCACAGTAGATTAGTTGCTTAGTAAGAGGATGAATAAATCCTTATCTACTCTTGGCATGATCTTCCAGAACAAACCAACTCTCAGAATGTCTCTTTGCAAACAGGTTTTGCAAGGGTGTTGCATCACCTCCCTGCCAGGTGTGAGGACACACTGTGTGAAGAGTGTCCTTCTGCTCAGGAGGCCTGGAGTCCTCACCTTTCTAAACCAGTGGAATGAGGGAGGGAGCCCTTTCTAATCAAGGGTAATTAATGGCACAGTGACAACAGGTTGTCTACATATTCTCTTATTGCAGCTAAATGTAGAGAAGAAATAAAACATCAAGGGTGAAATGTTAAGAAACTTAAGTGCCTGCAGGCAGTTTGACACCTTAGAAGAGAGCAGGCATACATCCACAGCACACAGACTCACTTTTCGGTATCTCCAGAGCTGGTTCCCCTTCATCCCATGGCAGTCATAGAGGGTCACAGGGCTGCTGTGAGAAATGGCATCAAAACAAAACTTCTTGGTATGCTGAGGATCCCCGGGTCGGATGTCTTCTCTCCAGCTGAAGGTGAATACCTGCCAGGACAAACAGGACCCTTAGGATGACTGCTGCTTGGGCATGATGTTTTCACTCAGCAGAAGGCTGAGTTGCCCTGTGCCCAGAGGGTGGGAATGGCTTCAGGGAAAGGATAGTATCTTCCTACCAGAGGAAAACTACTGCCACCTTCGGGGATGAGGACTGCTGACCAGAGGAGTCTGTACCAGCTGCCACACAGCAGCATGTGAAAGGAGAGCATGCTGCAGCAGCCAGCCATGCTGGTCAGCCTGGGTACTAGAGCAGCCCTGGATATCTCTGCAATGCAGACATACATCAAGGATTAAATGAGCATCTCACCAATTACAGCCCTTCACAGCCAGCAAGAAAGGCAGAGAGTTACAGGAGCTCCAAGTTAATGCTGGTAGTAAACACTGAGTCTGCTCAGGCAGACTGCAGTCACCTTGAGGAGCCTGTCCCACACCTTCTGGGACAAGATATTAGTCCCCACTCCACAGGAGTGTCAGAAGGGCAAACATTTGGGCAATGCTTCCTGGTGCTCTCTTCTCCTGACTCTGCAGTGATCTCAGCACTCTCAGGTGAAATGGAGGCATGGACAGTACAGAAAAGAAGAGAAAGGGGTTTATAGCTCTAGTAACCCATGCCTGGCAATGCTGTGGCCTCGATGGAAATGTATTCTGTGATCAGCACTAGCCAATGTGGTTCTGCAGGACTACAGCCAGCACACCTCCTTCTCAGACCCGAAGGAGAAGGGCTGTTTTGTGGGCTTTTGGTTCTCTCTTCAGAGTTATTTCATGGGGCAGTAAGGCCAGTAGCGATCAGAGTGCTGCTATCAGAAGCAGTGTGGCCCAAAACCTTTGCACGAAGAAGCCTCTCTTTTAAACCCCCCTCAAGAGAGAAATTACCACAATCATTTAGGCTCAACACTCCACAGAAGTTGAAACAACATTCTCTTCCTAAATGTAAGCCAAGGCTAATTTTCAAGATCCTCCTGACACAACAGAAGCTTAGCTTTGGACTGTGCCCGAGTAAATTGGTTTTGTTTCTATTTTTCACGCATCAAAATTGATATGCAACAACCCTCTGTCTCCTACTACAGAAGGCATTCCCTGAAGAATTATGCATGGCTCTGTAATAGAGGCATTGTTTTCTTGATCTTTTCTCAGCTCAGCTGCTACAGTTTAGACAAACTAATATTTTCCTCTTTCTGTTACAATAAAGCTGTCTTTTCTGGCACCTTATATGTTGAGAGGGTGAATCTATAACCTGGCTGGTTTCATCTCTCTCTTGCAACATTTGTGTGTTTATAATGCATTTTCCTCCTGTCAGGAGGATGATAGTGAGTGGTTATTGAATGCTCCTGCAGGTTCATTAATATGCATGATGCTCCTCTATCACTTCTTTCAGTACAACCTTTGAAGTTAATATTCACTTTGTTACATATTACAGCTGCCTTGTTACTGGTTTATTGTTTTGGCATATTGTTTCCTTGTGATTTCTTTTGTTCGCTCCGAGAACTTCAAAGCAGAGGTAAAAGCTCTGCTCAGAGTCTGCCAGTCTCCAGACCCTGCCACAAGCACAACCCACATCCTGCTACCAGCCCATCAAGTACAATTAGCATGTGAGACTTGGGGTGCTCCTGACAGCTCTGCAAAGGCCTTCCTTAAACATTGGTTCTTGTAACTTGTCCATTCCCAAATTTAGAGGCTGATGGTTTATCAGACAGATTATTACCTGCACATTGTTCCACGCTGCCTCTCCTCTGTCCTTCACACAGTTTTCCAGCCTCAGTGGGGATCCCAGGGCTCCATGCTTAGTATCCACACACAGTCCAGTTCCTACATTGCGTATCTGAAATAGTAAATTAGACACTGAATCTCCTATACCAGAGGACAGGAAAGAAGGCTCAAACTGCCTCAAATAGCAGCAGTACTTGTATGAAGACAGTTTTTGAGATTCCTCACTTAACTGTGTGTCTGAGCTGGCAGATAATAGCTGGAAGAAAGCACAAAACTCAAAATGGGGCCCATTGCCAGCTGTACCATAACCTCCAGCACACAGCAAAACCCACCAGAGACACGACTGCAGAGCCCACTGTGGTTTTGGGATGGTGCATTCTCCTCACACGGATCTCAGAAACGCTCATTAGGCCTCAGCCTGGACAAACAGCACCAGGGCTAAGCTCCTCTTGAGCATATCAGAAACACTGTCTGTGACAGTTGTGTGTAACAATCCACTACTTCACTCCTGGGGTCATTTTTTAACCAGAACACACCCAACTTTCAAAAACAGGGATGTTTTTTCTTGGCTTTTAAATGGGAAAGCTACTCTGCCATGCAGCAGAGTAACACAACACAGTTGTAAGGCTCTTTGGAATACAAGATTTCACTATTGCTCAGCTGCTGCCTCTCCCTAGTCCTCCCTTTGGCATGTTCTGATTCCTACTAAATACACAACATGCAGAACAAGCCAAGTCTCTTTTCTCATTGTAGCTGAACACTAATAGAAGCATCTGCCTGCCCAACTGCCTGCTTTGATCAGTCCCATGCACTGCCAGAGGAGTTCTGGGCTTTGGAACCTATCAAGCAGCTCTTTAAACACTCTCTTTCACCTTTGCCCACAGCAACCCAGCCCTGAAGCACACGGGCAACCTTTGCAAAACCAAACCGCAGCCTGTTTGCCCGCTGCAGATGTCAGAGCACAAACTTGCCTCTCCCCAGGCGGCTGCTGGAGGCTCCACCGGCGGGTAGAACTTTGGCAAGTCCCACGCAACCTCGTTCATGAACCACCTGAAGCTTTTGCAGTTGAGGTTGTTGCGAAGCTCCTTCTGAGCTGCGACGTCTCCCGCGGAGAGGTGCCGGTACTCGGGTCTGCGCTGGTAAATGTACTCGGCGTATTCGTCCATCCACACCTCAGCCACCCGCTTCAGGTTCTGTGTGGGCAACAGCCACGGGTGAGAACGAGAGGGAAAACCACACTGCACGAACCACGGACATCAGCATTCAGAGCAGCTCGCAGGTTTTTTGCTCAGAAAGGATTTTTATTCACGTCCACTCTTTCTCTCCGGCTTCAGGACAAAGATTATTTTTATTATTCTCTAGTTCCAAGGGACTTTTAGAAAGATGTTTTCAGTCGAGGTCAAAAGAATCTTGGCACTTGGCCATTATATCTAGTTCCTTGTAGCTAAGAAAAACAACATTAATCAAAAACTAGGGTTTTTTTCCTTTTTTTTCTGTAAAGAAACTAGTCAGAACATGATGGTGGTAAATACCACTGGACATTGAAAAGTCTCTGACAAAAAGCTGCTTTCTTAAATCCTTCTTATTGCATCTTTTATATCCATCTAGGAATGGGATTTGCAGTACTCCCTTCTGGAGAGCTTCAGTTCACAATACTCTTTCTTAGCATTATTTTTCCATTTTCTTGGGTAAAACTCCAGAATACCTCAGGAATGTGGAACTTTCAGGCAATGACCCTTCAGAGCAGAAGCAAAGGGTTTACCTCCTGGCAGCAGTACATCAGGTATTAGTATAAAACTTAATCCACTGTGCAATTCCAAGTCAGCAGTGAACACCCTCTCAAGGCAACCACCAAATGCAGCTTTCTCACAACAAGAGCAAGTGTTCATCTCAAGGTGACTGTATGATCTTAGAAGCCAAGAAACAGCCTTTCCTACACCTGTCTGCCATCTCCTTTCAGCACTATGGGAATACACAAGAGCCAAATTCCCAATCAAAAAAAATATAGCTCCTTTCCTGAAGAGATGGCACAGACAGGAGAGCGCTCTATCGCTCTGACAGGTCATCTGAGCCGAGAAATAAATCCAAATCTATAACTAGGGCTATGCTATTAAATTGGGAAACATTTTAACACTCTGCAAGCCATAAACTTTGGAACAGCAGGGCATCTTTCTGTGGTTTTTAGTTTTGCAGCTTTCCTGCTCCTATAATTTTTTTCTCCCACCAGAGGGCAATGCAATTCCTTCTGAATTTGAAAATTAACTGGAGAAACCCAGTGCACAATAGACAAAAGCTCTTTCCTCTTTGGGCTACACTAGATTAAGAAATAAGATGGCACAGAACATTCCATTGTGGAAAATTACAGCTTGCCCATTCAGTGGTCTGTGATGCTTGAAGTTGAGAGGTCTTTCCATCACCAAAATGCAATCACCACACTGAAGCCTGCTGCTCTTGGAGAGCACAGCTATAAAATGACTGAAGTATTATACAAATAAAGCCATAGCTTGTTTTTATAGCCAGAACCTGCTCACAGAGTCCCTTTCCAGCACCCAGTAGTGGCTGATGTCTGGAGCATGGCAGCTGTCAGCACACATCTGCAGCTCCCCAGGCTCTCTTTCCTTTATGCTGTACACCCACCACTGCAAAACTGCTCAACTTGCACTGTACAAGTGCAATTTATAGACTACAAAGCCTATATTTGCCTCTCCATTGGGAGGTGAGAGGAGACAACAGCATGGTCATGTTGCAGTCAGGTATCTGCAGTCAGGTATCTGTCATGGGGAATGCCATTGCCACTTACTCTTGCCAGGCTGACTCCTGTAGGAACCTTGTATGGAACATATTTCCTGTAGATATGACCAACTCTAGAGCAAGGGATGTCCTCCATGCGACCTCCACACATCCATACCTGTGGAACAGCAGAGAAACAGTTTCAGTATTGGTTTTATGGAGAAAAATGAAAAAGAAAAAAAAAAAGACTTCCAAGTAATGAAAAAGCTTAACCCAGATTTTTACATTAAAGTACACTTTTCCCAAATCCTCCCCGCCCCCCTTGCCTTAGTCTCAAATCCTATAACTACCCGCTTAGAGCCATGCAGCAAGCCTTGATTTAGCACAAGTGCTATCAAGCCTTCTTTACAGAAAAGAACAGGGAAAAAAATCTGAGCACCCAGAGAACAGCACACACCTCACTTTAAACTGATATATGTTATTACAGCAATAGGAACCACAATAGTTAAACTGGGCTGCCATAAAAAACCTGGGTGTAGGTTGTGTAATGATGCTGTAAAAGGGAGGCCAACTCTGTAGTACAGGTGGTCATGTGTTATGCAAAAGGCTCTAGGGAATTCATGAGTCTGTTCAAGTGCCAGAAATCAGAAGAAACTGCTACTTTTTCCCGTTGTTGTCACTGCTCTTGTATGGTTTCATTCCTGACATTCACTCATTGCTTTTGTGTCTTTAGAATTGAGTGGAAATCCCTGCCTGGTAACACATAAATAGCTTTAAAAAAGCCCTCAGGAACACACTGCTAATTGTAGATGACTACCTTGATGCTTGGTTAATCACCAGACTGGGACCAAAAGCTTCCTTCCCCACTTGGGAAGATTTCATTCTGTGCCAGCACTCCGCAACAACTTCCTTTTATTCCTTATTTATAGCATGGACATAAAAATGCTGTCCAAATGAAACAAAAGATGTTTTCTGAACCAGCCAACCCTGCTTCATTAGGTGTAAGATATATATTCATCTGCTTCACTTTTCCTTTGAAGAAAAAGTACCCTTCAGAATGCCAAACAAATGACTTTCTGAGTTCCTGAAGCACAGCACTGCCTTGCCCTGCAGCTTGTCCCCAGATCCGAGGGCAGTCCCCGAAGGCCGTGGTGTTTAGGCTGGTGCTGCAGTGCTCTTGATCCCCCCATTCACTGTGGATAATTTGAGCCACTGCAGTTCACTGTACAATGAGCTTAGTCAACAGCTTCACACATCACAGGCAATTCCATTAATATTCTACAGCGACAATATTAAATACTTAGCTTGGAAGAGAAATATTTGGCCAAGGCTGCTGCATAATTATTAGATCTGACACTAAAGTCCTCTGGAGTTTCAGCTCTGTCTACTGGCCCTAATAATTACAGTCATTTGCTGACTGTGTATAACTAAATGGAGGTTGGTTGCTCTCAGTTAGAGGAGTATTTTTCACAGGCAGCTTCCAAAGTTCAGGGTATTTAATTGCATGTCGTTATGGTGAGAGAGACAAGAAGAAAGTTGACAAACACTCCTTCTCCAGAATTTCATTCCTTTTGTCCCTGCTGTGTCTCGAGAGGCTGGTACGGAAGAGATGAAAAAAGAAACTAGCACTCAGCTTCTGTGAAGTTTCTTGTGGAATTAGAAATGCTTCTCATTCTGCAGCTGCTGTGCTTTTGGCTGCAGAGGGCCACAGCACGATTCTGCTGCTGGGAAATTAACAGATAGGCTGAGAAACAGGAATTTGGGGATGCTTTGTGTTTCTATGACAGAAATGGTTTGTGTAAGGCTTTAAGAGCTGCAACAGACCTGGGAACTAAAAAAACTGCAGGAGCAGGAGAACAAGCCCAGAGCTCAGCTGCACAGACACAGAGAGTCCTCAACAACCTGTATTACCCTGCACTGCACCCTGCATCCAGGAAGCCTGACATTTTCACAGCTGCTGCATTTCGGTGTAACACAAGCCTGAATGCAAACACCAGTCTGTTGTCCTTGCTGCCTGCCCACAGGATGCTTCACCTGCCCCAGCTCTAAGGAAAGGGCCTTTGGTGAGGCCACTGTGAATGTACCTCTCCTCTGAAACACGTGAGTGGCAGAGCCCTGCAGTCAGCAGAGCTGGAGAGTGCTGTCCTTGCACTGCAGATCTTGTGAAGCGGTAACAGACAGCACTGATCCACAGAGCTGTTTGCTGGAGAGGCAGTGGGTGTAGGAACCTGGACTGAACTGATGGGATGTTGGGTCAGGAGCTCCAAACTGCTACAGAAGATGACATTACATGAACACATGCAACGATCTGATCAGAAAAGCTACTTAACTAAGTTACTGAACAAGTAAAATCTAACATCAGCTTTACACACTATTTTCCTGCTCATGCTTTAAAATATTTACTTCCAAATGATGCTGCAATTGAAAGCCTCCTTAATTCCTCCTAGCAGAGCCCAGTGACCCTTTCAAGGTACTTCAACTTTGTGCCTTTTTAACGTTGTCTCGCACTGCAAGTGACAGTGTGGCACCCGCAGTACAAATCTAATTTTAAAAGCATGCTTTCCATTCATTTGTTGCTGCTTTGATTTATTTTATTAGTGAGCTGCTTTGTGTGGTGACAGAACTCATTACAACCTCCATAAAGACAATTACCAGTCCTTATCTATACAACTGGAAAAAGGGGGAGAAGGAAAGAGCGTGATGTGCATTGGTAAAACACAACTAACAAAAGCATTAGAAAGCCAGAGCTAAAGGTCAAGGAATTGCATCCAAGGGTCTGTCAAGGAATAACTGCAAGGGAAGCAAACCCAAAATAGCTGTGTGCTCACTGAGGGAATGCTTCCTCTCAGTCAGGGAGATTTGGTTGTTTTTAAACAAGGGTACAGTTCCCAGGCGTGACACACTAGAACTTACACTGCTAAAAATACTGCACTGCCAGGCAGCTGAAACAGTGCTGATCTGTGGGGCAGCACCTTGTGCTTTCCCTGTAACACTGACTGTCACTTACTGCCTTCTCCTCAGGCCAGGAGAGCCCAGTTTCTTCTTATTGCTGTTTTAGAGAGGTGAGATTGTGCCTCGCTCCCTGGCTGACATGACAGTAAAACATCACAGCCTGATCTTGATACACCTGATTTCAATCAGCCATTTACTAGAACAGCTAAGAACAAGAATTAAAGCTGGTCAGGCAGACAGTGCTTTATACAATAATCTAATCAGATCTCATCAGGAGAGAACAGGAAATTTCTCTTTGTCCTCAGGCACAATTTTGCCAATCTCCTTTTTGGGCTTGGAATCCAGCAGCCGACAGATCTGCTAGAATTAAGAGAAAACCTGGCTACACTGAGGTCACTGGGCATACTGCAACAGATTTAGCTAAGGCCACAATCTTACCCTAATAATAAAAATGTACACAAGGGAAATAAAGTAACAGCACCGCTGATATTACTTTCATCTTCCCAGTGGCCTGGAGAGCTGTAACTCCATATTCATAAAGCAACTCCAGAGCCTTTGACTCAGCCAGTATGCTATGAAAGCACAAGATAATATGCCACCTATTCTCTACATGGGAATGTTATGCTGATCCAATTCCCTCTCTGCAATTTCAGAAAACAATGTCAGGTAAGACAGCTGAACCTCCCCTCTCAAACACACAATACAATGCTGCAGTTGGTGTGAGAACACAAATTATCTGGGTATACAAGGTTTGTGGTTTCCAAAGACTGCACCATGATGAGCCAATGCTTCCCAAGAGAGGAAAAAAAACCACAAAAGAGTGAGTTAAGCCTTGAAAACAAAGCTGCTCATGCAAGGCACAACAGAATGAAGACCATGGGATGGAGGAACAGAGGGAAGCTGGCTGGTTGAGCACACATGGAAAGGTGGGAAGAAAAGGACACAGAAAACACGTTAAGGGGGTTCTCTGCATAACAAAGTAGGTGAGAGGAAGCAAGCAAGGGAAACTAATAATTCAGGAAAATTGTAATCCTTTGTATTAGAAGCATCAGCTGCTCCTGCAGCTGGGACTTAGTGCTCTATAAGAGATTAAGGTAGCTCGTGAAGCACTGGGATCTCTGTGTTTGCACAGAGCCTTCTTTCACATACCACACACCAGCACAGCCCCTCCTCACCGTCTGGAGCATTTGAGAGCAATGACAGCACTTCCCAATAATCACATTTCAGACAGTGGAGGGATGCACTTCCCTGCTGCTGCTTGGTGGGAGACTGCTCTGGAACCCAAACCAAGCACACAGGGTGAACAAAGGCCAAAAATCCAAGTCAGTTGATGTTTCAGTGTGGGCAAACGTGAGCTGCAGGAAAGTGGTGCAAGCATGTGCCTGGAATAAGCAGTGCAGGCTCACAACCAGCACCAACTTCAGCAACACAACTAGAAATGCTGTCAGAAGGGATCCCTTGTCAGCTGCACCCAAACTGCTCACCTGCCAGTGGCAAAATGGGAATCAGAAATGTGCTGCTGACACCAGGCAAAGGAGATGCAGGCATTAGACGTGGGAACAGGGGCTATGGAGCGCTTGGATTTGCTGGAAAACACGTAACATGTTTTATGCTATGGAAATCAGAAGCAATCGTTGCTGATGCTTTGGGAAAAGAACTTGGAAAAATGCAGTGATCTGCAGTCACCAGAACAAATGCAGTGGCTGTTTCCTATTGCTGAAGCAAGGAGTGAAGACAAACACTACCCAAATCTTTTGTCTCTCCCTTAATTATCCTTTTCAGAGCAACTGTCCATTTGGCTTGTTTGCACTGAGCCCTTTGAATTTTATGAAGGCTTTACAAACTCTAAATTACAAGACAAACATTTCTAAAACTGAAACAATTTATCACCTAGTGAGGGACATTCTGGATTCTCATTCTTTGAAGTACAATGTACAATTAAAGGACTGGGAACTACACCACGCAAGATCTGAAGTACAAAGTGCATCTATATTTATGCCTGTACAACTCAGAGGCATCCCGTTTTACTCTTCTGATTCCCCATACCCAAAAAATCAGAGACTATATATTTATGGAGGAGAGGTGTGAAGCAGTTTAGTGAAGATTATGTAAGCCAAACAGAACAGAAGCCACAAAAATACTGCAAAAGAGGCAACACGATCTCCAATAAAACAGCGTAGATAAGTGCTGTACAAAGTAGCATTTGCAGGAAGGAACAGTTTAAATGCTTCATATATACTGCTCCAAATTAAATGCATTTATGTCAAAAAGTAAAGTGGTTATGTAGGCAGCTATTAAATTGTATTTAGAAAAGGAAAGGCCCATTGCTTTGGGTAAAGCATCCAATTTTTTTCAGAAAGATTATAAAAAATCAGGAAAAGCTGTAGGAGAGGAGAGGTATGAAAGTGGCTCCAAAAAGAAGCAAAAAATCCACCTCAGTGAAGTCTACTGAACAGAGGAACCACAGCTGTAGAGTCAGGGGGAACAGAATGGAGAGGTGCCAAGTGCCCCATAGAGACAGCTGTGAATGTTTCTTCACATCTTCTCCAAAACACAAGACATAATCTGAGGTCAGCACCTAGGAATCCCCAGAGATGGAGGAGAATGGTTCTCACAGAGCAGTCTTCCTGGAGCAAGCAAAGCTCATGGATCAAAGGAGGCTCATCTGAACACAGCCACACCTGCAAGGACCACTGGAGCCTGGGATCTGCCTGTTGTGTCTGGGGATGACCTGAAACAGGAAGACCTTGGCCTGCAGAAGTGCTGGGTTACAGGCACTGAGCTGCTCTGGATATACACAGGTCAAGAAAAGGAAGAAGCATGTGTTTTCTCCTGGAATATGGGGTGGATAGATTGCCTCCTTCATTTCTAGTCTAGAGAGTTTAGTTTTAAGGGATTAGTAATATCCAGAAAACTACAAGCCAGCAGCTCCTGTGTGCAATGTTTTCTAGTGATGTTTGGTGAACATATTTCATACAGGGAGGCTTCTAGAGTTTGATCCACTCTCTAGCTAAATGTTTTCTGAAGTGCTAAACACTGATGGTTTCTCTGTTGGCTTGCCTGAAAATTACTGCTCAGGAGGAAGCAGAGCCAGCTGATGACAAAAATATATATGATACCCAAGCAGAAAAGCAAGAGACTCCTAAATAAACTTGTTTATTCCCAGTCTCTCAGCAACAGAGCCCTGGATTTTAAAATAAAGGCAAAATCCAGTAAAGTACAGTCCATGAATGGCCAAAATAGGAATATCCTTAAAGAAAAAACAAACCTCCATCACAAAAAAACCCCAAACCAAAAGCCCTGTACTGGTGAGGCTCAACACCTCCAGATCCTATGCAACAGATTAAAGATCAGCACTACAAAAGAGTACCTGGATGCACAACAGCCTGGCACAGGGATGGATTCTTTGTTACAGCTGGGCTGTAAATCCAGCACGCTGAGAATCTGGATTCCCATGAGATAATAAATAATGTGAAAGCAGGTACCCCATGCCTAAAGCCAGAGCTTTAAATTATTTGACAGTGTGCCTTTAACTACAAAATCTCAGTCTGCTTCTAAAGGTAACAACGTAGCTCTGAGCTCGCCAGGAAATGTCAGAGCTTCATAAATTCTATGAACAAACCTTCTATTCTTGCAATTCCAGCAGAATTATTAAATCTATCAGCCACAGATGAATGTATCAATTTATCTTAATTTCTGAAAACACACTGAGCCTCTTTCAGTGAAAACTTCATTTTTCTGTTGCACAATGAAAGAAAAAAGGGGGTCTTTGCAGAGATTAATTAAAGCAAATTTATCCCTCCATAAATTACCCTCTCTGGACTGAAATAAAACAGTGTGTTTCAGAGGGGATAAGCAAACAGATGAATGAAGTAGTCTTATTTCCTGCAGATCAAGCAGTGTGACTGTCTGCTGTGGCACTGGAGACAAAGGGCTGGCCCAGCCACTGTCATCACTCTTGGAAACCAGCACTTTGAGAAAGGAAGAGAGGCTGATTACTGACACTGCCCCTCCCGCAGAGAATGAGTGTGTTACACAATTTCATTACAGGCAACACAAAGATGAAATGACTCTAACCGTGATAACATCCCCAAAGAGGATGCCCTCAGCCCACCCTTCCTGCCACCAGTACAGAGGACACAGGACCTCCACGGTGACTTTATTACTTATGTTTTTTTGTGAGCAAACTACAGGAGACCGTCTCAAGAACAATGTCCTTTCTCCCACTGTTGGCTGCCCAGGAGCACATGAGGTGTATGTACAGAAATATGGGTTGCCGTGGTTTGATATCCTCTGAATTGCACAGAGGCATTGAGATTTAGGAATCTGTTTTGTAAGAGATCAGCCATGACTTCTCAGGGGAGATTAGCAGAATTTTAGCTGCTGAAGCTAAACTGTGCACTACAGTAGCACTGCTGCCACCTTCTAGCCCTGTGCTGAGGCCAACTAGCTTAGTGCATCCAGACCCCTACACAATTACATATTCGGATTCTGAAAGAGAAACCCCAGGGTTTAACATAGAAATCTGCATTCGGTTTTCTCCAGGCTATGGAAACCATTCCAGACTCACCACTTCCCTTCAGGGGTTTGGGACATTCCAGTGGGTTTCCCAGGTTGGATATCAAAGTTCCATATTCTAAGATAACACAGGTATCAGCAGAGTTGGTGGGTCACACCTACATGTTATTAGTATGAATTTTTGGTCAGCTGGCTAACTCTTAATTTTAAAGCCCTCAACCAACCAGCTCAGTCAATCAGTGAGTTACAGAACTGTCCCCAAGCCAGGCAGGTAATGATCCAAAGTCATTGCCAGCAACAGCATTATTACTCCAGTTGTTGAGGACTTCTTCCTGGGTAATTAACAGCCTCAGTTCCTCACAGCCAGGAGTCAGATGGATTGACCACAGACAGAAAGTTACTCTGTGCTCTGGGAACTCAAGCTGAGGACTGAGGTACTCAGCTGGGCAAACACTGAGTTGCCAGAATCCTCCTTTCTTCAAGGAAGAGAGTATTTCATCATCTTTCCAGGGTGAGCAATGAGCTGCCTGAGAGTCAGGAGAGCTCCACACAAGCTGACTTAGCCTTGTTGGGAGCTTGCATTGGAAGCTGTGACCACAGAGTGGGGACTCCCCAACTAATCATTCTCTAAAACTGATCCTCACAAATGACTGTTTCCCCTGTGTATTATCTTACTACTCCCAGCTCTTTCACCTTCAGTCATACACAAAAGCAAGGACAAGGTAGATCATTCACATTCTGCACCTGGGAACAATTCTTACTTTTCAAAACAAAAGTAATTTCCAGAGAACATGGCTCACCTTAAAGGATATTTCATATTGCTCTCCTCCCCATATCTCCAGACCTGCATCATACCCTCCCAGCTCCCAGAACCACTTTCTATCGACTGCAAACAGTCCTCCAGCCATTACAGGAGACCTTAAGGAAAAACCAGACTCCATATTACAAACACATTTAAAGATACAGATCTCTAGCTAAACATTTAAAAAACAAAGCAAGAATTAACAAATATTTTTTTCACCACCCCAGTGTTCCTGGTGTCTTTACAGCCCTGTCAGAGCATCAAATAGTTTTTTTGGCATTATCTACTGATTTCCAACTTGCAAAGGAGGAGGACCAGACTAGGCTCCCTTCAGAACCAGCCAATGCCTCTCCTCCAAAAAGGCAGGAGTTCACCAATAGGTGACAGGATACCACCCCTCCCAGAGTTGCACATGTGTTGCTCTGCCTCAGTTGGACAATCGAGTCATTGAGCTTGACCTCAAAATGTGTTTTGTTGAAGTTTTTTCTTAAACTCTGTATAAAGGACAGCAGAACTGTCTCAATGTTGGAAAGCACAGCAACAGCAAAACAGAACTTGATCACAGATTTACTTCTGCAATGCACTGCAATCATCAAAATTGCTGTAATTATTCTGCTAGGTTTTCTTCTTCCCCCACATGGGAATGACATATAAGCCACCACTGGTTTGTTGTTTTTGGCAGAGCATTAGGGATACCTAAGTTATGTTTGAAAGACCTCAGTAATAAATAGCCACATTAGATGTTACACACTACAGTTTTCAATGAAATGTTAACTTCTGGGAGCATTAAGGTGGCAAAAAACCAGCAATGAAAAGGAGTGTGTTCACAGCTACTATACAATGCATTTCTTTTAAACCAACAAAGCAAACAGCTGCCAAAAAGCAAGTAGCTTAACACCAGCTTCTGACTTTTACTATGCTGAGTTGTAAACCAACCCTGTAACAGGGTGTTATTTCATTAGCCGGCTCTTAGCACGCTCTGTCTCAGCAACTTACTCAAAGGGATCGCTGGGATCAGGTTTCTGTAACTCGAGAGGAATAGGGATCCTCTTGTAATACATCTCCCAGTCGAATGCCCCTCGCATTGCATCTCCAGCCTGAGTCTCATACCCAAAGTGGTCGTGATCAATAACATCAATCATGGGGCAAACGATCGTCTTGCGGTTTCGGGCAATGCGATCTGAGGATTGGAGAAACACGTTAGAAAACCTGCACCAGTTGGGTCCTCTGACCATGGAATTACCAAAAAAAGAGTGTCAAAATATGAAGCTGTAAAAGAACGACAGTTTTCTTCCAATTCCTTCTCTTTGGGCAGATGTTCCAATTTATATAAATTTATCGGCTACTTCTGCAATAATTGAGATAAAATCACCAGGCACTCGTCACCGAGAAGAAGGAAAGGAAGACACAGGCACACTACCACAGATACCTACACTGACTCTCTTGTACTTGGTGAGCAGTCCTCATTTTCACAAGTGACCGGGATGTGAACCGTTTCTGCATGGATCCAAATCCAGGGAAACAACCCACTGCACCACCCAGGAATAATTGCCATGTCAGAACCTGGCAGGAAGCATTTCAGACTAATGGCATAACTACTCTCAGCAGGCTCAAGAAATGCAAGTGTTAGCTCCTCCCCTCAACCATTTCTTCCAACAAAATAATACAACACAGGATTAATTCCTGCATAAGCATCTGGAATTTCTTAAATACTTTATTACTGAGATGGTCTCTTGTTGGAAGTTAACTTCCAGAGCAGAGGCAACAAATGATGCTTCAGCTTCCAAAACACGTCTACAAAAATCCTTTCAGTGCTTTAAAATCAAAGCATACTCTATGTGTTCTCATTTAAATGGCATTTGAGCTAATTCTGCCCTCCCTCCCTGGGGCTCATAAAACTGCAAATGTTTCACACTATTGCCAGATATAAACTGTAATGAAAGCAAGGGGATAACCATCCATCAATCCTGCAGACAAATCTGACTCGTGTTTCTTAAATCTCCACTTGACTATTGTTGCCACAGCCTATTTGACAAAGCCACACCTCAGAGAGAGCTCTGACAGGTCACTTGCAATAGGGCTATAAAGGAGTTTTGGCCAGAGGCAGACAGGTACCAGAAAGAGACATCACTGTCCTCTCAGTTAGTCATCCTTGAAAAGAACTGACGTTGTCAAACTGATGATTCCTTAAAGATGAAGTACTGCCATGGAAAACAATGGAAAAGTGTGCCCATGTTCCACAAACATGTACCAGCAGCTCTCATTCACAAGAAGTATTTTTCACAGGCTTGCAGACTATGAAGTTAAATATAGTTATATAAGAGATGAAACCCCTAAAAGCTACTCAAAAACTGTATTTAAAGATCTTTTCTGTATCATAAAGCCATTCCTCTCTGCAAGCTGAATCCTCTGTGCTGAATGACTATGTGGCAGTTTATTCTTCTAACAAGCTGTAAATTGTTAAAGATAATTATTTAAGAGGAAACAGAAGAATATGATCTCTGCTCTTTAATTAACCAACGCATATGACAGGGTTATTGCACAGTGCAGGACTGCAGAACAGAAAAAAACCAATCTTGTATTAAAGGCTACAAGTTGCCAACAATTCACTTGAGTCTTCTGGTTGGTTTGTTCACCTTTTTATAGTATTTCACATTCCCTTTGTCCACTTACAGTATGAGGGGAAAGCAGCAGCTGGAAATAAATCAAATTAACCTCCACACTCACCTAACAGAGGTGGCAGCCAGTTCACGTTGGCCTCACAGTGGGAATCCAAGAAGGTGATGACATCCCCTATGGCCACAGAGGCCCCCAACATGCGAGTTCTGATCAGCCCTTCTCTCTTTTTGGTCCGGAGGATGCGGACATTTGGGAACTGGGCCATATAATCTTCCAGGCGTTTCTTCAGGTGCTCTGTAAGGATGTAAGAAAATGACAAATTTGAACACCAAAATGATTGATTTCTTAAAAATGCAGCTCTGTTTTAACCAGAAGGAGATGTGTTTGGAAGCATGACCTGAACAGTTAACAAATGCACTAACAGCAAAAAGGAAGTAAGAATAATTTCTGTTCAAGTCAAGGTTTAAAAATAACTGCTTAACCAAGACTTCTGAAGATGTTCCAAAACCTTAGAAGCAATTAAACAGAAAAAAAAAAAGAAAAAGAAAAAAAGAAGTATTACTAGGAGAAGATGAAGCAGTGTAGGATGAGAAGTAAAGCAGTAGAGGAAGAGGAAAAGGAATAAAAAAGAACAGTTGGCACACCTTAGCTGGGATTACTGGACACCTGTGGGAAACCAGAAGAGATATAGGGCAATTTACTTTCAGAAGTAAACTGCACTCAGTGCATTAGTACATTTAAGTTGTTTGGTTTCTTCAAAACACACAACATAACATCCATTTATGCATAAATAAAAGCCAGCAAAAAGCTTAGTCAGACACCCCTCCAAGCCACAAGGCAGGCACAGTGTGCATGGGGATGGCTATGTTAGGTGCTTATCAGAGGAGATATTTGCATTTAAATATGGAAATATTTATGCTGCTGAACAGGGACTGGAGCCACGTGCGAATTAGCACAGACACTGGCAGTCACCATGATTAACAAGAATTCAAACAAGAGAGCTGCAGAGAAAGATCTCTGAGTGATCAAAACAATGGACAGCTTGTTCCAAAGCATAGATAAAAAGCTTGGTCTACATAAAGAATAAGGGGCACACAGCTGTCTTTACATCAAAGAGTGAAGCAGCAAAGAAAAAACTAAAAATAGGCTGAGCTGCCACTGGCCTCATCACTGATGGGTTGATCTTCAGGCATCTGAAGTTTTGACTTACTTGACAGCAAACCCCACTCAGAGCATGCCAGGGACTGTTCATTAATGTCCCACACCACCCACTGGCATCAGCAACTGATGGAGGAAAGAAGCCTCACTAGGCAAAACTTACTCTGTTAAATCCAAGCACACTACTCATCTTAAAATCTCACACAACAAAACTTGAACAGAGGCAATCGTTGAAATACAAATAACCTCACAGGGTTGTCTGGACCACAGGGAACACATCCACTCCACTCTGCACAGCACAGTCTTCCTCAGCTTCCAAAGCAGGCATGAAAGGCAGGGCTGGAAATGCCAACAACATGAAGTGCCCCTGGACAAGGCACCGGGGAGGCTGAGCACTGAACAGCTCTCTAAAAAGAGCAAAGGAGCAAATGGACTTAACCTAGTTATGAGCTCTTCCCCTTGGTGCTGACCTGGCAACTGTGAACACAGCCACAATCCCTGTGACTAACACACATTCTGCACCTTCTCTTTGAAGCAGCCATTGCCTGCCTTCCTTCAAAGATCACCCAAATCAACTTCCTTGCCTTTGAGGTATTCCTAGCAAGCTCTTTGCCCCGTTCAAAGCTTTGTTTAACATTCCCCAGGATATTTTTTGCTCATAAATCCATTTCAGTGTTTTGCCTGGCAAGTCTAATTGTCCCACATCTACATAGGTTTCCCTGCTCAGTAGAGCCCTTAGGACTTCTTGCTGTCTAGTGTGCTTTTCCCTCACCCTTTTCAAATCTCTTCTGAATAGATCCTCTCAAGCAACTAGAAATTTTGTCCACTCAATTACAGGTTTTTCAAATAAGGGCCTTCCACAGAGACCAGACATATTATTAGTGCTGCTGCCTTCCTCCTGAGGCACTGGGTAGACCTAAAATGAGAAGAAAAAAGAAAAGGAAAGGAAAGAAAAGAAAAGCTACCACCACTGTTTAATATAAGAACTCATCCCTTGGCATTGTTAGTTTATCACAATAGATTGTTTCATCAGACAGAACAAACAATTTTCACTTCAAGCATAAATCAAGCCCAAGACAGGAGATAGACCTCAGCTCTTTAGCACTTCTTTACTCTGTTTCCATAGTAAGAAAATACCAAGCCATCTCACACTTGCACTGAATAGCCTGCTGTACACTGCACTGGTAAAATGTGTCTCACATCAGGAATCTTATGTCTCTGATGACTCAGAGAAGCAAAGAAAAGCTGCAGGAACTCCATCAGCACCTGTGTATTCACAGTGCTCTGCAAGGGACACATGTACTGAGTGCTGTCCTTCAGCAAGGAGGGATAATGCTCAGACAAGCTGCTCCCAACTGCTGCAGAAAAATCTACATTTGATTCATTGCATTTTATAAGATTAAGACTCCTGTATCATGAACTGCAAGTGGGCAGAGTTTATTGAATTTGCTTTCCCTAACTGAAGAGTCACAGGCTTCCAAGCAACCTCACAAGGTACAAGACTCTATAAAATGTACTTTTCAAAGGCAGAGTTTTCCTATTTCCTTATCCCTGTGCTATTCCTGCCAACTGAGCTTCTATATACCCAGAGAGAAAATAGTTATTTCAGTCTATTTCAAATACTGACACAATTTAGCCAATTTTTGCTTTTAGAAAATATAAAAAAAACAAACATGTGGCATTAACTGCTACAAAATTTTATGAGGCTTTAAAAAAATATACTATGGAAACTTGTCACACTGAGTAATTTTTATTACAAGGGCAATTTTCTTTAATGAAAGTTGTTAGGTAAACTGGATGGATTCCAGTGGCTGTGCCTACGCTGGGCACAGTAACACAGCCCAAACATATAAATGAGAGTAAGATTATCTGCTGATTAAAAACTAGGCTGGTAGCTTGCTAACAGACTTTGCAATAAACTTGATATACAGTGTATACATTAACATTACCAGTCAAGAACTACTGCTTGCTTTATTTTGAGCTTTAAATAAAACTGTGTGAGGAGAGCAGCTTCAACAGTCAGCCTGCTTTACAGAAGCAGCCCTAAAGCTTTCCCAAATAAGACTTTTTCCCCCCCTCTCAGGTCAAATTTCTTACTTTGATTTTTCCTACTGGCCTTATCCAAGCAGAGCTGCCCTCAGATGCCACTAGTCTGGCGACCACTTGCAGCATGGCAAGAGCTTGACAAGATGAGATTCTCACATCCAGTAGGCTTTTCATTCCAACCACTGCATGACTACTATCTGGACTAGGTAGTGTCTATTCTTAGGCACCTAAGAATACTATTAGCCTATTTCTTAGGCACCTAAGAAATTGAATACCAACTATGTGCACAAGTTGGAGGAGGATAGAAGAGTCCAAGGATTATTTGATTTGTACAGCTTAAATGCAGGAGAAACAAGAGAACTTAGACATGGATCTACAGGAGTGGTCACACTGCAGTTGCAGGGTCCATGAGAATCAACTGTTCAAGTGACCATCCTGGAGGTGGTGGAGTCACCATCCCTGGAGATGTTTAAGAGGTGTCTGGATCTGGCACTGAGTGATCTGGATTAGGGGCTCAGGGGTTACAGTGACAGTGCTGGGTTTGCAGTTGGACCTGATGGTCTCTTAAAGGTCTCTTCCAACCTTGATGAGTCTATGACTCAAAGTCAAACTAGAAGTTAACTTGATCTGTCCCTCCATGGCAAACCACACAGCCCATCTCCATGCAGCAGTCCCTGTGTCTTCCTCATCTCTTTCCCATCAAATCAGCTCAGACAAATGCAAAATCAACAGCAGGTTTATAGCCTATTTTGAACTGATTTGTCTTTGACCAAAGGCATTTCCCCACAGAAATCAGAGGAAGAGATCCAGCAGTTCTCTAGTTTCTAACATCTTTCCTGCATGCCTTAAGTTCAACAGCTATTTGCCTCAAGAGCTGCTCTGCAGCACAAAGGATTCTCACTCCCTGGAGCTCACACAACTCAGTTTTACAGAGGGCTGCAGCCACTGTAGTCCCAGCTTACAGAGGAAGTCTGGCCTGTTTTGTGCCTTTTTGTCTCCTCCAAATCACATACCAAGACATCACATATTTTTATCTATGTCCCTGTAACACCTCTGCAGTATTTGGCAGGGAAGGGAGCACCAATATTTGTCATTGAAAAAGAATTAACTCATTTTAAATACCAGCCAGGACTTTAAACTATTACAAAGATTTATGTCTTGAAAAAGAATTATGAGTGAAACACTTCCCCTCTCCTGCTAGTGCTGTGTTTCATGGTTCATATGATACTATCAGCTTTGGTTTCTGAATTTTGCACTGTGCAGCACATCTGCAAATCCAGTGGCCTTGCCATATGTGTACCCTCAACCCAATCCAGAATGAACAGCACTGCAGAGATTGAAAATATTCCCAGACACCTTCCCACGTTACTCAGATGCCACCAATGACACCAAAGTTCCCTCAGCCCTACAGGATTTCTGCCTCCTGCTGAGGTGCTTCACTGTAGTTTACACTCAGAAAGTTAAGCTATGAAGATGGGAGAGCCACTGCACTCTGAAAATTCAGGGAACTTTCCCCCTCCTGCTGAAGGGCACACAGCATGGGAGGAGAGGGCTGGAAGATCTGCAGAATTCCCTTTTAAGTAGATAGGGCTGGTTTCCCTTCCCTGCAGGTTATTTTGGCTACTTTCCAACACCAAAACCTGAAGTCCCACTGTTCATTTGGCATTTGTTTGCAGGTTATCCCAGCCTCTCATCCCTCCTCTCCCTCCCACACACATGCTTGTTTAAGATTACAAATGAATCCATTTATTTTTACTTCAATACTTGGCCCTAACATGCTGTTTAACAATTTAAGAATGAATTATACTTCTTCCTGAATCCATCACAATGTGCAAGCCAGACCTCCCTGAAATAGAAAATTTAAATCATTGAAATTAACTTCTCTCCCTGTTTTGGTGCAGATGAGTAATCCTTTGAAACAGCAAAATGTGCTGTTATCCAAACAGGCAGCACTTACACTAGTTTTAATTTTCTTTCAATGTTTTCACGCTCTGATCACTGAAGTTGGTTGGGAGGATAATAAATTGATTTAATAAATTGTACTATGAGCACCAGTCTCAACAACAGAAAACTGATTAGGTTGATCACATTTCTTCCAAGCTGAGTCTTCCTAAAGAGAAGAAAGGCCTGGGAAGGGAAAGAGTCTGTACTGATTGCAGTTCTTTGATGGACTCCAAAAGTGCAGGGGGATCAGTTTCCATTGCCTGTTCTGCACCAGTGTTGGGTCTCAGCACATCTTCAGAAAAAAAAAAACCTGGGAGAAAGGGTTTCTGTGCATGGGACAATAGCTGAAAGTGTATCTCCACACTCAGTAATTTAGCAATATATATCATATGTACTATATAAACTAATAAATGCAATATATAATCACAGTTTAGACTTGAACAAAGATTAAAAGAGCTAGTTTTCTGAAAACCTTATTGAATTTGTCCCCTTTCTAAATGATTTAAAATCAAGCTTCCATTTCAGGTGTAGAAGCACAGGGCCCAAGAAGTAAACCAGACTGAGTTGCTGGGACAAAGGCCACTGGTGTGAGCCTGTGCTGTGATAAACTTTTGCTGTCCTGTCTGTACTATCAATTATTTCTGTTTGCACATAGTTACTTCTGGCATTAGCACCCAGACCCCAGGGTAAGTTTAACAGGCTGCATCTCCATCTATTTCCCACTGCTTGGAAAATAATCATCTCAGCTACAGCATGACCTCTTAATCTCAGGGAAGTATAATTTGTAAAGAAGGTTTATTCCAACTGTTTCTTTCTGAGGGAATCCAGAAAAATCCATTGACTCATCCTTCCTTCATGCTGTAAAGATTTAAGCACCTTTTACTCCTCAGGAACAGTGCAGCCAACCTGTAGTATGTGCATCATTTCTTAATTCCCACATACTGACTCCCTGGCCAATCCACAATATCAGTTTTCCCCCTGTGCCATAACCCATCTTTCCCAAGGGAAAGAGTTTTTCTCCTTAGTTTACTCTTCTCTATTCCCATTTCATTAAATTCATATCAAGATTAAAGCACCTGTTTAGATTTTTCCTTCTTCTGTTAACCACATTTCATCTACAGAGACCATTTTGTGACTCTCAGTCATTTCCTTTTGATTGCTTTTAGCCTCAGAGCTGCTGTGCTGACACAGACACTGGAGAGCTGCAGGTTTTGGCCTACAAAGCTTTTGTAGCTGCTAAGACAGGAGTGAATTCCTTGCAGTACACTTAATATTCAGTTCAAGTTTGATGTAGCCATGGTGACTGGCAGGAAGGGCATTACTGTCCCAAATACTGCCTTCAACCCAAGGAATCTGTGCCCTCATCTTAAGGCTACATCAGTAGATTTGATTATCCAGTTGTTTAACCAAGGGGAATGTCTGTACTCTAAAAATCTTTAATTGCCTTGAATCCACACCATCAATTGCTTTCTGAGCACTGGAGAGATGGGCAGGGGTGCAAAAGCATCTCAAAAGTTTGTTCCAGAAGCTGCATCTGGATCAGGGGAGTGTGTCAGGATACAGCCACTGCTGACAGTGATGTCATGACATGAACCTAAAGCCTATGACCAACAGGAAGACACAGCCCACTATCATTTGAAGAGATGCAGGCAGATGAAGAGTTAAAACATTTCATATTCAACTATTTTGGAGCATATCAAAGCTGTGAGATTAAAGCCTTAAAAGTCACCGAGTTTTGCTGGGATAAAAAATAAAAAAAGACTCCAAAACAAACCAGTTCTCATAGATTTGGGGTTGTACACAAATAACATGCTGATAAAGGCAAAGAACTTCTTGGCCTGGAAGTATTTGTTCTGTGCAAACCATCAAAAAAAGAAATATTCCAGAAGGAGCACAAGAATTGACAGAGAATTCTACTCCATGCTTTTGTCTTGTTAGAGACCAGTCTGTTAGGTCCAAGATGTAACCCACTTGAAAGTGGCTTTGATTTGGTAGGAATGCACCCCTTTGGATCCCAAAGGCTCTGATCCCAAGTAAGGAAGAACGACTATGAAGTCTAAAATTAATAGCACAGACCTACAAAGTTTCAGCTTTGGGGTTGCAGACAAATGGAATATTGGAAAACTAACTGATAATACTTCATCCCTACAATAACGTTCATACATTAATAATCATAAATGACAAAGCAAAAACATGTTTTTCTTGTAGACTGTATGTCAGAGAACAGAAAACAAAGTATTTGGCATTTAGCAAATGAAAACTTTACCAGAACCAAATGAAAAATTACCAGTGTGGGGAAAAAACACACATTTGACTTGTAGTAACAAACTCTGGCATGTCAGAAGTATATTTTATAAACTCACACTTTACTCTTCTTCTAGACCTCTTCCCCATCAGTTCCCGACACTTGCTTACTTTACTCACAAGAAATGCAGCTATCACAATAAGTCAGTGACATCTGCTAGAAAGGTCAATAGATCTATTAAATCCTGAAGCACAAATCCAGGCCTGTTCACAGCTGGTACTGATACCAAAACTAAACCATCTCATGGGCAATAGTCCTCAACTGACACATTCATTTTAGCTGGATGACACAGAGAGCAGGACAGAGCTTAAGGTGCCTGCTTTTAGATCCTGAGCCTTGGCTTCAGCACAGGAAACTACTGTGTTCCATTGGAGCATCCCTAACTTGTGGGTGACAGGTAACAGTGGTCCTCATGGCACTTAGAAATTGATGCTGCAGCGAGAGAATGGTGTGGCATTTCTCTACTAAGAAAATAGAACTAAAACTAGAAAAGGAATGAGAGTTAGATTACCCACTTTTATTTTTCAATTGCAGCAGCATTACTTTCCAATTTTCTCAAAGTGAAGAAGTTTCCACCTTTATCAAAGTCCCTATGGTGGAACAGCTGCTTTGTTAATACCACCCCAAATGCAGGTTTAAATAGCAGAAACTATGATTACCAGTAATAGATATCATATATGAGCACTGGCAGAGGGTATTTGAATCACATTTCTAATTAACTTCTACAGAGAAGCAGCTGTAAAGCATTAAAATGCTGATTTGCACTGCAGCTGGCAGATACCTCGATTTTTTTTAGATGAGGACATGTACTTCAAGGTGAGGAGAATAAAATTAAAGCTATTTTCCTACAAAGTCCTCTAACAGAAGCTGCATACATAAGGTTTCTTAGTTGCAAGCAATGCACTCAGATTTATTTAATGAGCTGTAAGGCAAACTCTGCTCCTCTATTATTTTTTATTTTTAAAACTTTAGACTGCCAGACATCCTTCACTACACAATAATTAGCTGCAAAAGAGGTCACAGTAAACAGGACCTTTTAAAGCCACCTCATCTACTTTCTGGAAGGATCCTTCAGCTGTAGCAACTGATGTTATAGAAATAAATACAAGATGAGGAAAAGTAAACTTGTTGGTTAATTTAGGCTGTCACAAACAATGCTGCAGTAAACAACTACAATGGGCCCTCAGGTCCCTTAAAACACTAGAGAATAAACTTTTAATGCTCAGCAGCCATTGCCTAATGAACAGTACAGGTTTTAGATATCCCTTTATGAAGAGCATACATGAGTACAGACATTAAAGATACATTAAAAATGAATACTCAGACAGGAAAACATAAAATCTAATCTCATCCACATCTTGCTCTGGTCTAAAGCAAGCTCTGGCACTGCTATCCAAAGTATCCCACCACACAAGACACTGCCAGAAATGGGGAGTAAAAAAATTCCTCTATTTTCACAGAGTAAAATTGAACATCTGCACTGGGTGTTGCTATTGCTCCACTTGGTGCTCACTAATGGAGTATTGGTGAGCTCACAAATTCACTCCTACACCAGACTAACTGCTCTGTGCTACCTGGCAGCCACGGGTAACAAACACCACATCTGGACTGTGGGTCACAACCCCTTAAATGACTTCGAAGTGTATTTCACCTCATAAAATTTGTGCTAATACCAGTATCAGTGATGATCAAAGCCAAGTCACTTTACACATTGAAAAATGACATCAGTATTTGCTTCTACCAGAAACATTTTAATAGTGAAATTCTTATCATTTGACCACCACCCAAGAACTGCTCCCTGTGACTTTATGCATCTGTAAAACCACCAGGCAAATGACCAAATTGAGCATCATCAAAGGACTGAGGTTTCGTGAGCTATAGATATTAAAATGAGCACGTTTCATGATGGAAGAATCAACTACATTCATTTTCTCAGACTTCCAAGTCTCCTCACCTAGAAGAATCCCTTCTCCACCTTATCCAAAGGGAGATCTCACTGACAGCTACTTTAAAGACATTATTTATGAGTCTAAACAGATAAGAGATGGTCTGCAATGAATTCTTGCAAGGAAAAAGCCTCTTTATTCTGAGACATAATTTACAAAATCTTGTTATCTGTTGTTTGTGACAATAGTTACCACAACTTCTATGAGAGATCTTGAAAGCAGCACTTAAGAAAAGGGTGTGGAAAAGCATCTCTGCCCTCCAAAAGCTTAGCTTTTTCTTCTTTTCTAAATATGTTAAAGTAAAAAGCTTTAAAAGAATCATATTGATAATTCAGCAAGAAAGGCTCTCACCACTTTGTCCTAAGCACAGTCACTCCATATTCTGAGATGCACTAACCAGATGCACTCAGCACATTTAAGAGAGGAAAAAAAATAACTTTTATAGTGCATGTGCCTAAAGATGAAAAGATAATCTCTTTAGATGCATAAATCCTTTACTGTTCCATTTAAAGATCAAAAAGAATTCGAGTATTAAACCTTTTTCTATTTCAGACACTAAGAACGTGATTTCTTTCAATTAAGGCCTGGCAGATGTGGTTAATGGAGCAGAGCTGTATTTGCTACACACCTGATGCTGCACCAAATGACACATTAAACACCCCTGGCCTTCTCCCTCAAGACACTACTTAGTGACTTCTGCCCTTCAGACCAAATTATGCTGCTCATGGTTCAGCCAAGTTGCCTTAACTCACATTTGTTTTTCTATTCAGATTGTCCTGCACCTCCAGAATTACTTGTGCTGCAGTATACAGAGAGGTTTAAAACATCACAGGGATTTATAAAGAAAGGGAAAAAGGAGGATTTGGCTGACACTTGGGAACAGCTGGGCTCCAAGAATCTTGTGCCAGTGAATGTCCAAGCCAAAGGCAGGATGGCACAACAGGGCAAAGCAACAGCAGCTGATGGGCCCTGAGTGAGGGGAGAGAGCAAACACAGGGCAGTATGTTGGTCAAACCCCAGTGAGATGACACTGCTTGGAAAAAACACTCCTTGGACTTCCCCATTAAAAGGCCTAAAAGCCTCTTACTGCCTTTTCAAAGATGAGCAGTGGCCACATGCCAGACTCTGGGGTCACAGTGCTCTGCTGTCTCCCAAAGAGCAGCCCCAATTCTGACTGCACAAAGTCCTGCTGAACACACACAACTAAGAAAAAAGGGAGGAAAAGTAGGGAAAGAATAAAAAATTTAAAAGTGGCTGAACAAATAAATAGAATAGAATCTTAAATGAAGCTTTCACAAATTAAGGCTCAAGGTAACAGGGTAGTCTTGAAAGAAAGATGAAGCTGAAATCCATAACCTCCCTAATGACCATTCAAGGGAAAATGAGATCCCATATACATTACTCAGACTAAAATTGTCTCCTGGAAATAAACCCCAGCCATGCTGTGTATTTGTACAGCCTCTTGCATAACCACTCTCTACAACAGATCATGTTTAATGTAAAAGCAAGAAGGTTCACTTCACATATGCCACTGTCATATCAGGTTAAATATATTGGAGTATTCTGGCTGAAACTCTTGCTGCCTCCCAGTCATGGGTGCAGATTTTGACTGGTTACTCTAAGAAGGGCATTCAGTTTTCACATGTTGCCACTGCACAGACACACAATGCCATAAGGCAGAGAGCCCTGCTGGGTTAACACTTCCAGAACAATCCTGATGTTTGGAGACTGCAGTATTTTCAGTGCTGCCACATCCAGCTTTATTATTGTACCAACACAGTGCTTTGCATGTAACTCATGCTTTGGAGATGACTGATGCTGCAGTTCTTTTCTTCAACAGGGGACAACATTTGTTCTAAAACACTGTCATTTATACAAAAGTAATCTTAAAAACGAGTAAGAACAGGCTGTCACTCAATATGCAAATAACTGAATGCTGAAACGTGACTTTTATATGGAATTCAAGCACTTAGCCATGATCACTGATTGCTGTCAAGCTAAGCCATAAAATAAGATAAACCCAAAGTACTTCTGAGCCCACACATGAGGTGTGTACCCTTTGCTGTCTGCACACAGTTAGCCCCAAGTACATGGCAAGATGTTTCTTTTAAATGACATTCAGCAACTAAGTCACAGCCCTCTAGCACACAGTAAGCTTAAAACGTCTTCAATGATTTTAAAATTTCAATTGCTGCAAAGGGTGAAAAGGTAAAAACCCTGCCATGTTTGATATTAAAGGCTGAAAAATCCATGATACCAGATTGTTGCAGATAAGCACACAAATGGAAAAAATTAGATTAAGTTATAGAGGCATTCTTTTACAGGTCTTCCCTAGATAATTATTATTAATTGCAGAAAAGGACCTGAGACTTCTTGGGCACAAAATGAAGCACAAGAAGTCTTGTTAAAATGTAAGATTTTTTTTTTGTTATTATTTTTTTCTTAAACTAAGTCATTCAAAGAGTGACTGAACAGCAGAACAGTCATTATGGACTGAGACATTATGGAGTCTCCATCCTTGGAGATTTAACGTGAGTGAAAAAATAAGATCTGGATAAACTGCTGTAGCTGAGCAGAGGGGTTGCGTTAGATGATCTCATAGATGCCCTTTCCAACCTCAACTATTTGTGATTCTGTACATGTTCCAGCCAAACTTGCACCTGAAGGAGATCTCTCCAAAACAGAGAGAGTTTTCCTTCTGCCTTCCACCAGCATTATTTGATGTTCCACTGCTGTACAGAGCTACCAAATAATGTACCAGGTGAAAAGCAAAGAACATTCTGGCAAGCATCCTGCAAAGAGAAAACGTGCCATCCTCTGATCCTTCAGCTTAAGGCTGATCATTTATTAGTGAGAGACAGGACAGCTTTACATTTGTTCATGCAGACACAGAGACAGCTTATACAGCAGAGGTGTCCACAAGCTACAAGAATTAGGTGGAGACCAACAATTCATTTTGTACAGGACAGACACTAGAGCTGAACAGCTCCATTTCTCACTTCTGCCAATTCAGACTGCAGGTCCAGGGACCAAACCAGACCCTGAAGAACCATGAACTGCCTGTTACTTGTTGCCTGCTATCAATAACAAAACGCCATCAGACCCGACAGAAAAACCCTGCAGTGTTACAAACTGACCTGCAATGCCATTTCTCTTCTCCTCCTCCCACTTCTGTGATAGAATAGAACCCACTTCCCACTCAGCAGCATGGTAATTAGACAATCAAAAAGCAAACAAATTTCACATGACAGTCCCCAGGAGAAAACTGATATACATGGAAAAAACATTTTAGTTTACTTAGGGCCATTCTGGTAACAACAGGCTCAGAGGGATATAATTAGTACCCTGAAAGCCAGCATATGAAAAGGCTTAATTTAACTGAGATCAGACCTAAAGAATAGCTATAGAAATTAAAAGTGAAGGCACAAATCCACACAGGACTGCCACAGCTAAGGGTTTTTATGATCAGGAATTCTAAAGTCATAATCTGCATGTATTGCATTCTGGTTTCTGCTTATCCAGAAGGGCAGGTATTATTTTGGACCACCCTGCAATAGCTGAGGTTAATCAAATCCATGGAACTCAGTCTGTGGGGCTCTAGCAGTTCTCTGTACCATGAAGAAACAGACAATGCTGGGCAGATTAATTCTTATTCTTCAAGGATAGCCTGCTGCATTGATGACTCTCTCTTCAATATAACCTATATTCTTCTGCACATTAAATCCCTACAATTGTTTTGAAATGGGAAGAAAGTTCTTCTATCATAGATATCTCAATTAAGTTTGTAGGGGATAAAGAACTCTAGCAGTCCCAATGGCAATGCTACAGACTAATGGAGGAAGTAAAAAGCAGACCTGCAGTATCTACTCTGTTGTGACCAATGGCACATGCTGGAAAAGCAAATTCCTCTAAGCCAACCCAACCCAGCAAGGGAATCCTCAGAGAGGAATATTCAAGTGTCAAGAAAGAGCTGCTGGAGGTGACAAGAAGACCTGCACTTCAAGGCAAATGGGATGGTAGCACCAGACTGACTGACAGCACTGACAGCCAGCCTGTCCCACAGCACTCTGGCTGACATGGAATCCAGCACAAAATCTGTGTGAAGTAAGGCTCCAGTGGTTGGGTTTTTTTTTTGATTTTGATCATTTGCATTGTACTGCAGGCATGCAAAAAAAAAAAAAGAAAAAAGAAAAAGAAAAATCCAGACAGCAAGCTGTTCCAGCACATTTTGACTTTTCAAATACAAAGCAAAGGAAATGTTTCAAAAACATGACCCATAAAAGCTTTTGCTGCTTGCTGTTAAGATTTGCTGTCATCAGGACAGAACTTTTTGGATGAAAAATGTTTATTGCTAAAGGTCACAGAGCTGTCTCTCCCAAACAAATTAAGAAATAAATGGCTGCTGACACTTCCAGATGATGATTTGTCTGTCCAAGAGCTCCAATAATGCAGAGCCAGACAGCTGCCCCCCAGTTTTTTCTGTGGACCACAGCAGCCACCAACTAACTCAAAAATCTGTCTTCACTCTCCTGTCACATTGTTAGCCAACTTCTCAACCCTCTTCACAGACACACCAAAAATTTTGTACTCTCAAGCTTAAAACCAGATGAAAAACATATGAAAGTAACATCTGTTAGGAAAAACAGTCATGTGTGTAATAGCCAGGTTTCCACACTTGCTATTTCTATTACTACCAAACTCCACTTCAGGTGAAGCAAAGCTTCTCCATGTATGAGATACAGGGATGAAAGAGGCTGATGGATCAGCACCAATACCACCAGCCACAGAAATCAGTGCAGCAGCTGAACAAGAGACTCTTAACAGCACCTCAAGGGCAGCTGAGCAAAACCCAGGACATTCAATTCCAACACAGGTCAGCACACAAGAAATTCCACCAAGGAGGATACAGTCTCCTTGCCAAGGAAGGGCAAGTTTTGGAAGGTTAGTATTTAAAGAGTTACTAAAATGTTGGAGGTCTGTTTGGACAACCCTTGAGTGAAAGACCATTAGAAAGCACAGCAGAGATAGTCCATGTTTTATCTTGTCTGAGTAACTGCTCAACAAAAAAAAATTAATAATAGATTTTTATTGAGTGATTATCCTTCCCATCTTTTGTATTTCACTGGAGTTTATGGTGACTTTTACTGATCTCTTCAGGGAAGAGGATGACATTTACTGGCCTCTACTATTACTACATCCAACAGTGATTCTGTAATTTCAAAAGGTGCTGTTACACATTTGCAGGACTAGTATTTGAAAGAGAAGCACAGCATGCCACCTTGTAGAAAATGCAGAGGACCAGTCATTTATGAACTGAAAAGAAAAAAGAAATCTCATTCTTTTTACTGCTCACCAGATCTGTGGCACAGATGATGCTCACCAGTTGGACACAGAGTTTTTATTACCTGCCCAATTTAATCATAAGAAACAGATAACCAGAGCAGTGACCTAACAGTCCAACAAGAATGTATCCTTTTCAGACATATAACATGCAAAGTAAAAGTTTTGCTGGAACTTCTGCTCTTTCATGCATTTTGGGTTGATACATTAAACTGACAATTCTCAGTTACTGGGCTGAAGCATTTGTTGATTTTTTGTTGTTGTTTGGTTTTTTTTGTTTTCAATTTTTAATACACACAATGGGTAAATCACAACCAGAAACGTGTAACCATCAGCCTTTCAAGTCACATCATGTCTTTAGGACTTCACAGCCTCCTGAAGACTAAGGATCTATTTAAACCCAGTGAGGGATGTGGAAGCCAACCTCAGTGTGGTTATGAAGAAAAGTGCAGATACAGAACTGACAGCACTGCAGGAAAAATGTTTCATCCTAACCACTAATTGTCCCAATGTGCATAAATCGGCTGCACTAACAGGAAAATAGTGGTTAAAAAAAATAACAAAAAACCCCCCAAAAACAAACCCCAACTGAACAGAAAACCCACTCAAGGTTTTTATTAGATCTCTCTTGCCTTGACAATTTAGCTCACTGTCCAGCACCAGGAGTCTTTTATATCCACCTACAAATAGATGCTGCACACAAATTCATCTCAACTACTTCTTGCAACCCTTGTATGAAAGATGGATGACCAACAGAGAAGAGCTTTTATGTTATCAGAGGCAGGTGGAACAGAGCAAGAGTGAGCTGGACAAACAGTACAGGCACAGACTGATGAGGAGCAGGGCTGGGAGCCAGGAGGGCTCTCTTTTGCCTGGTCAGAAAAGCTCATCTAGAGAACAAGGAAAACAGATCCACAGGAAACCAAATTTCATTACTTCCACTTCTCTGAAAAGGAACCCATTTGTACAATTCATCTCTGGTTACAGCATGAGCTTGTCTAATTTGCTGTTGGATCGAGTAGCAATAAAGTGACCTTGTTAGGAGAGTGGGTTTTTCCTCTCCTCAGCTTAGCCTGAAAATCCTCTAAAGAAATACTTATTTCATATAACATTGACTTGTTCAAAGCAGCATGTCTTGCTTGCAAACTAATGAGAGAAGTACTTTAGAACAAATGCTATAGCTGTTGGGTAGTGCCTGTTTGGAAGAGTCAGTAAAGGTCAGAACACTAAATACTCACAAGCTTGTTTCCAATCTCATTTAGGAGCTTCCTATTTGTCAGATTTTTGGAGATGTATCGTTTAGTATCTGTATAGAGAGCTTTTTTCCCCTCAGCTGAATGATATCAATGGCTTGAACTCTGCAGCTTATAAAACTAAATAGTCTTAGTAACTTTAAAGGAGAAAATAGAGCTGCTAGATCTGACCATAACCCCTTAAAGTCACCCTACCCTCTTCAACACAGAAGACCAGCTACTTCAAAGGCCTTTCCATAGGATCTTCTCCAGCTAGGCAATATCTACACGATAAAAGGCATTCATTCCTCCTTACCTTGCCTTTTCCACCATAGCAAGGGTGCAAAACACAAGACAAAACATACCTTAATCTGCATCATGTAGCATTTAAATGGTTCAGAGAAAATGATCTCTTGCCTTTCTGCTACAGAACAAGTAGATTCAGTAACGAGATGTACACATTGCTGCTGCAATGTCAAGTGGTTGTTCCACTTGTGGTGATGCCTTGTGCCAGTGACTTCATGCCTTTGCATTTAGCACTTCAAACCAATCCAAACTGACTGCTCCTGGCAAGGCGGTACAAAATAAGGAGTGAAGTTCCAAGCAAGCGACAGCAGTCGAAGTTTTGGATGCTGCAGATTTACTTTTAAGGAGCACAAAATTCAGGAGAAAGGTTAAGATAAATCATAGGCAGTCTCAAGTGGAAACCTTTTATCAAAGATTGTTTTATATCTTCTGTGTCCAGAAAAAAAACAAGCAGAATGTAAGGAGTGAGCTGTTATCTCCTCTTTTTTTATTTTGCTATTCCAAACATCAAACATTTAACCCTAGGGTTAATGTTAAGGGCTACAAAGGCCCTTAGCAGAATATTAAAAACCAGCTTCCCTGTTTTTTCCCCCATCGCCCAAACCACAGGACAGCCCATGTCAGCAGCTGCTAAACCACCACACACAAAACATGGAACCTGAGTTTTTTTATCAGATTTTATCCTTTCAATTGTACTGGGGGGGAGGTGGGGGGGGCAAGGTTCACCTGAACCCTGCTGCTGGCAAGTAAAAAACCCTCCAATCATTATACACAGACCTGCAAGTCCCTTAAGTAGGTGAGTGTAGGCAGGGAAACAGTGATGTGACACAGAAAACATCCTACCTCTGTCACTGAAGTCATCCACCAGCACTATCTCCGCGATGAGCTCGGGGGGGGAGCGGTTCAGGACGCTGTGCACCGTCCGCAGCAGAGAGGACCATCCCTCGTTGTGGAAGGGGATTATCACACTCGTGTTGGGAAGCTTCTCCAGGTACAGCTTGTTCTTGCAGCTGCACACAGAGAGAGCAAGTCAAAAGGAGCTGCCAAAACACGCCAGCACTTCCATGTTAATTACCATTCATTCTCTACTCCTCGAATTGATGTAAAGTACCTGAAAGAAAAAAAAGCCCACCCCAGCAACTTTCAGGACTTACCAAGCCAGTGCTGACCTGATCTATTCTATCTGGTTAAAATAAGACCCAGAAATTCCATGTCAAGTGGAGACTGTTAATGGCTAGTGACACTTAGTCACACAAAGTCAGGAGGATCTGTTAGGTGCTGCTTTTAAAGGAAACTCCAGTTGTAATTTAAGATACAAAAGTCCCTAAATACTTGTTCACTCTGTCCTTAGACTTTAAAGATCACTAGAAAGAGGACTTTCTATAAATTTCTTTCAAAAGTATCTATTCTAGGCCTTATCAATACATTGATTTAGCTCACTTACTGCCAGTTTTCAGAGAAGCAAATAATTTTAATGACAGGTACAACTGCCATCCAAAGTTTTTAAACAAAATGTGCAGGAAGCAAGGATTTTGTGTGGCAACACCTTCCTAAACAGTCTCAGAAGTTCAAGACATCATGAAAAATATACAGAAGAGAGAGGATAGCTATGTGGTAAGAGCTGCTCAGTAAACAAACCCATCTCCTTTAGCAATAGATCAACGTCCAACCTCTAACAAAGGACTCCTTTGTTATGCTGAACAATTACCCAACTCAATTTTCCTAATTAACCCATCTTGTCTTCTCCATTTTTCAGCAGACCTAGTTTGACACTGTTCTGCAGGCAGAAGTGAAGATGGCTGGGCTTTGAACACAAATCCCCAGAGAACTTGGACAAAGCTGGAGAGTTAGGTCTGCAGAGATACGAATCCTTTAAATTTGGGGTATTTCCCCACAAGATTAGTTTTCTTAATTTAGAAAGAGGGTTAACATCCTCTTGCCTTATAGGGTTGTTTTGAAGATAGCTCCATAAAGAAAATTCCAACTGCAGCATGAAGGGCAGTGTTTTCTTTCCTGCTCACGTGGCCCTAAGTGGAATTTGAACTTTCTTAAACAGGTAAACACCTAAGGCCTCACAGAGAGCAACTGTAGTTAAAAATACCCAGTAGCTGTTCATTAGGGGTCAAAAACCATTCAAGGAACTCTGTGTGTCCAGTGCAAAACAGAGGTGGTTATGTGACTGGAGGTGTCTGAGTGTCCTCGTGACAGTGCCAGGCAGGATCAGCTGCCCTCCAGGAGCAGGGGGGGCAGGTCACACTCTGCTCCCTGCCCTGCCACAGCACTGCACCTCT
This sequence comes from Serilophus lunatus, assembly GCA_013399895.1. Lineage (NCBI taxonomy): Eukaryota > Metazoa > Chordata > Aves > Passeriformes > Eurylaimidae > Serilophus > Serilophus lunatus. The sequence continues at coordinate 978,716 of VXBA01001893.1, read as the reverse complement.
TGCACAGCCAGCAGAACTGACCTGCAGACCCCCCTGAGGCTGTCACAACGTTCACAAAGCAGTGCCTGCTCACAGCAACTCCCTCCCTGCTCTCCGGAAGGGAATGAGAGCGGCTCTGGCAGTGGCAGCTTTTTCCTGCTACCTTTCCCAGGGAATGGAGAAGGATGCACCTATGTTATACCAGCTCAATACATCTGTGTCTACAGGAAGTTACTCTGGTGCCTGTGTGAGAGGACAGTAGCTTATTCTGGGTGTAATGAATTGTCTTGGGGTGCTGCCAAGGGCTTGCAGGCTGTGGCTGCAATGCACAGATGCAAGATGCAAACTGAAGCTGCATGGACTGCTTTCATCCAGCCCTTGGCATTGCCATCCTAACCTCCTTCCAATAGCTGCTGGCTGTAATTCTGTTTCAATATGAACCAAGAGCCCTTGAATCTTTTCTAACTCTTCTTAAACTGGAATTCTCATTTTCTGACTAACTTTAACAAGTGGGAAACTTCAGCTATTAAGTTTAACCATTACACATAGAGAGAAATTGCTTCCTTCCAGCTACCACATCTACAGTTTCTTTACAAGACCTGCAAAATTACTATTTAATCTTAAAAATCCCAGAAGCACTTGAAGAAAATGTTATTGGGAAAGACACAGCTGTTGAAACAAACAACTGCATGTGTGCACCAGGCAGATCCAGTACCTGCCATCCCCCAGCTCCTCAATTCTCACAATTAACAGAAAGCAAAGGTGACGCACTATTTGGTATATAGAAGTCCACACAAATCATTTCACACATCAGCTGTTTTGTCCTTTCCACCCAGGCCAGCTTGAGGGAGAATCCCAGCTGTGGCCCCAAAGGTTAGGACAAGACAGATGATGCATTTTTCCCCAGTTCATCTTCTCCTTACACTCTCTGCTGTCTGTGGGCACCTCTCCAAAGTCTCTATTACCTCACTGTATGTAAAAGGCTCTATAACACAGTTCCCTTCTTTCTGTAACACTCTTTATGGACTTGGAACTTTATGACTAGGTCTCAGCCTAACTTTGTTACAAACTGCCCTCATCAACCTCCCAGGTAACACAAACCACACCATTTCAAGTATATCTTTTTTTAACAGGCACAGTGAATGCACAGGAGACTTTTCCTTTACTGCCTATCTCCACTGTACATAACCCTGCTCCCTGCCCAGCTAATCCCAGCATCCACCAGGCACATGCTGTTTATCCTCTCCTCAAGACCTCCACAATTACAACCTGCTACACTGATATCAAGCAACAAGCAAATAACTGCAGCAGCATCATTAATCACAGCTTAAGGAGACACTTTGCTCTGTAATTTTAACCAGAGCTGGAGTTAGAAGCTTCACACTTCAAAAAAGTCTAAATAGCAGAATGAGCAACACTGAGTTGGCAATTTCAGGAAACAATGGGGAATGTGAGGTTATATATTAAACTCTCACATAGTGAAATACTGGCATTGTCTGACATTTAAGTTCTCAGAGCCCAAGGCAGCCCCTGTAAATGGAGGCCAGGTAGAATTTAGATTAGCAAAGTCAAATTGTATTTCCTAGACCTTGGGTATGAGCTGATCCACCAACATCTGCAGTTACCTGATTTATCTCTATGTTTAAACATTTCAGCTGCATGCCTAAAATATTTATGGAGCTATACTCACTACTTTGTTTTATGTGTATATATCAAGAAGAGGTGTCAAGCCAGCTTATTTGATTAGTTTGCTGTGACAGCTGAAGAGGTAATATCTCAATTGTGCAGATAACAAATTATAATTTCCAGAAGTCAGTTTTATATCTCATGAATAAAGTAGATGTTGAATTCAGATTAACTAAATTGTGATAAAACCAGTTTTACACAAAACAAGCTTAGATTCAAACATTTAACAATGCTTTCAGATTAAGAACTGCACACAATATTTAAAAACCTCTCAGATTTGTCTAAGCAATGGCTAACTCCTAATTGAAGCACTTTTGCTAATGAGAAAACTTCTGGCTTGCATGAAATCCCATTTAACATCATCCTAAGGGATAACATCCAAAACCAGATGAACTTGGAAGTCAGCATTCAACTGGAACTAGTTTCTACTTGCAAACCCTGATGAGGCTGTTTTTGTGATGAAAATGTCCAAGAAAATAATCCATAAATCTGATACAACTCTTCATACATAGCTGAGTGGAGCTACTCCCATCTTGTTCTGCTCCTGAGCCTTTCATGACCAATGTAAGAACAGAACAACACAGTGTTTAGTGACAAAGCCATCTCCTGACTGCACTTTGGGCACTTGTCAACTGAATCAGACATTCACATCAGCTTCACTACAGAAAGAAGTTCCACCTTATTAGTTGTTGGAAGATGATGGCTCTGTCAGGGGGCTCAGGAAATGAACTGTCCCATTCCAAGTGGTGAAGGAAGTAGCCAAGACCTCTGCAAAGGCTGCACATTTGTGGGAATTTTAAGTCTTTTGGAAGCAAAGCGTGACTTTTTTTTCCCCTCTCAGGTTTGATCTCCTCTATTTCCCACTGCAATTACTTTACACTGTCCTTTATTAAGGAGACAGCAAGATCCAGCTTTGAAAGGACTGTGGTCAATGAATCAAGGTATAAGAGTCCATAATGAAAAAGAACACACTCCTGCAAATGTGATTTATGACTTTCACTCGTAGAAATGCAAACTGTATACTCACTTTGGGTGTCTGATGTCTGGAAGGGAACGATTCAGAGAAATTTTATCACTCACAAAGATATTAAAGCCATTTTCCCTGTATGCCTGGTCCACTCGCTCTGCATCAGTCATCGGGTAAGGTTTGCCCTGTTCTCCATTTCCTGTGGATAGACAAAATGTAAATACACATCATTACTGCTAATTAGTGCTTAACTGGTCAGAAACCAATCCATATAGGAAAAAAAGAGCATCTTACAGTCCTTTGAAAACTCTTTCCTTAGTTTTGTGCTCTGTGCTATATTTAGTATTGGGTGAACCACATCAATCTATCAATTTTATCTGGTAAGTAGTTTTGCTACAAACCACACAACTGTGCAAACTGTAGAAGTTAAAAGTTCCTTCAAACACCAGAGACAGACAAAGGGGTCATGGCAGTGCTGTGGAGGATCTGTAGCACACCTTTTTTCACAGCAGGAAGGATCCATATGGTTTGACTACTTCAGTGCTGTTGGAGTTTTCAGCACAGATGGGTATGTGTATTTACAACCTGAGCTCTTGCACTGAGGGGCACAGCCCTTGCAGACACACCAGTGTAAGGCTGTGATGTTCAAATTGGGCCCCCTTGTTTGCAATGCAAGGCAAATCCCAGAACTATGGAATAAAACTATAAAAAGGTATGAATGTTATAGTCCAGAATGTTTTTCTTATCCCTCTTCTTCCTTTCTGGATCTCCCATTTTTGGGAAAGGTACAGGCATGCTGATTTTTTTTTGAAGCTTTGTAAGTTTTCTAAAAATCAATACTGCACCTGTGATAAAATACTAAGGACACTGGAGCTGGGAGGAAAGGAATTTAATTGGGATGGACACAGTTAAAGATAAACAGATTAACTGTCTTTGACTGCTGCATCATGTCAAGAATATCATCTTGACCCTGAAGTTGAACACATTTTTCTACATTCAGCCTACCAAATAAAATCAAACTAAATTATAATCAGTATTAAAATATTTTTATAGTAATTTGACATACCTACACGCTCAGAGTCCCTCCTTATAGCTTCATTGTTATGCCAGTCCTTTTTCCTCTGTCCATCAGCAAAGTCTTTCTTTTGCCTCATGTACGATGCCTTTCAAACAAGAGATTGGATATATTAATTAAATAACACATGAAACCTTTCCTTACAGCCTCTCCTTCCTGTAAGGAGAGATTAAACATCATCCTTAAGGTAAGATCACCACAAGGAAGTGGCTTTTAGCCTGAAAGGGGTGAGGAAGGAAGGGAGTTTTGCTTGTCTCAGAACAGTACTTATCTATAGCTGTTAAGTGATATTCTTTCAGGGCACCATCATGTATGCAGAACAGTATTTCTTAATCAGGGAATCTATTAAAAAGTCCCATTTTCATTTTGAAAACATCCAATACATCTTACAGCTTTCTTGCTAATTAAATAGGATGTAATGGGAGACCTATTGCAGGATCATTATTAATGAGCACACTACTACACCTGAATAAAATAAAAATAAGACTTAAAAGGTCATTTATTAAGGCTTTTCCTGCTCAACTTAAAAGCAAATTCTACACAAGGCATGAGTTTGAACTGAACCCAATTAGAGTTCCTACTCCATGATGTTGTTCCTAAAATTCAAAAGCCAGTAACAAGTTTCCAAGGCTTGTTACTGGCTGACAAGTCAGTAAATGAAGATCATCACTAATTATTTGGAAAACATGCCACTCCTTCCAATCATTCCCCCTAAATAACCCACAGAGCACATTACTTTTTTGTGAAATATTTCCCTCTGTTTTGCAAGAACTATTCTTTGCCAGGCCTGTTCACTGCCCAGTCTGCTCTCCAGGATGCTCTCCTGCCAGGAAGAGTCCTGGAAAGCTCTCACAGACCAGAGCACCTCCTTGCCAGGAGCGTTTTGCCAACTCTGAGCACTAGGCATGTGCACAAGTGTCATACTGGGCACAGGAACAACTGGCAAGTCTGAAACCTCAGTATTTCAAGTCTCTTTTTTTACAGCACTCTGGACTGAACGTGCACACCAGGAGAATCACTTACAAAAGCCACTGTCTCTTCTGCCATTCACTGTGATTGAATATGTGAAAATCCCTTACCAGCAGTTACTCTAGAAACCCCAGCCACCACTGCAGAGGAGAGCATCACCAGAGTGTCCAGGGAACAGATGCAAAAGGAGGATTACACGGTGTGACTCTGAGCCTCACAACACCCACTGTGCACATGGTAACCCAGCACCCCATGCCAAGCCCCAAAAACATCACCAGGGAAGTCAGGCACCCTGGAGAAAAAGAACAAAACTCAAACCCACCAGTAAAAACATATCCAAGCTGCCTAACAAGGCACTGCTAAGAGTGTTTTAAACCCCATCTCTTCTTGGGATTCAGTTGACTTAAATCAGAATTGCAAAGACATCTCCCTTTCCCTCTGAACTGTAGTATGAAAACATCCCTTACAAGATACTCATCCACTGTGTGGATTGCTCTCTGTGCTGGTTTTGGCTAGAGTAGAGTTAATTTTCTTCACAGTAGCTAGTATGGGGCTGTGATTTGGATTTGTGTTGGAAATAGCTTTGATAATAGGGAGATGTTTTCATTATGGCTGAGCAGGGCTTGCAGAGCACCAAGGCCTTTTCTCCTCCCTCATCAAGGAGGCTGGGTGTGCATGGCAAGTTGGGAGGGGACACAGCCAAGACAGCTGACCCCAGATGACCCTGGGAATATGCCAGACCACATGGTGTCATGCTCAGTGCATTGAGCTGGAAGAAGGAGGATGCTGGGGGTTGTTTGGAGTGATGGCATTTATCTCCCCTGCTTTTCTGGGGATGGCTGAACACCTGTCAGCCCATGGCAAGTGGTGAATGGATTCCCTGTTTTGCTTTGCTTGTGTGCACTGTTTTTGCTTTGCCTATTGAACTGTCTATATCTCAACCCATGAGTTTTCTCCCTGTCACCCTCCCACCGTGTGGGGCTGAGCTGCCATCTCATCAAACCACAACACTCTACTTTTGAAATACACTCACTGGACAAATCTTGAGCTGTCCTTCACAATAACTCTCAGGAAACAGAAGAAAAGTTTGAAATATTTCCCAAAGGACTCACACCAGTATCTCCAGTATCCTCTGGAAGGGAAGCCACATCACTGGGTTATCGACTGTTTCAGGAGTGGCCTCTCACCATTACACAGCTGTACCAGTAAGCAAACAACACTCATCTGGCCAAGCAGGAGCCTAAAAGCCATTAAAAAGCAGTTCCAACATCCCTGCCTCAGTGTGAGCACCCCCAGGCTCCGGGTTGGAGTGATCCTTGTGTTTGTGCTCTCAGTGTAGGATAATGTGAACAGGGAAGTAAATTTTCTGCACAGCTTCAGGCCATTCTTCAGAGAGGTCAGCAATATGCATGTAAACATCCTCAGAGCAAGCAACAACCTGATGCAAGCAATTTAAACCCTGCAATACTGAGTGAAAAGAGGCAGTAGCATGCCATCCTCCAGGGCTGTTAAAATAAAGGGGGAGAAAAAGAAAAAAAAAAACACAGAGAGTGCCACTGTATTACACACAGTACAAATCAGGCAGGCAGAAATTAGAAAGTTGAGTAGATGGATGCATTACTTTTCTCAGTGTGAGATAAATTTACACACAAAAACATCTCTGAGGTGGGTTAAGCTAACCATGTCAAGGCCACACATGTCAGCAATTTGTAAACTTTAAATTATGCAAAAGGGAAAACTATCAAGTGCATGCATCAGTTCTTCAGTGTTTGACTTCAGAAGTACATGGAATAAGAGTTATCAATCTCCAAGCCCTGGAGAACAGGTTCTGCACAGTTCTCAGCCTTGGAGACTTAGAAAAGATCACCCTTTCCAGATGTTGGTATGGGCAAAGTTGGTGAGGGCTGTGCAGGGTAAGACACTGTCTGTTCCTCTGACTGCAGTGCTCGTGATGTTACTGTCCTGCACGACTCACACAAAGAGATTCACACAAGAAAAGCAAAATACGAGTCTCTGTTGGATCAACATACCTCTTCAAATGGCTTTTAGAATCCTGAAGGGTGGGACAGAGCTGCAGATGGCCATGGCACACATGGTGCATTCTGGCACTTTTTTGGTCTTGGGCAGAGAATTTATATTAGCCAATTCAACTCAGAAATCCTCTATCAAATTTAATTCAGCTTGGGTAAATGTTAAGAGGTTAGAATATCTCTAACTGTATCCCTTGCAAGCAAACACACAACGCTTGCATTGGTTTTGCAGGTCACTGTTAAAACACCATAGCTGAAAAGTCTGCTGAATCACTGGCAACTTCTGTCAACAAGGTCTAAACATTAATTTTGAAGTGACTTTCTGTGCTAGAAAATGAATATCACTGTCTTTGCTTCAACAACCCTGCCAGCCCCCACGATCCACACAGCCTCAAAGGGAAGGTGTAGCTGCAGCAGCCTGATTAGCATCGTATTTCACAAGAACCACACTTTTAAGACCAATCTAATTTCAGCAGACTACCAAAAAATGTCAGTGTGAACGATGAAACATTGCCTCCCCGCCCCAAGTGCAGTTTTTATGCTCATGCCATCACTATTAGCAGAGCAGGGTGTAAGGTTGCAGGCAGGATGCCACCATGGGCAGAGGCAAGATGGGCACACATGTCCTTACAGCCCTTCTTGTTGGGAGAATGGGCAGGTTGCTGACATTGATGTAGTTTTGGAAGCTCTTTTTTCCCCTTTCTTGCCTTTTTTTGCAAAAAAAGATGAAGGGGAAAAAAGATGTCTGAGCTCTAGAAATCCAGACACGGCACATAGGGACCAGAATGTTGCTTTTTTTAGTGGTTTCCTTCAGGGATGCTGCATGGAATTTGACTCAATTATGCAAATTACATAACTTGATGATACTCCTTCAACAGACGCTCTAGACTGTGATATTGAAGCAATCTGCAAAACACAGCAAGTTTCCTAGGACTGACTTTGGCTTTAACTATTAAACAAGCATCTTGTTTATGGGGAGTTGTATCATATGTGTACTGCTGTATTTCATCTCAATTTTCACTCTTACCCTAATTTTCCATTAATTCTAATTGTGTGGGACAGGAGGCATAACATTTTTGTCCAAACCCACCAGCACATCCCCCCTTATCTGCATTTTATCTGTGGAATGCAGCAACCATTGTTTCACCGTTGCAGCTGTTGATTCTACGTGGTAAATTGACATTATGGATCTGGATTCCTGTCCCTATAAAAGAGGTCAGCAATTTTATGGTTTGCTTTATGTTAGCTTCCCATTTTGCAAAAGTATTGGATTTTTTTAAATGGCCAATTGTAAACAACATGCAAAAAGCACATTTCAAAGCATGAAGGCTTCATTATGATCATCTAGTCAGGCTATGTAAGTGCACAAGCCATTGAATTTCATCCATTACCTCCTACAACAAGCCCATAAGTTCTATTACAGCTCAAGCACATTTTCTTTTCTTTAAGAACTGGATGTTGTTTACCACTAAGGAGTGATTACTTCTGCAGCAATATCTTAAACTGTTCTCCTGCCTGTTTCAAGCCTTCATTTTTTAAAAACTGAAAATGAACTAAAGTAGAAAGGCATATTAAGCAATACACTGAAAATGGATTTAGACAGATTGCTGTAAATAAGCCCCTTCTGTTGTCTACCACGCCGTTCCTTCACGCGCCGCCAAAGCAATTGATCAGCATTCAAATGCCACATGCACAAAAAGGGAATTTTAATTTTTTGTTTAATCACTATTTAGTGTGCCTGGCTCCAGCCAAAAAAAAAAAAAAAAAAGAAAAAAAGAAGAAAAAAAAAAGCAGTGTGGATGGAGACGTAAGCCAAGAGTTTTCTACACATGAGAAAAAAAAGACTTGCTGAAGCACATAGGCAAATCATGATGATGTACAGATTTCAAACCTCTTTCAAACACTTGTTTTGCTGATCTATTATTTTCTTTTGAAACAAGTAGCTATAATCAGAGCCAAGAAGCTATGGTTTTTGGAGACAGTGTTAAAGGGGGTGTCTGTTCCACCCCAGGTTCCTTCATTTATTCCAGCACCTCAGCAAGTCTGTCTTGTACTTACATCTTGCAAGATGCTGAAGATGACAAAATAACTGAAGAAAAATGACAGAGAAAGGCAGAGCAAATAGAAACCATTCTTCTGTTTACTAAAGGAACTGGCAACCTGAGGTGAACTCAGTCAACACTCAAGAGGACACATCTTGGGTGAAACCCAGTTAGCTGTCATGATCTGTGACATGGCAAAGCAGAAATAGGAAACATCTACAGGCAGATTCTCTCCAGTCTACCAAAACCCACAGTTCCAGAGGTGTTTGGGGAGGCAAAATGTGAGAAAAGCCATGTCTGGCAGAAAGCAGGAGGAATTCTCCCTCTCACTGCAGCAAGAAGCCCAGGTTTTAATGATCATGGGACCATCCACATTAAACCCAGGTAAGCTTTTCATAAAGTGTTACTGCACCACGGAAAAATGCAATGTTTTGGTTTGTCAGAGCTCTGCCAGCATGTGTTGAACAACAAACTGGTACAACACAGGCACAGCACAAACAGCCTCCATCCTTTGTATTGGCATGAAAACAGCTGAGACTTTCAGACCAGCTAATGAAAAATAAAAATATCACCAACATCAGCTGGAGGCTGGTCCTGGGTCAGGAAACTGAACATAACCTCAGTCAATCAAAGCTCCTCATTTACTGGAACAGGAGGCAGCATACTACCAGAAAAAAGAGCTGCTAAAAGCCTCTCGTGTGATCTACCCAAGTGTTTTCAAAAGGTTAATTTTGGAAGCTATTTCAGTCCATAAAAAATTGAAAAGGTACATTAACATAATCCATACCTTCAGCATTTCAGGAACTATTAAAAGGCAACGCAGGACTAAACGGCAGCACATCATGTGGAATGTTTAAGTGCTTTCAAAGACAAAAAAGCCAAGTTCATCTTCACAATTGTGTTGTGACTCAGACCCAAGCAACAGGTTCCAACCAGACCTGAAAGCTTCCTGCATGCTGATTTGGCCATCATGTTCTTTCCCACCTGAAACACCAGTAATACTGAATTTCAGATTTGTGCCTTGTTCTTCAGAAAGCCATGCTTCAGAATATGGAAATAACCCTCTTGATTCCTTCAGAAGCAGAGCCCCAAATCCCGTGGGCACTCAGTCCTCACCCTGTGTCAGTGAGTGAAAGCACAGCTGGACCAGAACCATGAACAGGGTAGTGCAGGCAGGCACAAAGCAGAGCCTTTTCTGCAGAATGCCCAGGGACACTTGGGAGCTGTAGAGCTATTAAAAAAATATGTTCCTTGCAGAATGCCAGGCATCCAACTCCTTGGTGGAAGGGACAGCCTGCTGCTTAAGCATTACCCAATTTTAGCTGACTCTACTTTATAATGCAGAAAGCTTTTTGTGTCAGGTGCTGGAACCATGCTTGTTTGAACTGAAACTCCTTCCCTCCCTTCAATTCCTTCAATTAACAAGTTTTATTCAATCTCAATTGCTGAAAAACCCTTAGCACAAACAAAATTTCATCTAGCAAAAAGTCCTAGTTCATCAGTCAACTCAAGTCTGAAGACATCAGCTGAGGACAGTGATACAACATCCAGCTTAGTCATCCCTCTCTACCAAACACCTCACACTCTGTTCTTCACTTACCTCTAGAAATAATATTACAGTCTTGCAATGTTTGCTGTTCTGAACTTATTGTTTGCTCAATTCAACCCAGGCCTGCACATGCAAAGCACCTTCCAAAGTCAGCAGAGAGCACCAAGCAAGGAGCTCTGCCCTGAATTTTAGCACACTTTGTGATAGCACAGCAGTATCACTCTCACACTTTCCCTTCACCTGTTAAAACCCCAGCTGGCCTAGTTTTAGGTTTTGTTTGCCCACAAAGCCTTCCCATCTTTTCTGTTCACTAAAACGTTTACATCCCTTTCCATCTACAGAACTGCTCCCTTTCCCACTGCAGTCTGTCTCAGGAATCTGCTCAACACTGTGGAATCAGCCCCTGCAGGCACTGAGTTGTATCAGACACCTCCTTTTCCCTCTCTCAAGCAGTAAGAACATTTCTTTGACCTTGCTGTAAGAAACAGCAACACTTTATAAAATTCCCAGAGACATCATGCCCTCGGCTACCCTCCAGTCAGGTTGGGAACAACCCATTTACTCACTTTGCCTGAGGTACAACAGGCAGGAGGGGCTTGGACAACAAATCATGGAATAAAGATGTAAACAAAAGCAATCTCTGAACTGCCCTTCCAAATAAGATTACAGACTTCAAAACTAGATGAGCTCTCCCAAGGAACAAACATACATGTAGTGTTTTAGCACATATCCAAGAACTGGTTTTGGACTGGAACTGGAACTCCTGGCAGAAGCTATGAATGTGATATCTAGTGCCAGCTGAAGCTGTCTAAAAAACCACCAACCTTACAGTCACAGAAAGAGTGAAGGAGCTGCTTTGGAGATCAATTTTAGAAGTGGACATTTGAAGTAGAACCCTGGATGTGTCTGCAGAAATCCACACACCACTCAACACAAGCGAACAGCAGACAAGCTGGAGTGGCTTCCTAGAAGGACATGCTTCAGAGCACTGCTTCTGAACTCTGACTTACCAGCAAGACTTACAGATTATGCTGCATATGCAGAAATACTTGAATAATAGCATTAAGATTTAATAAAAATGCAGGATACAAACCCTACTAATTCCATCATTTTGATGATTTCCCTGTACTCAAGCTATAAACTCCAGATCAGATTAAAGGAATGTTAAGTCAATCAAGGACTGCTCAGATGAACATGACTTCCAAATATTTTATACACAAGCATAGAAGCAAACATTGTATCATACTAGCATTAAATCTTAAAGATACACCACAATGAACATCTAATGTATTCTCAATATAGAAATACTACACAGAGGTGAAAATCACAGCACCCACCCAATAAAAGATGACAACTCTGCCTGGTGCTACCTGTGGGTGGCCCTGCCAAACCTGTGGCTGCTAATTTGACTTTGTTCCATTTACAAAACAATTTACAGCTTTTTTAACTACTTCAGTAACGAAAGAATGATGGCAATTTGTGCCCTTCATAGAACAGAATCTACCTGGTGGGTACCAAGTCCTTGGGAAAGCCTGGTATAAGGTCTTGTATGAGCTGGCATAACTTAAAAAAAATGTGGCTGTTAATGCTCCAACAATCTTTGAAGCAAGGACAGGACAAAATAAACGTGCTAGACATGCAAGTACTTCTATGGAAGAAGCATTTTCAATAGAGACAGACACTCAAGAGAAAAACTTAACCAATGTACAAAGTATACAACAATATACAACCAGGATACCTTCTTGCACTTTGTGAGGAAGGCATGAGCAAGACTGCACTAAGAACGTGTTTTCCGAGGCAGTTTGAAAGCTTGCCAACAGTTATAGTTCATAATAGTAAACAGAAATGCTCTGGATTTTACCTGGAAAAGCAGGCAGAGCCCCATAAGGCATCCATAAGCCTGCAGCAGTCTGCAGCAGCTGATAGCATAGAGTAGATATTTACTTTTCTTCATGGAAATTGGGCTGATGCCAAACTTATGCAAACAAAATTAAACTTACGCAAAGAAAATTCAAGGGCACGTTATGGAAGTTTGATGCCTGGTGAGGGGCAAAGATCTGGCAGCCTGCAGAGTACACTGGCTTCAGGAAGGTTAATAATGCTCTTCTGAAACCTCCAAAAAGGTAAAAAAAAGCCCCAACATTCACTGCTATGGAAAACTATATTCAATCCACACTAAACCTACATGACAGATATGACTCAAAAACTGGAATAAGAGTCATCACTGCCATTTCCCTTTGTGCCAGGTACTGAGATTGTGTTTTATGTCAGCAGACAGTGCTTCCCATAGCAAGCTGCATATCAAGCTTAGAAACTGTTCTTTCCCTAATGAATTCTGAAATATTCTGGGGGGAAAAAAAAATAATTCTATTTTAGGGGTTTTTTTCCCTTGAGCCCTTATCATTAGGATTTACACATAAAATTAACCAAGTATCTCCTTCAAGATATTAGAAAGGAGGCACAATCTGACTAAAAATGTGCTGTCACCTGTGGAAAAGTCAGATCCAAACCAAGAGGATGTCAGATCACCTACCAGGAGCATTTACCTGTGCAGGGAATGATCCCCAGACATGCTGTGCCAGCTCACTTTGCTCAGCAGATCAATAAACTGTCCCTGGAAACACAGCCAGGTGAGACAGGACCCCCCCCACACACAAAACAAAGACCTGGCCAAAAGGATTCTAGAGAGAACTTATGACATCAAGAAGCTTAGAGGTATTTTCAAAGTGTACTTTTCAGCTATCTCCTTCTGCCAGGAAAAATACCACATCCATTTAATACTTACATATCTCAAACCAAATAGTTCCTGTTAACTCTAATAAAGCAAAAGGAAACAAAAACATTTTTCTGTTTGATTTTCCACACCCTTCAGGCAGTACCTTCAGTGCTGACAGCTGCTCACTTGCCTTCCTGACACTGGGAAACAAAGACGACCCATAATTACCACTGTGACAGCTTTAGTTGAGGGGAAAAAATAAAATCATTATTTTCAATAAGTATTTACTATTACTTCAGGTGGTGATCCAAAATATGTTTGCTTCTTGATTCACAGTGATAGCATCAATCTCAGCACAGCTTTTTCTCAGCAGCAATGCAGCAAACCCACAGTTTTTTGATTTTCAGCAACAAATACCACTATTTTCCTTTTAAGCTCTTTTAAAGATTTTCAACTAAATTTCTTACCAACTTCCTGGCAAACTTGAAGCTTCTTGACAGCACTAAGTTAAACTGAAAACATCAGCATTAAAAAGCAACACTTAACATGTCTCTTTTTCCCAGAAGTTATTTAACTGCTGCTCAGACAACTAATATGTTTCACCCAGCAAATGCACAGATTTATACCAGGTGTATCATCCTCCTCTCAAAGTCAGAGTTACTGCTATTACTCCAGTTACTCAAAAAAAAAAAATCTGATTCACACTACCAGCCATTTCCCCCTGTTTATGTTGTCAGTTCATCTGATGTCCTTGTGTGCTGCTGGGATCTCCAGATTTCCCTTGTCCAGAGGCAGCACACAGGATGGTGAGGGGCTGTCCTGCTGCTGGGCAGTACCTGCAGGAGTGCAGGTGTTCCTGTAAGCAGTTCTCATCAGGAGGCATGAGCTGGCTCCTTGAGACCAAGCACAAGCTGCATGATTCCACTGGGAACAAAAAAGCTGAGTGAAAAAAAAAAATCTCAAATTCTGTCTTCAACTTCTTGTAGGAAACTAAGCCACCACTGGTGGGTTGGCAAAGGTGACTCTGAGAACACACACATCACACCATTATGGACTAAAACCCACCATGAACCATATGGGGAAGGTTATTCCATGGAAAGTTCTGGGCACCTTAAAAATAACTTGCTTTTACAGTAATGTTTAGAGACTTCTCACCAATTAAAAGCTGAAGTGCCAAGTACACACACCCAGCAAGAGAGTGTCTACCACCCTTTCCCCACTCCTCCCTCCACAAGGAAAGCACTGGCAGAACTCCCTGCTGCACTCCTGTGCACCATATGTGCCATCTGATTAAACTTCCCAGGTTTAATACTTCTCTCCTAAACAAGCTGCTCACAGGGCCACCCCCTCCATCCCTTCCAAATACAGCAAGAAGTTGTGAACATCACACACTCGGGGTCACCCCAAGGCTTTTACTTCCCCTGGGGGGGGAAGATGTGGCTGACACCCAAGGCCAGGAAAGGATCAAGTAATCCACACTGGGATGCTGAATCCAGAGGTTAGACCCTGTGTAGGTACTTTAGTCCCTTCTAGAGATGGTCTCTAGTAGTGACCACTTCACATGGGGCAGCTGTAAGTTGTCAGGTGCCAAGAAACCACCCTATTGCTCCAGGTGCCAGCACAGCAAGAAGAGAGACTGAGCCTAGATCAGGTGCAATGGGGAAAAACAAACTTGAAAAATAAATTGGTTGGGACTGGGAAGAAGCTGGTTGACAGTGTCAGGGCACCTGTGGAAGGCAGATGATGTTTCCAATAACTGAATGATAATGAACACTCCTGGGGAACTGAGGAACAGCAGGGCTGAGGATGCTGATACCAAAACATTGTATACCTCTGAAAGGTGACAAATCACTTTTGGATGTCACCTTAAAAGTGACAAACAGGTACTAACTACAGCTGTGTCAGCTTCTTCCTGGGACAGGTAACAAGTGGGCAGACAGGAGAGAAAAGAGATGTGTCACTCAGGGATGTAAAACTGAGCACACAGAGTCTTGTTATTGCTAATAACCAAATCAGAATTCACTCTAATCTAATCAAAACTTACACATTCTGATGCAAACATTCAGGTCATGTGTCAACATGATCTTTGCCAGACTCTTTCTAGACCCTGTAAAATTATCTATCGATTTCAATACTGGAATGGAAAGCAGGCTTGTAAAATCTGCTGATGTTGCTAACTGGAGAACAGGATTAAAATTCAAAAGCAGTCCTGACCACAGAAAAAAAGCAACAAAAATTTGGGATACAATTCAAAGGGTGAGTAAAGGAGGCATCAACTGTGCAAATGCAAGACTTCAATGATTTTTTTATGCAGCTGTTCTATCATCATGGCTGCCTCAATGTGTCCTACTGTTTGAAAAAAGCAAACTTCATCATGAGATATTTACAGAAACAACACACACAGAAAAATGCAAAATAATGGGTGCTGACAAGGGCAGGGATGACTGGGCAGAAAGGAAGGGCAGGTAATACAAATACTCCTCACACTTATCCACATTGCTACAAAGAAGAAAAAGAAAAGACATGAAATTAAAATTACAGCATATGAAAATACAGAAGAGGGTTTTCAACTACATGAGCAATTAACATATTCCATGGTGGGCCAAGAGGCAATTAGACTTTGAGGTGTCTCATTTCACCACAAGGATCTTAACAGAGGGCTTTCCCTTGAGAATACACCAAAACCACTTAGAAATTTTCACTGTCCAGTTCTAGTCAGGGCTATGGCAACCAAACACCCTCATGAGCATCTTTCAGGCACTACATTAAAATATACTACAATATTTATTTTCATAGACCTATTCTAGCTCTTGTAGCACAGAAGAATTATACTGCAAAGAAGCTGAATTATTTAGAGCATTTACTGTCCTTCAGGGTCATTACAAGAGTGTAGCAGTTAGCCCTCTGATAAAATATAAATTCTCTACTCTATGGCACAGTCTGACCTCGCTGTAATGAAGCTTCATGGGACTGAGAAAAATTGCTGTACATCAGGACATTCTCTGAAATAGAGTTTTTGTAGCCTCTGATACCAGAATAAAAAAGTACAAATTTTGACTTGAATGTGTTGTATCCAGTATTTTTATGAGTCTTACTTCACACTGAAGGAACACTCCTAAAGCATCGACAAGAAAAGAAAAATCAATGAAGAAATGAAACACATGGTTATACATGAGATGCAGCAGAGAATGACTGATACAAACTTCTCAGATTTGCTTAGGTGTTTGTTCTACCAAGTCTCATTAAACAGGAAAAAGGAATTAAGTTCACACTGCTGAGACTATTTCAAAGAGGGAAGGCTATTAGCAGGTCATGTTACAGTGTCTGAGTAATTCATTGTATGTACCATCTCTCTGGTGTCCTCTGAAAATTTATGGTCTAACATCTCATGGAAAAAACAGTGCTGCTGCTCAGCCCACACAGTGTGCAGAACACTGAGCTCCATTTCACCCTTGTGGAGGAATTCTGAAGGTGAATGTCTGTTCAGTCTTGTACAGAAGTAGCATAAACTATTTTAAAGCCTCCTTTTAATGGGAGCAGGGAGGGAGACACAACCTGTATCTTAGATTTTGTGTGTTCCCAGAACTCAAGGGCAGTTGTTCTGGAGTGTGTTCAGGCAATACTTGGATGTTCCTTGTAAGGGCCACCATGTTCATTAGGTTTCAGCACAGACAAAAATAACTCCACTGAAAGGGGTTTTGGTTAAGGCTGTTCAGTACAACACGATTGACTGAACTGAGGAAGAAGGCCCATTGCCTTCAGAGAATGATGTCCTGCAGAAAAGCAATGGCAAGGTCATGGGTGTAACATGCAACATTTTAAAGAGGTTTTCAGAACAGGCTTTGTGATGTTGGTAATTTAACCCCCCCCCTCTCTGAAGCAGCACAGATGTTTTGAAAACAGCACTCAGCCTTAAGCCCCATTTGCAACTGTGGTGTGCAGAGAGAAGCTCCCTCTGCTCTCATGTTTGACAGCACTCACAGCATTAGTCAGACTTAGTGAATTCTGTGATGTGGCTAATTGCAATCAAACAGAATTGCTTTTACAGAAAGTTCATCTGCTTCAAGCTCTGTGGTTTTTAAACACTCTGTCAGACACACACATCTGTTGAGTGGGGAAGTCACCTTGAAGGAGTAAGGAGGCTGAAGAAACTGCTGGGAATGAAGAGATGCAATTAGTGATGATGAACTGGTCTTATTACCATAGAAGACTGAAGTTCAAGTCTTGATCTGTGTCATAAGTGAAGAATCAATCTGATTAATTTTGCCAATAGCCATTCTTTGGAAACAATTTTTCATCACTACTCAAGAAAGAGCTCTGACCTGATGAGCGAGAGCACTAAGCAGAGCATCTCAGGACAGCCAACACTACCTGAGACCTGCTGCCCTTCAGACCCATCTCCTGACCACAGAAAGCTTTCACAGAGATCCCTTTTGCTCACAACAATGGCCTGTTTCACAGGCACTCCATGCAAAGACTCTTAAAAACTGTGCCAACACTAGACTACTACTAGATAATAATTCAAGACTAAGATAATGGGCATGGGGGTTCTTCCCCCCTCTCAGCAAGTCAAAAAATAGTTTTCCATTCAAGAACGATTTTGAAGGAACCATAGCACATATGCAAATGTAGCAACACAGTTTCTATCAAAAGTGATGAGCTTGAGGTGTGAACATTATGTCTTAAAACCCTTCTGCATAAACGAACAGCTAGAAAAGTTCAGAATGACTTTGCTCAGGAGATGGACACCGTGTGTGCTCCAGCTGACCTCACTAATAACCATTCAAGCTTCAAATCTGCTACTAAAGTCTCCGTTGTAAGCAATTATTTGCCTCTGTGCAAAAATGTTCATTTCATGCTCTGTAAACACATCTCCTTGTGAAAGACCAGCCTGCCCATAAAGATTGCTCCTGACAGCCTGCTGACCATCTCCTGCAGCAAGTGCCTGCAGCATCTTTCAGAGGCAAAAACATCTGTTCTCCCCTCACAGAGGAGAGGACATGTTTACAGGTGAGCCACATATAATGACCTCTACAAAAGGCAGCTGGCCAGTTTTGGCACTTACTTAAGGGAGAGCAACTTGACACCGTGAAATTAAGGACAGCAGCAACTGCTTTCAAGTAGCTGTAATAATTTGTCATAGCATTTAATCAACTAACCTCTTGTGGAAAACATCATCTCTGCAGTGCTACTCTCAGGGAAAGGATTCATGGACCAGACAGGCTGTGGTAGGAAAGATGGCTTTTTAAGTAGGAGTGGAACCATAAGAGGAAGGCTGGTTGTCAAGCTGCAGGAAAAAGGGTACCACACTGTTTACCAAAATTAGTAGAATTAACTAGGCAGATTATTTAGCCCAAACCACAGTCTGACACATCCAACCCTAAAAGCAATCCCTGCCCATGAGATCATGAAACATGATGCTACATTGCCCAAGAACATCAGCCTGAATTCCCAAAT
The DNA here is from genome assembly GCA_013399895.1 of Serilophus lunatus. Classification (NCBI taxonomy): domain Eukaryota; kingdom Metazoa; phylum Chordata; class Aves; order Passeriformes; family Eurylaimidae; genus Serilophus; species Serilophus lunatus. Next base: position 960,246 of record VXBA01001893.1, on the reverse strand, counting down.
TAAATCCATTAAATCCTTGCAGTTCTAGTTTTGGGTGTTACCACATGCAAGACCATGGAAACAAGTTACATATTTTAAGGAGACAGATAGATAGATATAGATAAAAAAGCAACTGCTTTCTGAAAATGAAAGATGTGGAATTTATCACCTTTGCTAGAAAGACAAGAGAATCATAAATATGCCAGATGTTTAATGCATGGAAACAATTCAACTTTGAATAATTTTATGCTATTAAGAGATGCACACCGAATATGGACTTGGATCACTCTGTAATTCATGTCTAACACATACTACAAGTCAGCCTTGTTATTTCATTGCAAGATGCCAACCAGAGTGATCTTTCAGATGCATCTAAATTCACTTCACCATGCAAAAAGAGCAATGAAATAGTTTCCCTCCTCCTCAAGATTTTATTTCTCTCAGCATCTCCTCACAGATTACTTCAACTAGACCTATTTTCCCATCCCTCATGTCATAAAATACTCTAGGGGCCACACATGAAGTGAACTAGTCTTTTTTATTTCTAAGAACATCTCTTGAAACTAGTAATAAGTAAAGAGACTTCAAGATTTAAGTGTCCATACAATGCTCCCAGATTAGGAAATATTTATGTATTTCCATAAATTTACCACTGTGCAAAGAGGCAAGACAAGTTCACCATCCCCAAAAGCATAAGCCATAGCAGTTGGCTATTATGAATTATAAAAGCAAAAAGCTCAGATAAGTGTCAATGTTTCAGTAATCCCATTTAGGACAGCTGCTCAGAAGAGCCTACGTAGGACTGGATTTTCACAAATTACATTAAAAGGAGGAAGGACCATAACACTGCAATGATGAGATGTCAGTCTTGCCAAAAAGTAAAAAATAAGGTTCTTAATACATGCAATTTAGTGGAATTAGTTTCCAATTCCTAACAAAACAAAATCAAGGCTGCTGTGTACTTCCAAGTAAAGCTAATCTTAGACTGATAAATTCTGGCACTTTTGTCCGTGGTCTGAAGTAAATCCTTGCAAATTCTTTGAAGAGGTAAGACCAACAGTCTTTTTGCTCTACACAGCTCAGCAAAAAGAGTTTGCTGAATTACAACACTACTCTGCACTCATCATCTTTGGAAGCAGAGCTCAGTTAACAGGCTTTTTTCTGGTCTCAAATGCAGCTCATCTCATTGATCTGGTTTACAGTAAGTCCCCATCCAGGGCTGTACCAGCACAACGNACATAAAATCATCTCTACTACCGAGACAGCCCCTGTCAAAACCCTCCCTAACACACCCAGGTTGCTGGATTGTCATTTTTCAGGCAGCAGAGCATATTCAGGCCATTAATTTACTGTTCTTCCTGCCATCTTTACCACTTTCAAACTCAAATTAACACTTTCATACTTCCTAAGACAGGGACTGGCATCAACCTCCACTTCCCCCTAACTTCCAGGCTTATCAAACCAAAGAGGTTAAAAACCTGCTGAAGCAGAAAGTTGCTTCTGTAACAACAGAATGGAAACCTCAGAGCCAGCCTTAAAGGAATATTTACTAGCAGGTGGGAATTTTCACACATTTTTGGCTGCTTATTACACCTACTTTAACATCTCCAAACGGCTGAATCTAATTAGCTGTTGCAATTTAAACTACTTTCCCTATATAAAAATTTAAACAGGCACTTGCTTTAGTTTCCAGAACTGCATCAAGCCCATGTTAAAGTTTTAATCTCAGTGACAGCCAAAGAGGATCCCAATGAAACAACTCCAAAGTAACATCATTCTGTTTAAGTAATCTTCTTTGCAAGCTTCAGAAAGATCATCACATGAAAAAACCCTCAAAACAACCCAGTGCTCATGTAGTTAAAAAGCCTTAAAAGCCTTCATCACTTAATCCTCCATCCTCTCTAAGAACTCTTCTGACCTGCTAGATCACTTTACAGAGCAGCTCTCACTGCTCTAAGCTAAATGCTTCATCCAAGAGGGGAAAGTATGAAGAAACTACAGCCCATGGTGGTGATGTGTAAAAATCAAATACTTGAACCTCCAAAAATCCTTTAGATGCATTTTAGAAAAGCAGTAGTTGTTCTGAACAAGCCAAGATATTCCATTTAGATCACAGGGATGAGAAACCACCTCCAATTCCTTCAAGTTAAATAGAAGCCAACATTCTGCTGATTTCTATCAAAAGTAGGATCATTTTCCTTTCCTTAAGATGATGCAAGCCAAAGTTCATTGCTTCCACGGATTTCAAAGTATTCAGATCAATCTTGTGAGTGCTGCTTAAAAATACTGTGTGCTTTTGATTGATGTTCCAGAAAATGAACTGTGGCTTCTCTTTTAATCAGAAATGCAAGGACTTGAGGCTTCATACACCGTACAGAGAAGGGACCTCTGAGCATAAGTATGTTCAGACAGCTTTGACATTTTTTTCTGATGAAATCACAGCAAGAAACCAGAGCAAGCTCTAGAGACAAGGGAAGCATCCTGGCTGACTGGGGAAAAGCAACTTCTCTGAGATTCAGGTGAGCAACCACTAAAAATGACTCATTATGAACATAAACCTTCAATGTAAGCTTGCTTAGTAATAAATTGTAAGCCAAGAAAACACGCCCGACTAAACACATGCAATCAGTAGCTCTACAGAAACTCAACAGCATTCCTCCTCCCTGGTATATACATTTCCCAGACTCACTACACAACTGGCAAGTATCAAACCAAACCTTTGAATGTTTCATTTGTTACAGCACATCGATACAAAGACCCATTCTATATTCCTTGTACAAACAGAATCAAACATGAAAACTTCTCCTCTTTGCCAGGCATCAGTGAGAGCCTTTGTTCAGCTGCACAAGAATTCAGTGTAACCAGTTCATACTTAAAAATCAGTGTGCAGCAGCGAATATTCACCATCTCAGAGCAAGGAGAGATTTGCTGGGAGGATTATATCTAAGCTGTTTTAAACACTAGTGTGAAGTAGCAAAATCCAAATCATTAGACTTGCATTTGCTGGGCTCTGCTCCCCGCTGCAGGGCACTGTGCCATGTCCCTCCAAGCAAAGCATGCAGGTCCCTGCTCAAGCAGCTACCCATTGGTGCTTGCCATCCCTAATCTGCTCTTAGAATTGCTCCTCAGTGCCAGGCAGACTCCAGGGATTTCAGTGAGCACAAGCTAGCTTACATTTCAAGTGGACCAGAGCAGGAGCAAGGCTCCTTAGGGGTAACACAGACAGGTGAGGGGATTCCCTTTGGTTACCCTGGGTGGCACACACAGGATGCATCATTTAACCTTTTCTGTATATAAAAGTACAGAACCTTGTTCTGAAATACCTTTTTACCAAAACAGTGCTCACACATAAAAAGAATTATCAACACTTAAATCCCCATTTTCCTTTAAAACTCTACCAAGATTTCTGCCAAAACTCCCAACAGTTTCAAGCGATTAGGACCACCATTACCTGATGAACTGTTAACATATAAAGAATCCTTATCAGATGTAAAGCCTGTTTGGCATTTCCTGTCTGAAGGGGTATTTCCACTACCCAGTTTTGAACATGCAGCCTTTAGGCCCCCAGCCTGTCCCCTCTGGACACCTCCTTTCTCTCCTCCTGCATCGACCAGGCTGAGAACTCACAGTGCTGCATACAGAATCACATGTTAATGAGGTGTCTACAGCAAAGCACAGATATTTTCCCATTCTCTCTCAGGGTATGGAAAAATGAGTGAATGGTTTATGCAGTGATCAATCAAGCTGTCTGAGTTCTGGAAGTCAAGGACATCTGATGCAACTCCCATGTCAATAATCATATAGTCACTCTCTTCCCCAAAGCCATACATTTGACATGCAAAGAACATTTTGTATCCCATATATATATGTGAAGATGTCCTTCTGGGTGATTCAAAGGTATGCAGTAAAGACAAAAAGCACACACAAAAAATCTTTACTTAAAGGTATTTACTTTAATCCTGAACAGAGTAACTGAAATATCACACAAGTTTCTGTAGCAGAGGGCCATGTCCTGGTCACTGATGACAAAACATGATGTTTCCATATGTTTTAATACATACTTCAATTTTACCTTTTTTCCCCCTCAATGCTGAATAGTTGCACATCTGTTAGAAATTTCAGGTCAGCATTTAGATATATGCTGAAGTACCTTTTCAATTGTCCACCTTCCAGTATGAGCAATAGAAGGCCAGTAAATAACACACTGTGCAAAACCATCTGTGGCAGTATTTGTTCCAGTCTCCACGTGTGCCTTGACTAACATCTGTGCCTGTCTCACAAAAGAATGTTTTCAGCTAGCAAATCCCCTGAGAAAGGCAGAAAGTAAATTTTCTTGATTCAGACACTGAACGTTTAATTCCTAAAACTTTATTTTCAACATTTCCTCAGAATACAGTGCACATAATATTTAGAGCTGCTGGCTTCCAGGAGACATTTGTCAGAGCCCATTTAGAAGTGATAACGTCTAAAACATCTGCAGCTGGTTGTAATGCATGAGGAAAATAAAGTTGTCTGGCCTCAGCACCATGCCAGTGTTTGAAGGGGAAAAAAAAAAAAAAGAAATCAAAACCATATGTCTGCTCCTAGTTTTGTCTCAAGTGATCTATATTTTATAAGGTAACTTATCATTAATTTTTAAACTCCTATGAATTGAATTGTACTAATTGGACTTCTTGGGTTTTTATAAAAATGCTTTAAAAAACAACCCTTTAAAATTTCCCCAAATCCAGCTGGTTTTGATTGCACCAGTCAAACATCCTTAATCTTTCTGGTAAGAGAAGTAAGCTCCAGAAGTTATCATAAAAGTGCCATGCCTTGAATACCTCCCTTGGCTTCTACCCCAGAAATAAGTTTCCTGCAATTGTTTCATCCAGGTTATCACCATTATGTGTGCACAAAATGACATCCTTTCCCAAGTAATTTACATTTTGGGTTTTAAATTTAAACTTCATCTCAAATATTAGCTTACTGGTTCAAACAAAGTGAACAAGAGCAGGGATTTTAAATCAGCCAGAAACTCAGTTTTGACTCAGGTCTTCCATTCTCTCTGAATGAAAGCCATTCAAACAAGGTGATAGGATTTTCCTGCTCCAAAGGCTCTTGAGCTCTATAAATCAGAACAGATACAAGGCACACAAACAGTGAGGCTGGAAAAGCAGAGCAACCCCTGTCACAGGTACAGCTGAGGCTCACAGGGCTGTGGCCTCCCTTCAGGCAACACAACAGGGGCAAAGTTCCACCTCTGTGCACACAACCAGCTCCTGACAGGGCCCTCTGGAAAGCCTCTCCCTTCCTTTAGAGAGTGCTGCTATACAAACAGGCGGCTGCCACCAGCTCAGCATATTTTCCCTCACTTTGCATTTGTTCACATCAAATTGTCCTAACCCTTCCATGGGTTTGGCTTTAGAGACAACTCAACCAAAATATTCTGGAAAACCAGTTATTTCAGCTGTTCCTGTGGTCCAGACAGGCACCCCTGAATGGAAAGGCTGAACTGAAACAACTTGTGCTACAGGCAGGCAAACATGTTCAACTCAAATAGGAAATGCTCAGCACAACTTCGTGGCCTGTGAGGAAAAAGCTCCACATCCCTAAGGACAATCCACCAGCCAGATCCAGAGCAAGAGCACGGGGAGAATGATGTTCTGCAAATGTGTTTGCATAGAGGATTTCCATAACTGGTGCTTCAGATTGCAGTGAAGCAGTCCAAAAACTGTGTAAACCTTCCCCAACTACATCATCCCACTAGATGTTGTTTTGTGGGCCAGAGAAGTGATCTTGCCTTGTCTTTTAAATTCAAGCAGCTCCAAACTTCTCTTTACCTCTGCTGCTCAAAACCCAGGCAAATCTGCAAAATGCTTTCAAGAACAGAGCAGGAACAGAGAAGCAAGTCTTGTGCTAAAAACCTGACCCTGCTAGGTAAGATGTTTTACAAAGAAATTATCTAGAGTATGATGACAGAGGAGGCTGAACACAAAATATTTTGTGTTTATATTTCTCAGGATACTTAAGGAAGATAAACAGCCCTGTCAAATTTTGTTATCTTGGGAAAAAAAGGTTTTTGCTCAGCCCCATGCTGAGCCCATACTGCCTTCACTGCTTAGTTTCTGATCTCAGAGCAAAGTTCCTAGGAACTGCCTCCCATCCTTCTTTCAGAACACTTCAAGATTTGTCTTCAGCTTCTAAGTGCTCCTCAGCTGCGTAATTTCCCAGTAATGCTTTTGCTGCTGACCCTCAGCCTTCCCCTTACTTAGCAGTAATTGCACAGCAAACAGGGAGAGTCATCCATTCCCACTGCAGAACCTTTAGTAAGGAGAGATAATTACACAATCAGGAGATTGCAAAGCAAATGGAAAACAATAAACATTTTACTTACTGCAGAAGATTTTAGGATAATGTACATGAAAACACCACTCTCCATAGCCACACATTTGTTTTCAGGCAGAGTTCTGATACACTCCTCCAATTTCCAGTCAGAATCAGAACATCAAATTGATCAGCTGCTTGTGGGTCCCAGCAGAAGCTACAAACTTGCAAGGCTCAGAGTTTACTTTTTTTTTTTTAAACATTTGCAACTTTATAGAACTAAGCAGTGAATTACCAAAGCCAACTGCAAGCTTGGAAAGACACCTGTGCACTGACTTCATCTCGGAACCAGCAGCTGAGGTTTCCTAACACTGGCAGAGTAAAGAGGAGACTGATTATCATCTTCTTGCAGTAGTTAACTGCACTCACCAGGAAAAGGTGACAACTCTACTGAAGCTCTTCCAAACTACCTGCAAAATGAAAGGAAGAATATAATCTATGCAGAACATGGTTTGGCAAAGGAAGTAGAACCAGAGCTCACTTGCATCTCTTTTAAACTAAGAATTCTCCTGTTATTGCCTTCCAATATGCAGCCTTTCCAGTTTGATACAGAGAATACATCTAGTTACTGTGTACCTTTAAAACCATAAAAGCCTTATTAAAAACACAATTATTAAAACCAGCAGCACTCAATCCATGTACAAAATCTATCCCTGTATGATCACCCAGTATTTTACATGTCCTTCAAAACAAAACAAAAGCCTTTTAGATGGTCTATTGTCTTATGCAGCACTACCTTGTCTCACATACCCATGTCAGATTTTGGAAGTGCCCTCTCAGAAACATGAGACATTTTTTCCCATAAGTGCTAAAGGACCACAATTGCAAAATCCTGAAGAGTGACTTAATGGCAGTGTCAGTTCAGTAAAAAGCAGACTATGGCTAAAAGAAAAAAAAAAGTATTTATTTGAACTTATCTGTGACCCACAAGCAGCACAGTATTACTTTGTAACCCATAACAGGAGTAAATAAACTTTAAAAGGAATGTACAGTCACCTTTCAAAGACTTCTAGAAAATGCCTGGAACATTTTAATAACTTAATTCTGACTTAAAGAAATCTTTAATTAAGACAGCATTTAGAAAGCATTTTCAGAACAATCTGGAATCCTGTGGAATGTGTTTAAGGCCTCCGTGGAAGCCTGCTCTGGCTGAGCTGAGATCAGCTGTGACTTAGAGAGGGAAAGCAGCAGTCAGAAGCAACCAGCATCATCCAAACCTGAACACACAGTTTGCCTGCTGTGTCAGCGTCTGGCTCCAGGATCACCCCTGCCATTCTTTCATCACGTTCATTTTGAGGAGTTTGCCCCGTTTTCTCCACAAGGATGGCTTTACCCAAATCACAGTCATGCAGGACTTGACTTACAAGAATTAACTGCTGCTTACTTTTGCACCAGCAAGCCACTGCTAATCCATGCTACAGTAAAAAAGCAAGTGAATTAGGTCAAGGGAGCTTAATTGTTGCATAGCACCTTGTATCCACAGCTCAGACAGCACTTTTCCACGAGCAAGGAGCAGACAACACTAAGTCAAGTCCAGATGGCCAAAGGGTCTTTGTCTGGATACCAATGAACTTTCCTTTACTCTTTAGAGAAGGATTATACCTTGAAATGCCTTATCAAGTACGTGCAGTTCCCAAGAGATTACTTTGAGGAGATTATACCCTGCTGGGGTGCTGTTTTGTAACTTCTTTCAATTATAACCTTTCCAAAGTACAACCAGTCTCCTACTAACAACAGAAATGATGACAGAAATAGATGAAGCAGCAAAAGCTACAGCACAGACACCTTTCTCTTTCTGAAAGCTGCCCATCCAACCAATGCCACTGTTTCTAGATGGTGCCTTATGAAATATGAAAATACCTCCAAGTTTACAACTTGTTATATACACACAAAAGTACATGACACTTTCTTTCAATCTCAAGCTGTAGACCATGAGAGAAACCAGAGCTATTCTGACACATGAAAGCAAGAGAGGACACACCATCATCTCCTGGAATGTCTCGTGAGTGCAGCCACCCCCTGCATCTGCTGCACATCATCCTGCTGTGTCACAACACAATTCCCACCTTGGGTCTGGGAAGCAGCCTTGGGAATACGTACTCAGTCCCACAGACCTGAAGCACCCACCTTGCTGATTCCACCACAAAAAGCTGAGGCCACTCAGGCAATTCTATTGTGGCAGATTAACAGTTTTGTCCAGCACTGTGTCAGATCCAGCTGTGAGTACCACAAACACACCAGCCTTGCAAGAGTTAGTGCCCCATGCAGCCCACCCTGCCTGCTGGGTTTGGGATTAGGATGCTGTCTGAGGAGAAGAAAAGGGTGTTTCCAAACCCCTCTGGAAAGCTGTTCTGCAGTACCTTTGCTAAAGAGCACTGTTTGATGCTTCCACCATTCTGGCTGCAGATCACAGGAATCTCTTCCACACTTGCTATGGACTGTCCAGGATCAAGCAGACTACTGGTGAAGGAGGAAATTTTCATAACAAACTAAAGCCAAGATTACTCTGAACCACAAAAGACACTTAAAACTCAAGGAGTTTCAAGAAATCAGGTGATATCTTTGCAACTACTACCTCTCCCTCCCTGCTTCTTCAAGTATTTCTTCAGATTAAGATATTTTGGAGGAGATTCATTGTTACACAAAGAGTTCAGTTAGGTACTAAGCAGAATTGCTAAAGCCAACATTAACTGCATAAGCCCAGACATGCAATTAAAATCTTGGATTACATTTCATTAAATTTTAAGAGTACCCTGTAACCAATCAGCTGTCATTTAGGAAGCCAGAACAGAATCCTAACTGCATAATCCAGCAGCTCTGAGCACATGCCCCAAATCATTCATATTAAACTGACTTATAAACAGGATGAAAGGAAATTTCCTTTAGTATTCTTTTCCCCATCCTGAGTAGAGATCACTGGAGCTGATGAAAAAGTTCACCCTAACAGCAGATCTCAACACTTTATAAGCAAGAGCCACAGCTCTCAGTAGCCTTCCATCAGAAGAGGAGGGATGAACATGGGATTATAGAACTCAAAATGATCAGGAAAAAGTTAAAAAGAACACCACACCTCACTGCTGATCTTCCAGTCAGAGCCACTGACTCTCCTTGGCTACCCAGGAAAAGCAGCACTTCAAAGAGTCACTTCTACACACATTTCTTTTAAAAAAACAGACACTGTCTGCAGATACAGACAAACCCCATGTGAATCCATTACAAAAAGTGATCCAATTTCCATGAGCTTGAAAACATTTTGCTGAAGATACCCTTTGATTGTGAAACTGTGACTCTCAAATGAGGTAATCTGGTGCTCCTCTTGAATGTTTAGATCTTTAACCTCTTTGAGGAATTAAAAAGATTAAAAATAATCAAGGTTTCAAAGTCAGATCCTTTCACAGCTCTGACAAGCCAAGGAAGAGGAAACTGGATCCAGAAATCTCATGCCTAAACCAGCAGATTCAAGTATGAAGCAATTACAGAACTGAGACACCACACATCAGATACAAAATGCCCAATATCTTTATAAACACTGGGTTCAGCCAGCAGTGAAAATCCAGCTGTCCCTTGCAGAAATCCTTGCAGTACTTGTGACACAGTAGAAAATCAAATTATTGCACTGCTGAGAATCTCCTTTTTTCATACAAGTAGCAGTAAACAATCCAATTTTTAAGGCTTTTTCTACAGAGCAACTTTAGGGAAGGAAAATAAATATACACTTTCAGTTGGTGTTACTTTATGGGAAGCACTCTGCCTTTGGGTATTTTACTTTCTCCTTGCAGATTTCTGACTAGGCCTCTTGTGTGCTATAAAAACACAAATCAAACCCCATGAAGCCATCACTTTTCCCTAAAGGGCCCCAAGAATTTAAATCTGTTTTTCTAATTATCTCAAGAGTTACTAAAAAGCAAGAAATTTGCAGAGTAGCAAATCTAGAACTAAGCTTTAAAAACTCTTAACATGAGGGGAAATTCTACACAAAAACTTGTAAGACAAGTCACAGGTGTAGCGAGCTCAAGACAATTATTTTACAACTTAGATTTAATTGGATATAACTTGGCTTCTTGCATTGTATTTTAAAATATTAATAGCCAAACACCTACTTTGCAAAAAGTAGCAGTCTAATTTTGATACTAGCTTGGTAATTTTATGTAGCAGTCCAATACATGCTTTTTTCTAGCTCTCAGGGATTCTCTAAACTCTTGAGACTTCCTTTAATCCAAGTTGTATTGAGCTGCTCTGACAAAAAGATTTCAGAGGGAAAACCAAGCAGTTTTCACAAACAAATACAGGCAAAGTTCAAATACAGGCATCAATTGTGATAAAGGGATCAGAGCATTTTCATTTTGCTCCAGTTTATATTGAATAGAAAATATTTTGGAGTACTCCAAGAAAAGTGACAACATATGAAGAACAGGGTAAGGCAAGAGAACATTTTACAGCACTTGAGTGGTGATTGCATCTATGGTGTCAAGGGCTAACTGTACAAGAAACTTCAATATTGCAGGCTGTGAAACTCTCAGCTCAACTTTCAGCCTTGTGAGTCCCACAGCAGGGTCTGCCCATGACTGTGGGCACCTTCAGGACCACCTTCAAAACAACTGGGCATGACAGGCTTTTGAGCTGATTTCCCCAGGTCTCAGTGCATGGCTTTCATACCAGGTGGCCCCTACGTGGCACTTGAGTCACTCTTACCTGCGTGCACACTTTGATGCCTGAGCTCCTCCTCTCCAACACCGAGCAGGGAGGCAAATAACACATGGTTTGTTACTTTGCAGGGTGAAAGAAGGGAGGCAAAGTCAACTGAGGGCTGTATCTCCTGCCCTGCAGTGTCTGAGTGAAAGCCATCCACGACCCTTGGGGAAGGGTAGCAGGGCACCATCCTCCTCCTCTCCCCTCTCCCCCAGGACTTCGATGGCCAATGCCTGGAGTCCCACGAGGCTCAGACAGAACTCAGCTGTGCTCTGACCTCAGTGTCCTCCCCAAGACGTGGCTGATGCCAAGGAGAGCTGCTGGGATTCTGCAGGGAGGAGGAGCAAAATGTGAGAACACACCCCAGGGGCTTGACTGGCAAGAACTCTGGATAAAGGATGCCAGGTCTGGAGTGAATCAGTTGACTTCTGAGGATCACTCTCTGCCTCAACCCTGAAGTCCAATTAGGCTTAAATTCACAAAAAGTTGGGTACCAGCATCTCTCACATCCTGGGCTGCTCAGCTCACCCTGAGCACAAAAATGCCTGCATTATATAAATAGCAATAGATTTAAAGTGGCAATAATTTTCTAAATGAAGAAGATATTTAGGAAAATATACAGAGAAAGGCACCAGTTGTTCTCTTGTTTAAAACTTTAACTGATTGGGAAGACATGTCAGCCACACACAGATAACCCTAAAAATAACTATTTTCCATTCTACCCTAAAACCAATCCATAAACCACTACATTTCTCATGTTCTGTCCATTCAGCTTTTTCTTCACACAACTATATTTCTTCCACTTCATCCTGCAGCACTGGTCCCACTAATCACTGACATATGCTCCAGCACAGAGCATTTCCTCTGGCATGCTTTAAAAAGAAGCTCTGTCACCAGAGCAATATAAGTGCTGGCAAATATGGTCTGTCAGGTTTTGTTTTCAAGGACTATAAAAATAGACTTCACTGCATTAGGCTGGAAAACACATACCCTCTAGAAATAATTTTTAAAAACAAGTTTTCACATGACTTGCTATTGTTTCCACATATCCAGAGAGAAAATCTGTACTTTTCAATATAATTTCATGTTTCTGAGTTAAGCCAATATTTGAGTTCTTTCACATGACTGACAATTCCCAGCTAATTTATAGGTAATGCCAGTGCTCTTTGCTCACATATATCCTTCACAGCTTCTCAGATGCATTTCTACAGAAAGTATCCTCTTATTATAAAAATATCAGCACTTGAGAAGTCACAAGACATCACTTATTTCCAGTCTTTAGACCTTTCATCCACAGTGACCACTATTAGTTTATGCTTTGGCCAAAATGCATGGAAAAGGATCTTGGCACAGACTGAGGTTCAAGACATTTGCTTATTAGCTTGTAATTGCTTTGCCAAGGACTCTTTCCATAATCAGCAAGCCCAAGTTCCTATTTGCAGAAAACATGATGAATGAAAACTTGTTATCTTTTATATCCAGATAATCTCCAGCAAACAAAATCAACGACAGCACAAGTAGGATCTTTACATGTTGCAGATGGGACTTTTCCACACCCCCACTAGCAGAGCACACAATCCATGGCTGAAGATCAGAAAATCTGGGGCAGAATGAGCAAAGAACCAGTTTCCAAAAACCATCAGCAACAGCAGGAAATTGCCAACAATGACAACCTGGACAGTTCTTTTGTCTTTGTACATACAACCAGATACACTTCTGCCAGTTTCTACATCAAAATCCCAGGACTTCCAATACTCTACAGATATTTTTGCAGTTTACTTCCATGCCCTCAGTATCAAGCAAACAAAATAATTTTATCCCAAACACTTTAATTGTACCAATATAACTTCTTTACTGCTGTCAATAAGACCTGTGAGCAGATGCTGGATTCCTGAAGGGAGATTTTTTTTTTTCTAGGCTAAATTAGTACTTTGAATCAGTTTCCAGAACAGCCACACACACAAAAAAAATAGGCAGCATGCAGCAGCAAAACATCAATAGGAGTTTTAAATACTTCTAACACAGTAAAGACACAGCCTTAGAATCAAAGGGAAGAGGCAGTACAGAAGGTATTTGGTGGATCAGCAAAACCAACACATGCAGGAGTGGAAAAAACCAGTTATTCCTTATTACTTGGCTATCACACATGAGACACTGGCAACAGGCCACCTGGAAGATAAATGAGAAGACAGAAGATAATCACAGGGTTCACTTCTTTTTGAGATCCTGAATAAGCCTGTTACATAGGGGCTAACATGAACTGACAGTCAGGCTAAATTTAAGTGACCTTCTGTAATGTTACAGAAAATAACTCACTTGCCTAACAGAAGCCCTTCACAACATCATTATGTCTGTATTTATCTGGTTCTTGGGGTTCTGGTTTTCTTTAACGAGGGAATATATTTTTCTTGTACTTACCTGAGCTGAAAGTGCAGTCTCTAAAGAGAACCACTTCCATGGAAGCAGAGTTAAGATTAAAGACAGTCTGAGCAAAAGTGATGGAGCTGCTCACTCTTTTAAAAATAATATATATAAAAAAGAGGAAAAAACAACAAGAAAAAAATCTTATGGGATGCCAGTCCTGGTTATGTGGTTATTTTTATATCATCCCCCAGATCAAAGCCAAGTAAGACTCTTTATTTTTCAAAGGAACATCATACTCCAAGACATCTTTGAAAACTTTAGTCTAAGTGTTAAGAACACTCAAATTCTGTTTCACCTGTTTTATTTATTAAGAAACAGCTCATGCTTACTAGTCCCTGTGAACATTTCTTCTTTGGACTCCATCTGAAGGCTGAGAAATGTTAGGGAAGGTTGAGAAAGAACAAAAACACCTCTTTGGCATCACAGAGAAAAATTATTTTCTGGCTAGTGTCATGAACTAGCTAAAAGTAACCTACAAAAGGGATCTGAACACAAGTGAAGGTAACTTATACAAAGGCAAGCCCATGTGATCTTCCACTGAGAAAAAACACAACTGGCTACTAGAGGATTTAAATGTTAGATCTTCTGAATAATTTTAAGCAAAGATGGAGAACAAGATGACTTCCCTTTGAGAAGTCACCTTGGCTTGCACACACAACTGCAAGCAAAGGATTTCAGGCTTTAGAGATCAAGCAGAGCAGAACTTTTCACAGCAACTTAATCTTGTAAAAATAGTTGTTCAAGAGGGCAGAGGGAAGGCAGAGGAAGAGCTGCCAGTGCTTCCACATAAGATCTGGTAAGGGCCCAAGACACCACAAGACTTTGACTCACAAAGACAATGTGCCAATCTAATCAGATTTTTGGAAAGGGAGAGTATTCACACAAGAGAGAACATTTCATCCACCCAGAAAGTTCTTGCAGGAGACAGACTGATTTACTGTTATTCTGTGAATCCTTTATTTTTATATGAACAAATAACTCTTCAGCAGGAAGACAAACTTCATGTATAGCCATCCTAATTTAAGACAGCAGTTCAAATATTTGTTGGAAATTTAACCCCTTTGCTGGTCATTATTTCAGTAAATAGCTGCAGTTTCTGTGCATTTAAACAAATATTCTGAAATGCCTTTTGGAAGTTTCCCTTCAGCAGCTGCCTCGTGATCTGCAACCACACAGAACACGACAAGCTCTGTCTTTGAAAGGTACATCAGGGAAACATGTCAGGTCACTGCTGCATCACCTACACACACATACACACACGAGATACACATTAGCATTGAGGGGAGACACTTGGAACAGAAATTGGTTGCCTCCCAGCAGAAGCAATGCTCAGCTTAGCAGGGAAGGATGCCAGCACTCACTGTTTTGAAAGACAATTTTTAGAAGTTGCTTTCTGCTACTTGTGGTAATTGGAAGAAAAAAAAGAATTAAAGCTGGAAAATTAATAAGAGGTTGAAACTGGAAGACAGGCAGGCCTTCACTGACTCCATCCTCCTTCCCTTCATTTGCTTTCTATTTCTGGCCAAGGAAAGAATCGTAATATCCACAGGAGCTACACAAATTTGCTTAAAACAGAGTTTCCATTTTAAACCCTCAGGTTTTTTGGAGTGTGCTCATGAGGGACACCACTCACAATAGCTGGCAGCCTGTGTTTCCAAGACAATGACAGGCAGATTACATAGAACCTTTTTATTCTTGTGAGCTAGAGATGATATGCCATTAATGGTCACCAGCCTCAGAAAGGTAACTTATCCAAGTGGGAAGGTACAAAGCAATATCAGAGGAAGCTCCATGAGTGGGACAGCAGAGACTTTGGTTATAATAAACTCAACAACTTTTCTACTGAAGCAAGCTTCTTCCTTGGATATTGGAAAGGCCAGAGCACCACTTATACTCCACTGTAACTGTGGTTAAAAAGCTTTAATTATAGACATATGCTCAAGAGAGCTCTCTTATAACCTGAAGCTAAGATTAGAGAAAATGGAAGAACTGCAAAAGGGCTGAGAAGAGAGCTAATTATTTAGAAAGAAAAGCAAATTTAAGGAACAAGAAATGGTAGACCTCCCTTCTTTGAAGATGCAATTTAAAGCTTTATCAAGTTTATGAACAGTAAGGAGACATGTCAAATGACCCATTTCTTATATTTTAAGGAATGCAGAGCTGCCAGCAGACCTCAGACACAGCAGAAGTTACTTTTCTACCCAGGTGTTTGAAAAGGAGAGCTGCCTGGTAACTCACTGTGCTATGTATTGATTTACTGATCTGGAGTTTCTCCAATTGTTTGCCAGACCCTCTAAATCTCACAAAAGAGGCACAGTCTGACAAGTCAGCCATAATTTGATATCCAGTACTACTTATACTCTTAACAAAGCTGTGTAGATAAACACTCCATGCCTTGTTACCTATCCATCATCTGGCCAGGGTAACACAAATGCAGGAAATACCACCACGAGTTGGCTACACTGATAGAGGAGATACTATTGCCACTGAGAGGTCAGGTTTCATGTCCAATAAAGCAGGACCAGAAGCACTTACTTGTTCCCTGGGCTGTAAGAAGTCATGACATCAGGCCAGAGCTGAAGGTAAAACCACACTCTTAAACAGATAATGGAGAAGAAGAAAGTTTTTAGCTGCCAACAAGACAAGAAGCAGTCCAAAAGCAGAACATAAAAATTTAAAATTAGAAAATGGGGGCTATAATAGCTGGATTTGGAAACTAAGCATCACACTGTTACACTCCTGAAAGTGACTCAGGCACCAGGATTTATTCAGGAATCTGTGAAACCTGATGAACACATTCACACACAGATTCACGCTATCCCTTAACTGTTAAAAATCCCCACCAACAGCTACTGGTTTTGCAAACAATCTGGGATCTGAAGGCAAGTTAGAATGTCTTTTATACATCTCCCTAGAAGCAGAGGAGTCCCAGGCCAAGCTGTTTTTAGAAGGAATATGTGAGTGGCCAAGCTGCACTAGAACTGACTGTTCTATCTGGGGGGAACAGCTCAGGTTAAGACAAAGTGCACATGTAAGGCAGAAAGGCTGTTATGGATTTGATTCCAGAATAGGAAGAGACAGATACAAAATTAACAGAAAGTAATTTCTCAACTTTAACACAAACTACCTCAGTCTGACTAAAGTAACATTTAAATAATATTGAAACAAATGACTATCCAAATAATCATTAATGGCTGCTTGCCACTGCAGTATATCCCATCAGAACAGACAGTTTTTAATCCCGTCAGCCATGGAAAAATGCCTTTCCACTTTTCTAGAAAAGGTGATCCAGAAGAAAAATCTACACACACACTCAGGCCACTTGAACTGAGGGGATCTATTACTAGTAAAAGACTTTACAGGCACCAAGTCCTGCAGCCACCTCCCTCCTCCTGTGTACACAGGGGTTGTGGGGTTTTTTGCATTGTGCATGTTACTGAACACGAGCTCTGCTAACTCGGGTTACTCTGCAGAGTTCACAGGATGGGAACACGAAGCACGACGGACACCAGAGAGTGTGTGATGGCAAATATCACAGCAGCTTTGCTTACAGAGCACTTACACTGCACTGAAGTGCCACGAGGCAGCACAGTGCACTCCAGCCCAGGTGCTCTCCATAAAACCCCACTGCCCACAGCTCTGCTAAAACCCACAGGACAATGAGCTCCCAGCTTGAAACACCTGCTTTCTTAGGGAATCAAAACAAAATTTCTGCAGCACAATATTTTTTTCTATATGATATTTCAAGCACGCAGTGGAACCTCTCCCACCAAGCCCTACTGCCCCCCACCAGCTCTGTACTTCCCAGAAGGAAGCTGATGCCTGCCTGTGTCACCTGGAACAGGAAAAGGTTGCACAAAAACAGGAGCAGTGTGAAGCTTGCTTTAACACCTGGATATAATTTCCTCAAAGTTTGAGTTAGACAGGATACATTCTTACCCAATGTAAGTAAGGTTACAGTTGGTTCCACAAGGGAGCAAATACAGAGTGATAGGAAGGCAAACTGCAGTTCTTTCTCTTTTTATATTGATGCCTGTAACTATACTCACACAGGGGGTGAAGTCTGGTTAGCAGAATTTTTCTGCCTAAATTCACCAACACTCCTCATCACCGGTGGTTAGAAACTTCCTGATAGTTTTGCAGTCCTTTAACTCAAATGTATGGCAATTATCTGCCAGGAAATTTGTAACTGTTGTTGCTCTTAAATCTTGCTGCCTCTCATGACTTGATTCATATTCAAACAGGGAAAACACACAGCTCTGGAGAGCATCACATGATCAGGGTTTTCACCAGGGACCTAAAGTGGAGTTCAGATACTAGGAGCCAAAAAGTTTTGCTGCAGAAATCTTCCACGAAGAGAGGTCACCATTGCATTGACTAAGAACTTCATATGAAGCATGTTTGAATGGTGAATTACAGAGAGGACAGTAAGGAACAGCAAGTAAAATAAACCTTTTATTTGCATACATCATAGGAGACCTACATTGTTCACTCAGGTCTGTCTCACCACAATGAGACCTTGGGTGAATACCACTAAAAGCTCCAGTCTCTTAACAATCATCCTTTCCAAATTTTACTTTGCATTTCAAAGCTGTGAGATGGTTTAGCCACTTCATGTTCACTTCAGCTCATTTTGCCAATCAAGAGCATGGGCCACACTTCTCTAGTTCAGGAAACCCTGCTTGTTTTACAAGTGCATTGAAGTGATCAACTTCAGAGCAGCCCACTCTGAGAATCAGTCACTCTTAAATTAAAACAGGCTTGTTCAGCTCTAGCACTTGCACTTCAGTCCTTAGATGCCAATTGTTTTACACTATACTAAGAAAAATAAGTTTTTCAAAGCTTCCCTTTACATCAGCTGATGAGTGACTGGCAAACACAACTGCCAACAGGGCAATCTCCAAGGGGTCTGTGAGCAGCAAGGTCCCAGGCAGGAGCAGCAGGAAGGTCTAGGACTAACTGCCAAAGGAATCTGTATGAAGAACAGCAAGCTGGTTGTTCTATTTACCTCTGGCTGGCAGAGAGGAGAAAAGTTTTCCTCTCACTTTTCCCAAGCCCTTCTCCCTCCTCAGCCTTGGCAGCACAGAATCTGTTGTTTAACAGACAATCCTCTTCCCTCTCAGCTTTTGCCAGCCACAACATGATGCTGACAAATGTTGACAACTTCATAGCTGCTCCCAGGTCAGAATAGCAAATTCCATCATCTTCCTTTGCTGAGGAGGATGCCAGCAGCAGCATCACTCCCCACTCAGCTCATCAGTGGGGCTACATTTCCAGCAATAATAGCTGGAAACTTTAGGCTCAACTGCACTAAACCCAAAGTTTATCACCCCAAACTTTCTAAAAGCAGCATTTTCAGAAACCATTTTTCAACCCCAAGTTTGCACTTGGTTTCTCATTCCCAAGGAGGCAGCAGTCAGGAGCACCCCACTTCACTCCAGCTGGCTGGCAGCAGAGGGCACCACACAATCACCAATGTGATTTATACACTTCCATCATGCTCCTGAGTTAATTTATAGAGCACAAATTACTGCTACAACAACCTACAGGGCGACTCCATAAAGCATTCATCATATCAGATAAAAATGCACTGCCATGAAAGGCAGCTAATTTGCTACAGTGCTTTTAGCCAGTAATTTAAAGAAAAATGTTCAAGCTTGGTATCTCTCCGAGTTCAAATGCCACGTCCCCAGAACAGCAGGTATCACACACAGTGTGGATCTCCAGCCTGATGGCAGAGGTGCAGAGCAGCATCTCTGCAGAGCATTAGAAGTCACATAAATACTTGCATTAGCCCAGGCATAAACAACCAGCCCACAACTTAACTCATCCATGCTTTACATGGTTTATTGCAACACTACATACACATCAATTAAACATTTTGGCTGAGGATGCTCAGCAGCCTCTGAGGCAGACAGCAGAGATCCAAGAGACAAAAGGAACTGCTGCATTTCTTTTACTGCTTCTTCCTACCCCCACACCTACAGATCGTATGTTTTTACTTACTAAATACTTGTTAGAAAAAGAAGAAACTACAGAGAAGTCAATCTGCATTCCATGAGCACAACGATACACCCATAGTGAGAGCAAACAGTGCAGTCATGAAGTGAAAGGAGCTTCTAAGCTGTCAGCAAAAACACTTCAGTACCACGACCCCACCACCCCCATTTAGAGCCAAACCTGTTACACACACCTTCAAAAAAGGACTTCCCAGATCATCTCCTTTGCTGAGCGACTGTACACGGTGACAGAGGCTCCTTCTGAGCACACGGCTGACTTGAGGACAAACTCAGTGCATCAGCTTTTCTAAGGAGATCTGCAGCATGACCTTGAGGCCAAGACCTTCCTGACTGAAGGCATCCCTTCTCTGCAGAGCAAGAAGGGCCCCACAGAGCTGCAAAAGAACAAACACCAAGGCAGAAGCAAAGAGCACAGACCTCACCCTCCCTATTAAAGCAATACAGTATTTTCAGGCACCATAATGTTTCCCCTGAACATGTAAATACAGAAGCAATTAGCTGCCTAGGCACTTCCACAGAAAGCCATTTAGAATAATCTTCCCTGGAATATATTTACATGGTTCTTGATTGCTTAATTTTCTGACATGTTTGTTTCAGGCACTAGAAACATTAAATAAAGCAAATTCACCTATGCTGATACGCTGCCATTCTGAAGGTAACATGCAGCACAGACAGAAAACAAAAGCTACTGGCTGGTTTCAAACTTCAAAATTTTAGCATCACAACTCAATGTTCTAGGAAGCGCTTTACAGCTTTAATTCAGCTGATTCTTAAAACCTTTTTCCCCCTTTTGCTGTTACTCTGAAAGATAAAACTACTGACTGAAACAGCAGACACCATTTAAAGAGAGAAAGAATGAGCCTGGACAGAGATTTCATTGAAAAGCTCAATTCTGTAGTACAGACGAAATGTCCTCAATTCAAAGATTAGGCTGCACAAAAAGGCAAATTAAAGCCAGAAACAGAAGAAAATCTTTTCTGACCGTCATGAATATGATTTTTTTATTATTATTGCCTCCTCTCATCTGGAGTTTTTGTATTAATAAGCCAGCTCTTCTGAATGGCTGACAGGCAGACAAACAGCATGTTCATTTACAAGCTGGAAGTTGATTAGCAAGTACAAAACCCTGAATGCTTGTTAGAATCAAGGAAGAGAGATTGGAACCACTGAATGTGAGGACGCCCAAAAAACTCTCTGCAGTCAGCTGGCAGATACCTCTATGACAACAGTAAAACAAACCCACACAACTACACAAAAAAACAAAATCACATTTCATTTGTTTTTATTCTGCTTCATTTGAAATTATTCTTACCGAGACAGCCCGTTGTCCCTTAGGGTATTTTTTCCCTTGCTCAGTGTAACTAGAGCTATCATTTCAGGGCCAAATTCTTCCAAAAAATAGGCACATGATACAAGTATATCTTCGCTCACAGACCCCCTGCAGCCCATAACTCCACGTTAATTAGACTGGAAGATGAAGCCTCCAGCCTAAAGCCCAGTAACTCTGATTTACACGAGTGCAGAAAGGCTTTATTGCAATTTTCCTGCTGTACAGACATTTCCCACCCGGCTCAACACACCATCAAAACAAAAGCAGATCTCAATCCACTGACAGCTGCCATACTTTAAAGAGACATGGAAAAATGAAGTTGACATTGTGTACGTGGGCAGCACGGGATGTCTAAGAACTGAGAACGCTGCTCAGACACAGAAATCAGCGAGGTACTGCCTGGCTTACAGCTACCCAAAGCCCACGGCGCAAGGGCAATTTTGGAAGACCAAAAATATACAAGTCAGCTTGCCACTTTGAAGCTGCCTAAGAATAATGACCAACTTTCTCCTTGCTACCTCTGGAGGACACATAATTTTACAAAGGTCTTCATTTCACCAGAACACCAGCTATGGACCAGGACCACAGGGCTTGATTTTTACCACTCATGCAAAATAGACTCTCTGCATCCCATGGCAATACAAGCACAAGGCAGTGATGTCAGGAACACCAGGCATACACCACTGTGTGTGTGTCAAAGGGACTTCTCTGCAGGTTTGAGGATCTGCTACAAGTTTATGCGTTACAGCAGGTAACAGCTGAACCCTTTCCTCACCAGCATGGGACACTACAAGGCTATGAGCAGGGTTAAATCCACACTTGCTTTTTCAAATTCAGGCATTTAGTGCATTTCTGGTGGGAAAGAAGAGCTCAGTCGCAGTTTGACTACAGGTATTTGAGAAGCTCCTTTCCCTCAGAGCAGAAATTGTCACAGCAGGTTTCCCCACCTTTACGGTGCAGTTACAGCAGCAAGTCTCCAAGGAGGGAAAGATTTAGACAGCTAAGAGTTTTAAGTGGTTTTGAACGAGCAGAGCTTTGGAAAGTGGCAGCTGAACTGATAGTTACACACTGACCTTTCAGGCTTTCAAGTCCCAATCATTCTTAATGGTACAAAGCCAAACCCAGAAGGGGACAAAGCAATTATGGAGTAAGTGCGTGCAGCTAAACGGAGCTTCCAAACGTCTAATTGGGGTGATCCAGCCTTTCTGACTCACACCCTAGGCAGAAAGGTTTGGCTGTTAAATTCACTGCTACACCAATGGGACAAGAAAGGAATGCAGTCCTGTGTTGCAACATCCTCAGGCCACGTATCCATCCAGCAGGCATCCTCTGCCTTTCGGCGAGAGTTCTCCGCTCCTCTTCTCCCAAAGGAGGATCACTCCACTGACATAATCTCCAAGCTCCACCCGGTACTTTCTGCCAGCCCTCGCCCCCGAGCTCTGCGGGGACCAGGTTAACAGGTGATGTTTGCTCCCCACACCTTTGCAAGGCAGGTGACGACAAAAGTGCACCCTTGGGAGATGGGATTGCCGTCCTTTCCTACGCAAGGATGGGACGAGCTCCCTTTCCTTATTCCTCGGCTCAAGCAGCAAAGACCTTTCTTTATTCCCTTCCCAAGCCCGGCCAAAGAAAGGCAAACAGACCCTCGCGTCCCCGCACCCGCGAAATCACCGAGAAAGTCCCGGCGCTCCCTCGCCGCCCAACCCAGGCACCCAGGACACGGCAAACAGCTCCAGTTTCCTGGGCAAACACACAACCCAGCGCCGCTCCTGCCCCTCGCCCCCTCCCCCGTGGGGGCGGCTGCCGCTTCTCACCCCCCACC
>VXBA01001893.1:802289-937116 GCA_013399895.1 Serilophus lunatus | reverse complement strand
GCCCGGGTGGGCGCCGCGGGAGCGGGGTTCGGTAACCGGCCGTCGGTGCGGGCAGTCGCGGTGGTTTAATTGGGTTAAAAGACCCACTGAAAAGAGGTTAAAACGGGGCTCGGGGGAAGTGGAGCAGCCTGGAGGTGCTCCCCCGAGGGGGCTGCGGCTCCCCCGAGGGACACACGGTAACCGCAGAACTCCGTGGATGGAGATGCCGCTGGACCATCCCCGGCCGCGCTGACGGGCGGGATCGCCCCAAATCGGTGGCTCCCCCATCGATGGCCCCGTCGAGCCCATCGTCCCCGCCGATGACTCACATCAAAAAAGGATGCTGTTTATCCGGACACCAATTAAGTGGTTTCTACTGTCTACCGTAAAGTAGATCATTTATAGGCACAGGATAGTGGCGGAGATTGGTGGGTTCTTTTGTTTTGGTGGATTTTTGTTGTTGTTGGGGTTTTTTTTAAAAAAAAAAAAAAAGAAGAAGAAGAAGAGCGCAATGGCTGCACAGCATTCCCAAAAACGGGGAGTGGATTCGTTTCTTTAATGAAGAGCAGCAGCCCCGGTGCTCAGGAAGATGCTCTGCCAGCGGAACAGCCGCCGCTCGGCTGTGTCAATAGCAAAGCTGTGACAATCCGGTGCCCTGCTGGGCGCTGGTAAAATAAATATTAGCTCTCTTCCAATGCAACCCCCTGCAGGAAAATATCTTATTTCCTAGAGCAACAACAAAAAGTCTACGTAAACCATTACGCTCTCCAGCATTTGCAGCTTTTGCCACCCTCACCCCACACCAGCGAGCGGATTTAAACTTAAATAAACTTCCATAACCCACTAGATGGCATCTTCCAGCAGATTTCAGTGCCTGCTGCGCGAGCCAAATTATAAAAGAAAGCATTTAATTTAGAGAGCCAGTTACAGTTCCTAAGTCTAACTACATGGTAAGGCAGCTTGTACTTTCGTTTTAATTATCGATGAGAATTTGTCGCCAGCTGATTTCTTTACTAGGAATGTTAATGCTTCCATTGTTTCTCTGTGGGTGGAGAAGATACCGACCCGTGAAATCCCTTGCTCCTGCCTTTAGAGCAAAGCATATTCCCTTTATCATCACTGAATCACCTCCGGCAGTGCAGAGACTTTGGCTGCTCTTGAATAATGCATAGACACTAAAATTGTACAACAATAAAGCTACATATACGTTACCTGGTGCTGCGAGAATCCAGGCTGGAAAGCTACAATACCTCTGATTTAATACTGCAGTGTCAGTGTACTGCCATATGGACCCTTATAATAACATCCACATCCCCTTGCCTCTGCAAGAGCTCTTTGAAAAGTGGTTGTGAAATAGCAGGAGGTTTCATAGGGATGCACATAGGCTTACAGGCTGCCCTTGGCAGAACATCCTCATTTATATAAAGAAATGACAGCCACAAAGTTTGAGAGTTAATTAAAACAAAGCCACTAGCTGCCTTGACATATGTTTAAATTTAGGATTGTGAGCCTGGCTGCTAAATTAAATGTTTGCCTCGTAAATTGACTTCAGCAGAGTTATACCAGTTTTAACTGGGAACAGATTATGACCAGTTCTGCAGGTAGATCAGTATTTTGTATCTGTGAGAGCACCCTGAAGGATGAAACCCTCTGAAGAGCCTCGTAGGAATAAAAGTCTGGCTGCTCCTCAGTGATCACTCTGGAAATGGATGCTCCATTTCTTTCCTTTCTGCTTTAAGAGGGAGTGAATCCTGTTTGCCAATTAAAATAATTCATATTACATGCAGCCGACTCAGACCAAAAAAATTAGATATTTCTTCTATTACCTTCTAGTAAAGGTAGAGCATGTATCCCTCCCCTCTTTCTCCTGAAATGTTTTGGTGGAGACAGAGCTCTGATTTTGGCCTGTTGGATGCAGTGCCTTGGGGATTAATTGGGTACATGAAAAATAAACATGGATTTACATTTCTGAGAAAGAAGAGAGCCTGTGGCTGTTAAGCCTCTAACTGGAAAGGGAAATGGTGTACCTTCCCCAGGCATCTTTTCAAAACAAATATAGGATAAATTAATAGTAGCTCAATCCCCGCTTGGAAGCTCTCTTTGCTAGTGAGCTGGGTTGCCTGGTTTGCAACATGTGCTGAGATGCTGCAGGGCAGAGTGCAGCAAAAGTGGGTAACAGCATCATGAAAATTAAAAGCCTTGATGAAGGACGAGGAGCAGGGGTGACCAGAGGGACTTGGTCAGCAGATGCTGGGAAAGGGCAGGAGAGCATTGAAAAATGCTAATGGGAGTGGATGTGACAGGAGTTCCTGGGATAAAACCCACAGATGGCATGACAGCACGGAGACGAGATGGCACAGACTTAGGGAATCAGTGCTCTCCTGCCTTCTGGTCTCTTCCAACTGCAGCTCCTCAGGGCAAGGACTGACTCATGTGAAGGGCTGGATTCTGACCTTGGGACTACTGCAACCCAAGGCTTTCCATTTGCTAATGGAAAGGGAGTCCTTGGTATCCCTGCAAGTGCACTGAACAGTTATGGGATCTCCCCTCTCCAGCAAAGAGTCACGAGTGAAAGCAGAACTGGTTTTTCATCCCCCCAGCTGCTTTGCCAGTCTAACAGCATGGGCTAGGGGGAGAAAACGCTGCCAGAGGAACGGCATACGTGCAAGGGGGGAATGGGGATCAGAATACAGATGCTGCAGATACATGTAGCCACTATGGGGGGATGGAATGTGAAGCTCCCATCCAGGTCTCTGTGTCTGCACTGTGTCCTGATGGCTGTACCTGTAGGGAAAGTCAGCTTTTTTTTGGGTGGGTATTTTGATGGGTGTTTGTATGCTGCTGATGCTTTCTCTTTTCTAAAGTCTCATTTTTAACCAGGAGGAGAAAAGGAAAAACAATCTTTAAAAAATGAATGAACCTTAGCCAGCCATGGCTGTGTCACAACATGACTTTTGTTTCCACTGCATTTCTTTATCCTTCAGTGTTTATTAGTTGAAGTTCAGCTCAAACCTAATGTGAACAGAATTGATTTGTTGGGGATTTTTTCCCCATTTTTTTCTTTCCCAATAAAAGGCAATGCTCAGGAACCCCCTTACCTGTGGGCAGGAGCACAGCTCTCCTCTGCTGCTCAGTGTGGAGGTGTCTGTCAGCACAGCCCCCCACAGGGATCCTGCTGGACTCCCTAAAACCTGGAGCTGCTTCCAGCCGGCACTCAAGATGCTACAAAATAAAGTAAATGCTTGAATAGCTCACATAAGTGAGATAATTACAGTCTTTAGAAAGAAATTGCAACCTTCTCACTGTGGGAAAGCATCCAGCCCTCTCCCCAGCCTTCACAGGAATGGATAGACAGCACCAACATCCACGAATCTTTGTCCCTTGCTTGGGAAACAGGGTAGGGAGTTATCTGTGGCAAGACTCATCTGGGGGTTTATCTGCAAAGGACAGACATATGTGTAGCTTTTAGCAGAAGAATAAATAAAATAAAAATGGTGATCCGTCTGAGCAAGCAAAATCCCCAATGTCAACGGGGAGATCTGCCGGCGTTTACTTTGGACAAACAGAGCCCAGCAGCGTGGGGCAGGAGAAGGTGGCTGAAGCTGGATGCTGGTGGAGGAAGCTCAGGGTCTTGCTTGGAAAGTGGTGCCATCACCAGCAGTTGCTCCTCCAGCCTGGTGCAAAGTGGAAGTGGCCTTAAATCAGATAGCTTCTCTGATTGTCTGTGGCAGGGGAAATTGCTGATGTCTAACTTGAAGTGCAGTCCTGGAGGATCAGGCAGAGATGGCTTGCTGGGAGCATAAATGCTGGAGCAGAGCATGAAGCAAGGAGGGATGTGAGCCTCATGCATTCCACAGTGAAAAAAGAGATGCACCAACATATCTGGAGATTTACTTTGTATGGGAATATGCTTTTCCTCAGGAATAATGTGAAACCATCAGGTACATTAATGACTGAGGAGAAAAAGTTCTTGCTGTACTGTGCAGGGTCTGAATGGTCCCAGCTCTCCCCTCTGGACTTTGGTGGTCATTAAAGACTCCACTTCTCCAGCAAAAGCCTTGCACAAAACCACACCAGGCTGCTTTAATTCTAGCACTGTTTTTCCAAAGCAGCCCTGACAGTTTGTGTGTAATTTTCAGTGGGGCTCAGTTTAGGGATAAGGAGACATAGGGTCTATTCCCGGCTTTCCACTCAAGTAACCTTATTTTAAAGAAAAAACGAAAACCACAACTGTTGTTGCAATCCTCCTGGCTGGAATAGGCAATGAGCCTTGTCTGCTCCCTCTGCTCTGAATTCAGAGCTGCTGCAATGAATCGGACTGATTCCAAGTCTGGTGGAGCCAGGCAGGCAGACTGCAGTCAAGATGTCCCCAGAACTCCCTGGCTTCTCTGAGCACACCGTGAATTTTGAGGCCAATACTTTCTGTGCTTCTCAGGGGATTTGGAAACTCACGGTCTAATAATTAAGGCAGCTTTGAACATCTTAGCCTTCAGCCTCACTTTTCTGACTTCTTCCCGTAGCAGCCGTTAGTGCTTGGAACAGGAACCGACTCTTAAAATGTGTTTGCCATGGGCTTGGCTTGCATGGTTTTAATAAGGAGGAGTTTAAAGAGATTCTCCAACGTGTGTGTGAGAGCAACACAGAGCTGGTTTCAAGGGAGGTTAGCAGCTTTTCTGTGAACAGGATTAGTTTGTGCATCACTGAGCCAAACCTGGAAGGCAGGTCTGCTCTTCTTCCAGCTTGCTGGAAGCACTCTGGGATAAGAGGAACATCGCTTGGATTTGAGGTATTCTGTAGGGTGCATCTGCAGTGGGTGAAGAACACTGAAATGCTCAAACTCTCCTTTAATATGTTATTTGTTAAGTGTGATAAACTCTGATTACACCATTAAAAAATAACCACGTGGAAAGGGGAAATCAGGATAAAGATGCTTAACCTATCACTAAAATATATAGAAAGGGAAAAATAAAGCTGGGTATAGGAAAATTTAGGTGAAGTGATTAAAATCATTAAGTGATACAGATAATATCATCTCAATTACTGCATTCAGACCCACTAAGGGGAGAGGAACAAGGACTATAAAACCTAAATAGAAGAGAATCAAATTCAGAACAGATGTCAAGAAGTGCCTTTCCAGGTGGAGTATCAAAAACGCAGGGAATGACCTGCTGGGCAAGGCTGGAGCAGACACACTGGGGCTTTCCAAGGTGAGACGTGACCCTGCAGCACAAGTCTGAGACTGGTTTAGTGGTGGACTTGACAGTGCTGGGTTAACTCACTGATCTTAAAGGTCTTTTCCAACCTAAATGATTCTAAGCACGGAGTGAGATGTGCCAAGTGGCCTCTGTGGGATCTAGTCCTGCTTTCTGCATCTGACATAAAATCGGCTTCAGAATTTTTCATATTGAAGAAAAAATGACTGCCACCAGTGAGGGGAGACTGGGCAGCCCTTCTCATGGAAGCCTCCTGCTTCTTCATTCCCTGGATGGAAAGCATGATCTGTTCAGCCTTGGAGGGGGTCCAAGCCACCCAGCAGGCTCTCTTGGCTATCACCCACGGGGTCCCCACACCAGGGAGAAAGTGGCTTTGCTGCCCCCTGAACAGTAAGCCACTGTAGGTGATATGGGTTGGGAGCTTCTCCCCAGACATGAATTGCCCTCCTTTCCCCATGAATCCTGCTGGAGCTCTTCTTGCAAACATTGGTTTCTGCCACTCTTGGAGGAGGATTTCACAGCTGGAGTGGCTGTTAGCAGGTGTCTCAAGTGCCCAACTGGAGGGCATGGCACTGAGCCTGCCCTTGCTATGCTGCCTGGGGAAGGCTCTCCTTTCTTAAAATAGGTCCTCTCCAAGGGCTCTTGTGTTCAAGAGCCAGAAGGAAACCAAGTCTTTTGTCCTTTAAATTCTGTCTCTAAAAAGAAAGGCAGAAAAAGCAGTGTTTGAGAAGAAGGAAGACAGATGTGATGTGGGATGGGACAAGAGGGTGAGACTGAGGAGGCAGGTGCCCACCAGAGTCCCAGTCCTGATCTGTGGTGACATATCAGGAGAGGCAACAGCTCTGTGCCACCAGGAGCTCCCTGATCAGCCTGTGGGATGAGTTGTACTGGGTCAGGTCTTTCGTCTCCAAAACATTGTCCTCCAAATCTTCAAGGAACCTCACTCCTCCAGGCTGCCCTGTGACTGCAAGTAGCCAGAGATGGAGTTGCTCAGGTGCTCAGTGTAGTTTTCCAATTTTTTATCTTTTAGAGATGAACTCATATATTACCGTCAAAGATTTGGATACCTCATGTTTTCTTTCTCGTGTCTCCACGGTCGTTCTTGTTCTTTCTATTGCTTCAGAGTCTGCTAAAGCTCCTGGCTGCTGAGACACACAAAGACATTGTGTAAGGAATTGTACAGCTCCCTTCTCATCAGCTGAACCTTGTTGTTCAACTGAAATCTCATTATCCTTTAACTCTAATATCCAGAAATACATGTAGACTATCTGAAGGTCAATGAAGAGGCAATTGTCTCCCTGGAAGGCCCTGTCCCAACAGGCTTTTCTAACAGACAGGCACTCTGTTGGAAGTGTTTTTCCCTCATTTGACTGCAGAAGATGCTACAGTGACTTGCTTGCCCTTGGAGAGATGAAGCTCAACAGGCCAAGTGCTGCCTTCAACCTGAAAGTCCTAAATGTCCTTCCTTCCTTCTCCTCCCCCTGTAATCTGCAGTCCATCCCTCCCATTCTCCTCCTTCCCGTGCTTCTGCTTGGTGAAGCAGCCAGTCATGACTCTCCTGAGGCAGCAAAGAAAAACCTTAACTGGCTGCATTCGTGAGAGGCAGTGATTAACCTGGGACCATCAGGAAAACTCACTGTGACAAGCTCTCACTGTTCCCTGAGCTCCCTCTGTAGGGAGGAGCACATGGAGGCACCAACGTTGGGCAAGGAAGGGAGGAGGGATGATGCCGCCTTTAGAGGAAGCCTGGAAAGCAAAACTCTGCACGTCCCATGCCCTTGTTGCTTTGAAGGTGAGTCTGCAGGGCCAAACACGAGACACCAGAGACATCCCAGGCTGTGGTTGTCACATCCCATCACTGTTACTATTGCTGAGGATTGGTAATTTAGCAGCCTTATGGTTAAGATGTGTATAGTGAGCAAAGCCCTATGCAGAGGTTTCTGCCTTATTCCCAGGGGATACAGCAGGATAAAAGATAACTGACAGCTTCTTTGAGCGTGATAATAACCATCATCTTGCAGTACATAGCACTGTATGATAAAGCACTTCCCATGGGATTCCTCCAGACTCTCCTTCCTGGGAAGCACACCAAAAAGTTTCAGAGGAGTCAGAAAAATTCATCCTCCCAGGCAGGCCTGAGGCTGAACCCTGTCCATATCATGGAGGGGATACACAGGGTAAATAACAGCCAGAAAAATCTCTTGACCTGAGCTGCGTGGTCACTGTTACGGTGGATCAGGGTTGGAGGGGTTGTATCAGGGGGACAAAGGGGAGGGGTTCATGATTTGCTGTTCCCTAGCATACCTAGATGCAATTCTGGTGTTTGCTTGCTTGATTTGTTGGAAACTGGGGGAAAAAATCAGTTCTGTGACTCTTGGATTTCAGCCTGGAGTTGACACATGGGTTTACCCAGGAAAACAAGCAAGGGAGGAATCGCGTAAAGCAGAGTTGAGAGAGCAACACCTCACTTTGTTTCTGGGCTGTCTGAGAAGGGAGAAGGGAAGGAGAATACACAGCACTGGAGAAGAGATGCCCTTATCTGGCAAATCACATTTCCCTGCTTCTTGCACAGGGATTGCAAAAACATGGACTATCCTATGGGGATAGCTCCACATTAACTTTTTCTCCAGCCACCATCATGTCCAGCTCCCTATTCCCTCCCTAAAATAAATACAGACCAAGGAAAAGCAACACAACTGCAAATCTTGCTAGAGAACTATGTCAGAGTTACAGAGAGTCTCATAACTGTGTCTAATGGGGTATGCAATAAGCCTAATGAATCTCCATCACCAACCCATGTGCGTGTCCTGGCTGTGTGTGTTGTCCTCTGGCACCCTGAAGGCAGCCAACAAATAATCAAATTAGGACTATCCCAGACTGGTTGGTGATGGGTGTGCCAGCTCCTGGTACAGTGGCTGTAAGGGCCACTCCCCACATTATCCCACCCCCCCCAGGACCAATCCTTGCTGTGAGCACCGGGGACCACGTTGGAAAGGCTGTCCACTTGCACATTCCTGGAAATGCCGACTGCAAAGGAACTAACAGTGGTGATGGACAGCATTGGAGAATAATGCTGGAAATGAGTTGGAAGGGTGGGAGATGTGAGGGAGAGGCCACCCTGGGGACTGTGCATGGGGTGGGAAACTGCCAACACATCAGATCTTGAATGAAAAATACCGTGACCACAGAGCTGGCTGGAAATGCTTCAGCAGGACATTTTTTTTTCTCCCCTTGGAGATTGCCAATTTGTTTAATCCCAATTGTTTCATACAAGCAAATTTCAAGGACGCTGTGACAAACCTCAGCAGGTGATGGGCCCCAACTCTCCCCTCCGCTCTGAGGCTGGCAGACCTCAGACCTCACATAAGGGCTCAGTCCTGGAGCTGTTCCTATGGGAAAGAGGAGACAGCACAGAAAATGTGACACTTTTGAAGCTGCAAAGCCCACCACTGTTTTTGAAAGCTGAGTACAGATACAGGGAGGCATTCCTGCTGATCTACTCAAGATACGCTGATGCGTTGGTACATCCCCAGACCCACAACAACCCTGCTTTCCAAATTATTTTGCTGGAAGCACTCAATTCATTCGCTGTTGCCATTCCCTTGTGGCTTTTCAGTATTGTCTGTGTGCTCTGCTGGACAGCAAACTGGGCAGAGAGTGGGGGACATCAGCTGTCTGGTTACAGCAGGCTGTGCCTGACATTCAGTTGGGACTGCAGGGACTCTCATCACAGAAAGCAAGTCCTGTCTGTGACATTTTCCCTGGCTAGTAGATATTTCAGGTTGAGCCAACATGCTGGAGATGGATTTTGAGCTCGCTAAATATGTAAGCCTTCCCAGCCCTCCTGTCTGCTGGAGAAGTCACCCATGTCACCATGAGGTTCCATGTTGGGGGAGAACAGGTCATCCCAGTCTACAGTCAGACAGCATGGAAAGCAGTTCTTCTGCTGATGTAGAGCCTCTGGCAACATCTCTGGCAGCATTTCTGCCGTTCCAGGCTCAGCAACACAGCTTGAGGGTTTCTCAGCTCCGGGCTGACATGTGGCAGAACCAGAGGAATCAGTGAACTTCTTGCCCAACTGAGACAGCCTGGCTGTGGGCTGGGAGGGCTGGGTCTTGTTTCCCCAAATCAAACGCCCTGCAGCAGTGCAGCCCTGCTAGAAGTGACATTTCTCATCTTACCATAGGATTGATACTTTACTTCCACTTCCTAAATTTGTGCCTCTTAGTGCTGGCTTTAGAGATGTGGCTGCTGGGCTTCATATGCTGCCCTTGAGCCGGTCCCATCTCCTTAGAGGGACAGGCAGCTGGAGAGGCGGGGAACATGGGAGAGAACCTGGGAAGGAACCCAAGGATCTGGGCTGGACTTGAAGAGTACCGTAACTGGCTGAGATGTAACTGGAGAACACGTGGGGTTTCACAGGCTAAAGAGAGCCCAGGCTACCTCCTCTGCTGAAGAAGAAAGCAATAGCCTAATTTACATTACTCTAATGGCAGTTCTGCTGGGATGAAATAGCTTATAGGGCTGGCAGAGCTTTGTTAGGAGGAAGCAAATGTCTCTGGGGATTGGAAGGGGAGATCCAGGCATAAATAGTCCCAAACATTCAAACAAAATAGCCCCAAGAGAAACTGAGCTGTAAGACACAGGTGGCATTGCCTAAAGAGGAGCATATCCCTCTTTTGGGCTCCAGACAACCCTTCCACTCCACACTTAGGTACAGTCTCATTGTTGTGGGGTAGTCAGAAGAAATCTGTGTGCTGGTGGAGGGGTAATGTGGCCCCTGAGCTATTTACAGTCAGGTTTCAGGGACACCTGGTGCCTGTGCTTGCTAGTGGGGACATAAGATTTATGTTTTAACATATGCATCCTAAGTGGGCTTTTTTTTCATAGACCTGAAAGATGCATGATAGTAGCTTTCTCCTGCCCTTCTCTGGGGGCTCTCAAGGCACTTTATGGAAGGAAATGTTAGTGTTTCCTTTTCAGTGTGGTGCCAAGGGACTTTCAAATCCCTGTGGAGCTGTTGAGTGGCAGATGGGCTGAGAAGGAGCCTCAGTGCCCATTCCCTGAGCTTGAGAAACCGAGGGGAATGGCCCCAGCTGCATCCTATGGCAGGTACTGTGCCCTGACCCGGGGCTGCTGGGCTTCCGTCACCTCTGTGTGAGCTTTGGGGACTCTGTAAGTCCCTAACATACAGGGTAGTGGCTTAAGGGGTGATGCTGAGAGGAGATAGAAAATCCTGGACAAGACGAAAGAAATTAAAATAAAAAATGAGCTGACAACATTCCTTTGAGCTTCTGCAGACATAAACTCTCTGCTCTACAGGCACCTGGGTGTATCTTATCAGCTTGGATTGACTTGTTGGTGTGCACATTTTAGTTGTGTGGATGAAGAGAAATGTTGTAGCAGAGAAGAAAGATGGAAGAAGACTACAAAAAGCTGTGAGCTGCCAGTGTGTTTTGAGTTGCTTTATTCTGAATCAATATTGAACTGAAGAGGAATTATAAATCTAGCAGATTACAGTTGAAGCAATGCCAGGGCATCTGTTTCCAGATATTCTTTTTTTTTCTTTCTTTCCTTTTTTTTTTTTACTGGTTGGAGCAGCTGTTTTTACAAGAATCCACAGTAAAAGAGTTATTAAAACAAAAGGGGGAAAGAAATAACAATAAACAGAAGATATATAGCAGACAAGGAGTAGCAGAGATGAGGGGCTGGGAAATAAATGGAAGAGGAAGAATTCAACAACCAACAGTTTGTAACCAGCATCAGGTGCTACAAAATCTGGAAGATGTTTGTTTTACAAGACAGTGATCCCCAGCTCCAGGACTGTGCTCAGTGATTTATGGCTCCTGGCAGCTGTTGCAGAGGTTGAACTAAGAGCAACAGAGACAGAAAAGTATAAACCACCCTTACTGCTTGCTTGCTTTTTCGTAATGGAAGGGGATTTACTGGTAGGAAGCCAGTGGAGGTGGCTGGGAGCACTTGGAGGCAGATTCCCAGCTCCATTTCTCCCCATCTCTCCCTGTCTATGATCAAATTGATTTTTGATGAAATTCAGGTTGTAATTAAAGCAAGTGACACAAAACTGAGGGCCTTGCTGTGTTTCAGCCAAGATGTTGTAATCAGCAAAAGCATGCTCAGAGCCTGGCTGAGGGTGGAATAACATGTCAGATTGAAGCCCTGTGAGGTCATGAAGCCCCTTATCACTGTCTGACTGACCACCACAGCTCTCTGGGAAGGTGTGACACCTGCTCATCCCGGTCAATCCCATCATCTGGTCAAGGATAGTGCTGGGGTGCCTGGTCTGTGCATTGATCTCCAGCAAGTCACACAACTTTCCCTCTTTCAAAACCTTTATGTAATATGACAGATTTCTACAGAAACTGTTTTAAGACAGATAAAATTAACTAAAATTTGGTGTCTTGCCCATAGTTTGACCTTTCCTTACACACTACCCTATCACAGTCTCCATCTCTCCAAAGAGTGGCTCAAATCCCTTGAAAAGACTTTTTGCAGCAACATTTTGCAGGTTTTACCCTGGTGCACCCCCCACCTCTAGTTAAATGGCCCTTGATATTTAGGAGCTCCGTCCTAGCATGGGGCAGACTGGCATCTGCTCTCCCATCTGCATTGTGATGTCTCTGTGCTCTGTGTTTCTCCAGAGCCCTAGAAATGCCCTGAGGAAAGTGCTGTCTAACCTTTCATCCTGCTCTTTCTTGGTCTCTGCCATTTTTAGGTGCTGTATCACAGCATGCCTTTGTTTTGTGCTTGTCTCAAAATCAAGGATTGATTGACTCAAAAGCAAGGACCCCTTTTCTAAGAGTAGCTTATCTCTGCAAGCAAAGGCTCATGTTCCTCTTGTTGCTTTACCAGCACGAATCACTGTGGCTTGCAGAATGGAGAACAGGATTTTGACTTGTATCTGAAGTTGCTCAGAAGCCAGAAAAGAAAAGCAGCTGTCAATAACCCTTTGTGATTAACTTTCTATACCAGGAATGACCCTTGTGTTTGCTGACAGTATTTACCTAAGAGACTCGAGAGGGAAGTGGGAGGCAGCACCCACTGCAGCCAACATAAAGCCATTCAGGTTGTTGAGGATTTGGCCTTGTGTTTGCTTCAGATTTATTGATTCACTTTGTAACAATGCACTGTAAATAGATTTATTCTTACAGTTATATTCTTACAGCCAATGAGAGCTTGGGAAGCAGAGAGTGAAAGCAAGCTGAATGGAAATCAAATCTGAAAGAGGACACTAGTGGAATGAACACATCTCCTAGATGGTGGGAAAGAGGAATTAATGTTTCTCTCTCTGTACACTGCAGTGGACATAGCCCTGCATGCCCTGTTCTGCTTTGGGGATGGCTCCACTTACTCATGGAGAACCCCACTTATGTCCACAGCCTGTGCTGTGCCATGACTGGGAACCCACACCGAGTGCTACCGTGTGTCCTTGGAGGGTTCCATAAACCCTGTCCCTCCCCACCTCCCTCTGGCCACGCCCTGCATGAAAATACAAGGTTTAATGCTTTTTAAACTCATCCCTCTCCATTAAGTGAGGAGAAGCAGAATTCTTTTCTTCCTCCTGTTTCTCTAGCTTGTGTCTTTAATTGCTGAATCTTTCCTCTCTTCTAAAGCATCTGAGGAGCATGGAGAGCAATAGTCCTCCAGCTGCTGCTGCAGCTCCAGAATGTGACCCAAAGAGAAATTATTCAAATACATTTGCAGTCACCTCACAGACAGCTGATGAGCAGGAAGATGGCAATCTTCTCCTAATTCACGATTTGATGCAAATTATTCATATGGTGCTGCTGAAGAGTTAATATACTTGGCTGGGACAGGATAGAAATGATGCCCACTTAATATGACAGAAAATAAATAGAATCTGCTTTCGAAGGATGCATTGACAGAGATGTCGTGCCTGATGCTGGGGAGACAAGTGTCTACAAGCTTCAGCTTAATGTGGCATGGAAATGTATTGGGTTGTATTTATGGCCATATACAATGCTTAAGCAGCTATTGTGCTGATTAAATATTTAATTGGCTGTCTGTGAGGAGAAATGCACCATTAGTCTATAGGGAATTACACTGTTCCTCGTGCCTGCTCTTAAATGAAATGTGTAATTCGTTGTCACTTAAGCTTAATGTTAAGTGCCCGTTAAGGACATATTTTGAAGGGAGATAAATACAGAACTTGTCTGCTGGCATTGCCCCAGGTGGGACCCCATGTGCCCCAGTGTGGGCAGAGCCTTCAGCAGTGTCTTGGGGCTCAGAGAACAGTGAGAAGGGCAGACAGGGAAGGACCTTTGGGATTCCTGCACTGTCAAGTTGCTTTTGAAGGTGCTGGTTGAGGCAGATCATGATTTCAACCTTTTTCCCCCTGGTCTTTTGCAGTTTTACTGTCCAGGTGCTGTAAGGGTGGAGAGAAATGTGAAAGTCCAGCAGGATGCTCCTAAAATACTGCTTCTTGCTGCAGCTGGATGAAGGGAATGGGCTCAGTCGGTGACCACCAAGGAAGTTTCTTTGCCTGGCTTTGTTTGGGAATATGATTTCAATAGGGGAAATAGAAGGAGGAAAGAGGAAGGGAGGAAGGCTTATAAAAGCAATTGTTTCTTCCCTTCCTCAGGGTTACCCTGGGGTACAGAAGAAGCAAAATACACCGAGCAGAGCTTGCTTAGCTTGCAGACTGCACTATACTGAGCACCTGCAGAAGAAAAACTGGGAATGTGCTGGGTTTTATTTCTTATCATTATCATTTAATGTAAATCCTGGACCTCATGATGCAAAAGCCAGTGGTATTTTATTGTCAAAACTCCCTGCTCTTAGTGTGCAGCATTGCTCTGACAGCTTCCAGCACCACGTACCCTGATGGCTGCACAGCTTCTGCCGGGCAGAGAGTTTCCCCACCACGGCTGCCACAGCTCTTGATTCATCCCAGCAATGAAACTGCCATCTCTGTTGAAAAACTGATCCTTCAGCGGTGTAACTCTTTTTCCATTGACAATTTGGCAGCTGTCGACAACTGGCTCCTTCTCTCCAGCAGATTTTCACATCCCTGCACACGTGCCCGCTGCAGAAGCAGCTCCAGGGCAGCATCCTGACTTGCAGCGAGATGCCTGCTCTGTTTGCTTCTTTAAAACACTGCCCAGTCAGTGGCATTCAATAGCAAAACATCATATTCTGAATAATATGCATCTTTATCTGTTCCCTTAGATCTGATATTAACTGGGCTCAACCATCTGAAAAGTGTGGCTCTGTGCTGCTCTCCCACCTACCTGCACTCAGGGGGTTTTGCTCTGCAATGAGTTCCAAACTATCCTGGGGCAGATGATAAGGAAAGCCCCAGGACTGATGCAGTGTTAATTTTAGCCAGGATTCATGTCCTTGTTAGATGTGGGCAAAGCATGTCTGGCATGGTCAGCTCATGTTGCCTGACACCAAGGTTGGTGGCTTCATGCCTGTGATATGCTGTGATGTCTCTAAGCAGGGACAGGTCCCACCAAAACCTTCCTGCAGTTCTATCACTACGACTGCTCAGCTGTCTCCCTTTAGCCTGTGCTGGAGTTGGGAGCTCTTGAGGATATCCAGCCTTGAAACTCAGGAGGAAAGGAGCTGGCTTAGTCCTAGGAAATTCCCTGAGGATGACAAGGTGGTGACACCAGTCATACAGAACCAAGAATCAGAGTTGAATGCAGCAATGCCCATCCTCACGGTGTTGCCTGGGGAAGATGCTCTGCCAGGTCTGCCTCTGTCCTGTCCTCTGCCCTGCTCCAAGGGCAAGGGACAGTGGGACCACGGGGTGTACACAGGGCTGGAGCAAGCTCAGCCCATGCTGCCCCAGAGACACTGTGGCAATGGTCCATAGGGAAGCTGAGGCTTCCTGGCTTGCTCTGCTAAACATCAACCCACAGAAATCCAGAAAATCCAACCTGATTTTGCTTCAAACAGCTCCAGAACAAAGGACACAGCTGGGAATGAGGGATGCACCTTGTGGTGTTTTTTGAGTGTCTGAGTCCCTGATAGCTGTGCTGGGAATTGAGGAGCAGAGTGAGGGTCCTGCTCTCCACTTCCAGTGGTGTCACCTGCTGCCAGAACTTCCATGCCCGTCCCTTGGATCCCCTCCCTGTACACTGTGAGCTGTGATACCAAATCAGAACTGCCATTATCCCTGCTGCCATGTCTGGGAGCATCAGGGAGATGTCATCAGGGAGGCATCAATCAGATCTGAAATACCCCAAGTGCCAGGCCTCCACCTCCTGGCTCCTGGACCTTGAGGGAGGCAAATGCAGAGTGTCTTAGTCAGGTTGGTTGGCTTTTCTTTATTTTTCTCCTGTTTTCCTTTTTTTCCCTGGTTTTCACACCTCCCCTCACTCTCTATTTTTGATCAACTGAGTCAACTCTGGTTTTGGCACTTGAGGAGTAGAAAGGTGATCCTGCTCCATTAGCAGGGCACAGCCCACGCACCTCCCCTCTGTGCTGCTCCCCAGCCCACGGCAGCAGCTCTCTGCCTTGAACAAAACCACTACAATACATTTTTTTGCCTCTCTGAAGGTGGGGGTTAAAGAGCTGAGCATCTGAAACCCCCACTGTGGAGCTGCACCAGCCCTTGGGAGATGCAGAAGACCATAGAGTGGGCATCCTACCAATTATGCAGAACCCAGCATCTTAGAACTGGGACACCAGTGGGAAATCAGCTGCCATGGGCAGGGGACAAGGTCTGGTGGAAGTGAGAGGCTAGGGAAGAATTCGAGGGGAGCTGACATGGGATCCAAAGCCCCTTCCTTCCCAGTCCAGGGACACATCTGGATGAGCAGCTCCTGGGAACTGCATGCCTGTGTCAGCCCTTCCCAGTGCCAGAAGCACATCTGGCTTTCATGCCCTTGCTTCAGGCTTGGTGATTTGAGACATGCAGGATGTGTGTGGGTACAGTTCTGGGCTTTGCTTGACCACCAGCAGTGAGCTTGGCCGGACCCCATCATCCCTGTCATGGGCTGAGCCCACCCTTTCCACCCTCAGCAGAGGGGGTGAGGAGAAGCATGGGGTTTTAGCTTTCTTTAGAAAATTAATCACACTTTAATTATATTGAAACCTGGAGACATGGCAAAGGATTATGTGGATTATCTTCAAAGTAATTTGTTATCAAATATTTATTCTTCTGGGAAGAGAGATGCTGCCTGAGAAATTCTGCATTATCTGTGCTGCCAGCCAAGGACGTGTCATGTCCTTCATGCTTCCCCTTGCCCTTATCCCACCCCGACCCCTTGGTGCAGGTTCAAAATGCAGAGCAGGATACCTTGTCCCCTGGGGACCCTTGTTCCCTGAGGCTGGTGGCTTTGAAGCCAGCGCTGTGTCAAGGATTTGCCCTGGTAAGCCAATGACACTGCAGGAGGGGAGATACCAGTGCCTTACTGGTGGTCTCTGGTCTGCGAAGTGACACAACAGGAGTATCCAGCACTGCTCACCAGCTCTGGCAGTGGGATGGATGCTCCTGGCCCCATTCCCTGCCAGTTCCTGGCCGCTGCCTGTATCCACAGGGCCGGGGGGTGTAGGAGGCGGCAGCTCCATCGCTGGCAGAGGAGCTAGCGAGATGCGTGGTAAATCGGATTCAGTCTCAGCTCTTTATCCGTTCGGCAGACTGTGGGTTTAGTGCTTGGATGCTTCATTAAATAATAATAATGAGTCATTGTATTTGCCTCCTGGGCATTGTAAATGATCCAGTGTCAGGAGACGCCACGAGGACATGGAATTGCAATGAGGCTGAAACGGGCAGAGCCTTGGAGCACAGATAAACTGATGCAGATAACTCTGTGTGCTCCCCACCTGGGGACACGGTCCCTGGGGGACAGGGGGACAGCTGCTCAGGGATGGGGCGCCGCTGAGGCTCATGGCCAGCCAGGCTCATGGCACCAAAGTGTTTCACCCTTCCCCTCTGCTCACATGCCTTGAATAGAAGCTATTCTCTCTTTTCCCTTCTCGTTGATCAAGAACTTTTCTAGCCTGCGCTGCTCTGCAAGCCGCTCTTGCAGAGGTCCAGTGCTGTATTTCAAGGTGACATGATAGATACTTTTGGACCAGCCAGTGTAGCACATCTTATTTCTTGTAAGGATAATTCATCCTACAAAGTGAAAGTCAAGTGATCAGGAGCATGCCAGAAATATGCACCCCCTGATAAACCCCCTGCCCTTGGCATGTGAGGGACGCCTGCCTGGTGCCCGACAGAGCTCCAGTGCCTTTGCACTGTTCTGGGAGTGAAGGCCAATTACCAGATGTGCATGGCACTACTGGACATGACCTGGATGCCTGTCCCCTTCCCTAAGCCTTGTTTGTGGGTCAAATTTGACTCTGTGTGTGCTGGCAGGGCAGTGGGAGCAGAGAGATTGACCTCTGCTTGTGGAGAGACCTCCTCTGCCTCCATCATCACAACCCTCACCCTTGCAAACAGCATCTGTTTGCACCCCATTTCCACATGCAGAGAAGGAAAACTGCCTTCTCTTTGCTAACAGGCATTACATCAGGTTTTGGAGACCAGGACACCCTCCAGTTCAGAGCCAGGACCCCTCAAAGTGTGAGCTGGTGCAGCGTGCAGCTACTGCTGCTAACCTGACATCACCCTGCCATGGAACGAACCAGCTTTGTTTGTCAAAACATTGTTTTCCATAAACCACGTGGACTGGCATTAATTGGATTTCTATCCTTTAATTCTTTATTAATCGAATCTTACATCAGTTTGTCTTTTACTTTGCCTAGGATTAAAACCAGGCTGAGCAGTCATCCCACTCCCCCTTTCCGGGAGCCAACTCACCTTCACCTCCTGCAGAATCCCTGGCTCTGGGCTTCACTCCAGGATCCACCTCAGGCAGGGCATGGAGCTGAGGCCCCCTGGCCTTCCACTTCTCCAGTGTTTATTCCTGGCAGATGATATTTAATAAGGCCACATAATTAATGAACTAGAAAGTGCTTCAGCAGCTTGACGTGAGACAAATATAGCTGCTTGCTCATTTCCAAATACCAAACAGAAATATTTGCTGCCTGTTTCTGCCTGTTATGTATCATTAGCAATTTTGCCATCTCTATTAAGCATTTGTCTGTAATAATACAAATAAAATGTTACAAACTCCTTTCTTATTTCCCTTAGCCCTTCCAGACATGCTTTTGTCCCGGTATTTTCATCTTGCTTTTTGCATTTTTAACATTTCACATCTTTGTAACATAAGGACCACTATTTGGTTTTCTTTGGCCATATATACATTTAGAATTTTCCCATTGTAATCACTGCTATCATTTCACCAATAAGTTTCCTCCTCTGACTTCATAGCCGGGCTTTTTGGCCCCTTGGTTGACTCCAAAAGATCCCCAGATCAGATTTCCATCTGATTTTCTCCTTTTGCAGCCAGTCACAGCGAATGATCCTTCCCAGGGATGCAATGGCTGTTTACTGATTCTCCTCTCTTGCTCCAGGCAGGTTTATTCCCCACCATGGCAACAAGATCTGCTGCAGGGAGGTCCCCACTGTGCCCAAGCCCCTGTTCAGGGTGGACTCCTCTGGCCACGTATCCCAGCCAAGCTCACTGCCCTTCCTTGTTCCCCTCCAGTGACCCCAACTCCCCGTTCTGTGACTCAGTTTCCCTTCCCGATGATGCCTGTTATACAGCACCCCACCTTCACTTGTCCGTGGGAGGTGAAGCAGAAAGAAAACTCCCACTGAGCTGCTCGAGGTGGGAAAATAGGGAAGAGGGAGAATGTGTCAGCACAGCGAGCAGTGGCATGAAGACACTTGTGTAGCTCTGGCTGTATTTGCTCCTGTGTGAGATGCTACACAGCCTGCCTGTAACTGAGCACAGGGAGGGATGCTGCTGGCACTGATGGGCAGAACTTCCCAGGGAGTCAAGAGCAGGCAGAGACTTGGAGGAAACATCCCGTGAGACTTTGTGTCTGCTGCAGATGCTGCTGCCCATGTTGCACTCAGGAGATGTCTGGTAAATGGTGCTGCTCTGCTGAGGCTGGGGCAGGCCTATCAGGGTGTGGGAGGGTGATGGGTGCAGTGATGTGCCATCATGTCCCCATGGTGAGAGCCCTGTATCAGCTCTCCTCCCTCAGGGATGCCCTAGCACATGCTGGCTGTTCCATCCCTTCCCCAGGGATGGACCTTTGCCATACGAGTGCTCACCCTTCCCTCTCCCTGCCACAATGCATCCACAGCCCAGCCCTGCAAAACTCCCCCAGAGACTGGGGGCTGCTGCTCTTTTAAGCCCTTTCAGAGTTCCCCAAACAAATGTGGAAGTTGAGGCAAAAATACTGGCTGGGCAGGATGATGAAGAAATGAGAATATCTGTGGGCTGACGGACCTGGCTGGGTCCTTCACAGGGCTGCAGCCAGGGAGGTGCTGGGATTAAATATGTTAAACAGATTGGCAGCCTCCATGTGCTATACTGATGCTTCACCCCAAAAAGCTCTGCTGCAGCTGGCAGAGGTGGCTGGTGCTCCTGCCTTCTCCTGAGCCTGCCATTAAAGCAGAGAATACAAATCACAACAGGCAGAGCATCACACACACATCCCTTCCTGCCTGTGCTCCTTGCCTGGACTGATCTCCCAACCCCACCTCCCACTTTGATATTTAAACCCAGTACCTCAAAACTTGTGTTCTTTTCATTTGCCACACAAACCTGAGGACAGCTGCTCACTTCAGTGAGGTGATAGTGCCTTTGGTTGCCCTGGGGCTGGTCACAGCTGGGACCATCAAGAAGAAAGTGAGTTTTTCTGGCATAGTGATGGAGAGGCTCCTGTGAGACTGAATGAGAGCTGGAAGAGCCCCTCTGCGTTGCCCTGGGGCCAATTTTGGGGTTTGCTGCTGGAGTCTCCTTCTTTGAAACAGTCTTTTCCACCCATTTGCCGAGCTTCTGTCAGCCTCCCCTGCTGATGAGAGGGGAAGAAATGTGAGGGAGAGGTCCCAGCTAAGCTAGTCCTTCCTCCAGGACATTTCCTTGTGTATGGATTAAAACAGAAAAAATGTGAATTAAGGTCTCTGCAGCACAGTTTCTCCCTGCATCTCCAGGCACTTCCACTCGTGCAGGCATTCGTACTGGTGCTTGAGCAACTCTTTGGTTGGAAGCAGGAGAGGGAAGACTCATTTGGGATAAGGGTTTTGGGAACAGAGGAGCAAATAGGGCTGGACTCTCAGCAACTTCCACAATCCTCAGGGAGGAGATGGCTCAGCACTTCTCTGACAAAGCGAGGCAGAGATCTTGTCTCCTCTCTCAAAACAAACAAATCAGGACTTTCTACATTTTATTCACATCTCCTGTGATCTCAGTATTTTCCTTTGTGTGAGCCTTTGTGCCTGTTTGTGTTGTTATTTCCAGACCTTCTCCACAAGTGTGAAATCTAAAAAGGTACGCCCAGTACAAAGGGAAGCCGCAAGCCAAGGATACCCAACACTGGAGGAAGAAGGCAGCAGACACCGCAAGGCTGGTGGGAATTAGCAATTCCACAAAATATGACTTGTGAGTAAATTCCCTGCTGGAAGCTGGCTGCAGCTCCCCCTGAGCCAGCTGCCTGCACAGCCTGCCTGCTGCCCAGCATGGGCAAGCACACACCAACATGTATGAACACGCTTGGGTGAACCCTTGGATCTGGAGTCCCATCTGGGCACTGCAGGAGCTGGCTGCTGAAATGCTTCTGTCAGCTCAGTAAGGAATCTCTCCCCAGCCAAACCACAGCAGTGCCTGCCTTGATGCTGCGGGTTTTTCAACAGCAAAGCCCCATTTTTAAGCTCCTGCCCCATCCAGGGAGTTGCAGGTTTGGGTTGATAATCCCGTGGCTATCAGGAGGAGCACTGGAAGCACACAGCCATCTATCCTGCATGACCATGTTTCCTTGCTTCCTTGCAGCCAAGTAGGTGGATCAAAAAGAAAGTATTAACTTGCAAAGGCTGTGTCTTGAAGTTGTGCCACTGCACCTCTTTCCAGAGTGCAGGACTTCCTAAACTAGGGAAAAGCTACATTGGGATGGGATGTTCCAGAACAAGAAGGCTACAATTTTTGCCCAGAGTGAAGGTGGGAGGGCCATGCCCTGGACACACAGATACTGTTGTGGTGCTGGGAAAAGGCTCTACATCTCCTTGGGGGACAGTCTGAACTTCCTGGGGTGGCAAAATATCATCCAGGCTCCAAAAGAGGAAACCCTCATGTCAGTTATGGGGCAGATGCATGTAGAGGGCTCAGGAGCTTAGGGACAGGCGTGGGAAAAAGGGCAGGAGAGGGAATCAAGGATCTAAAATGAAGCAGAAACACAAAAGAAATTTATTCTTCTGTCTTTTAGCCTGCAGAAGGTGACACTGGGCTTGTCACCCCCTTTCATTACGTCTCCAGGGCTTTTCATGCAAATTCAGACAAACAATTTCTTGGTTCCCTTTTAGCGCTCTGGGAGGGCCAATTTCATTTCAGGAGCAGTGGGGAACAATAATCATCTTGAAGTGCCTTCCATCCTGAGAGACGCAGATAAGAGCTGTGCAGTGGACTAACAGCACTAATTTGACGTTTTCAGCTGATAGCTTTGCAGATGACAAAAATCAGACACCATAAAAGGCTGGTAAACTCCATAGCAGCAGGGTCACCCCCTCCTGTGCAACCCTCCTGCTCCCCTACCCTACCCTGGGAATGAGATGAAACCCTGTCCCTGAATTCACTGCTGCTTATTACCATGGGGAGGGGGTTTTTGGTGTGGATGGGGCAGGTTTGGCTGGTTTCTGAGCCCTGGGAAAGGAGCAGGACATGGTTGTGGGATGCAGGGAAATGCAGGTCAGTCTGGTGGATGCAGTGCAGCCCATTGGTGCTGCCCTTCTTCCT
Organism: Serilophus lunatus; assembly: GCA_013399895.1. Taxonomy (NCBI): domain Eukaryota; kingdom Metazoa; phylum Chordata; class Aves; order Passeriformes; family Eurylaimidae; genus Serilophus; species Serilophus lunatus. The sequence continues at coordinate 915,086 of VXBA01001893.1, read as the reverse complement.
GGGAGAAAGAATGCCACCTGTGTTCTTTTGCAGAAGTCCCTGATCACATATACAAAGGGAAAGAAATCACTTTGGCGTTGTGGGACAAAATTCGAGATTCCTGATCCAGCTGATGGAGCCAAGCAAGAGAACTCTCACTTCGAGAAACCTTTCTGAGGTATTTTCCAAGTCCCCTCTGCTGTCTGAGCCTATGCAAAATTTACAAGCAAATGTCCTTGTCCCCGCTTGCTGCGTCCAGCCGTGCCTGCTGCCAGCCCCTTGGTTCACATGGGGATGCAAAGATTTGCCTCGCAGATCAGTAAACCCAGTTCCCTCCCCAGGACCCCACCTGGGTGTCCAAGCAGTGGGTGAGTTGCTCGTATTAGGGAAAACAAGTGGCAAAGTGACAAAAAATGTATCCCTTGGGGAGTCAGGAACATTCTGGCACTGGGCTCAACCAGCAGAAAATGAAGCCATGGAAACCTCAAAGATTTGTCTAGTCCAGAGTCCTCTGTCCAGGCAGGAACAGCTCCAACTGTGTCTGCCCAGAGACAGACAGTGCATCTCATGTGCTCTCCACTGTGACAGCTTGTCTGGCTTCCCCCCGACCAGCCTGCCCCATGTTTAATTGCTGTCCTTGAAGGGTTTTTTTGCGTCTAACCACAAATATTCTTGCTGCTTTTCCACTCCATCCCATCTTGTCCCAACCCGCAGAGGATGCACAACAGACACCTCTCTTCCTTGACATCACTTTTCCCACTATATCTTTGTTACAACCTGCTCTTTTTCATCCCAAAGCCCAGTTTAGTCAGCCCGTCTTTTTTTTTTCCCCCCCCCATGTGGCCCTTCTGGCCCCTCTCTGCACCTTCCTGCATCTTTGCTTCCATGAGTGCCTATGGTGCATATTAATCCCACTCCCAGGCAGAAGCCATCAGCCTGGAAAGCTGCACATCAAAACTCAGTGGAGGACTCATTTCCCTTAGGTCTTTTTTTTCCTATTTTCCTCAGTAGATAAAAGACAAGACTGAGTGACCAAGGCATACATGAACCCACCTGGGCCCAGCTTCCAAGTTTTAATTTCTGCCAGGCATGAAGTCTGATGGGAAAAATGTGGAGAAAGGCAGTGATTCCTCCCCTGGTACAAGCAGGAGTCCAGCTCAGCCAGCACAACGGGGTTTGTTCACACAAAGTTAAGCTGAGCCGTAGGCACTGGGGACAGCAGCTAATTAAACTGGTGACACTGGGGCAGGCTGGGCAGAGCATGCTGCAGAGAGCACAGGTTTTGCTGATGGAAGGCAACTGCTGCCAGCTGGAAAATGAAATCCCATCCCATGCTCAAGAATGTGATTCTGAAGCCATTTTTTTACCTGAATTGAGATGAAGTGCAATATCAGGTTGTTTGCTTGTTTTTTTTTTTCCATGGGAGGAGATATTCAGCACATGTGGAAAAAGCTTTAGGAGAGCTCAGTGGGGTTTCTCAGCTCAACATGTGACTGCTCAACCACTGCCCATTAATTCTGTTTTCTCCCCAAAGGCAGAAATGGGCCTAGTGAATGCCTCTTGTTCTCCCACCCTTTCTCCCAGAGGAAACTCATAATTTTTCATCAATCTTGAAATTTTCCCAAGGGAAAAATTTTCATCTTTATGAGAGTGGCATTAGAGCCAGCAAACTGTTCCCATGGGAAATTCCTACATGGTATGACTTTCACCTCCCTCTCCTGGGCTTTGATTGTTTTCTGCCTCTTTTTTTTATTATTACTTTGACCACTGGCTGCTGAGGACAGGCATTGCTCCTCCTGGAGCTGCTATTAGTCTTCTGTGGGATGAAGGACAGAGATGCCCAGGTGACACTGAGCCCTTCAGAAGTTTGAGAAAGATGAAAACTGATCTGAGAAAGTTCCTTTTACCAGTGTTTGCAACACTGCTTCTATCCCACAACCACGTCCCCTTTTTTTTGATTACTGATAGCAAGGACTCCTTTGAGATATTATCTCTCTGCTAACTCCAGTACACTCTCTGCTAAAGCTGGAAGCATCATTTTCCTGGTGTCATTCCTCCCTGCTTAACAGATTGGATTTGAGTTGCATTGCACCAGCCCAGGCTGGCTTTGGTCCTGCAGCAGCTGTGTCCTGCAGACACCTGGCGTGGGGAGGAGACGGCCTCGGCTGTGCTCCATCAGCAACCTTTGCTCCCTCCTCACATCACCCAGTGCTGGAAAACACTGGCTGCCTTCTCCTCTGGCATTTATTGTGGCTCTGCCAAGAGAAACAGCCCTACTTGCTTTGTCCCTTGCAGGGAAACCACACGAGATTTTTCATCTCGCTCCCAAATATAATGGGATAATGTCTTGCTGGTTGCAGTTCTGGATAGGGGGAGGCTTTGTAAGGCAGTGATAACGCCTTGCTGATGTAGGTTGTGTGTTGCTGGTTTATCTTAGATTAGTAGCATTATCTTCATTTTTCACAGGCAGATTTCATAAGAAAAGATCACTGATGATTAGCTCTCTCAGCTCTGGGGCAGGAGCTACTTTCCCAATGACATTGCTGATGAATATTTGTCTCCCTTGTTCGTAATCCTTTTCATCTACCCTTGGCCATCTGCAAGCCCTGTGGTCAGCATGTGAGTAGTGCTTCACCCTGCTGCCAGCACAGACAGCTTCCAATGATGGATGGTCACTAAAGGCCATGGTGACCACCCCCAGAGACGTCTGTCTATGATGTCCTTGAAGGTCCAGCTCTCTGACACTGAAGAAGTCACGGGTCTGAACACATCACCTTGGCCATGCCTCCAGGGCTGGCTCCAGAGCAAAGCACTGCTCATCCTGGTTTGTGCTTTGGTTTGTCCCACCTAGGCACCAGCTGCACATGAAGCCGAGCCCAGCTGGACTTTAGGAGCATGTAAATGAATGAACTCATCTTTAAAAAAATTTTTCTTGAAAACTTTTTAAAAACTTTTTCTTAATTTTTTTTAACTTTTCCTTGACAATTCAGCTTCAGGTCTGGGGGTTCAGCTTTGCTTCTGCACAGGACCCCAGGGAATTTGCAGAGAGTGGACAGAGCACTGAGGCCTGGGAGATAACACTGCTGAAATACTTGCACTGACCAGGGAACAGTTTCTTGTCTTGCTGGCAGACAGACTCAGCCCTGCCATGTCCTGGCTGCTGTGAGGAGAGGAGGTCCTGCTATGGCAAGGCTTTCTATGCCCAGGCAATTAGATCATCCAGAAATTCCTCCTTTATGTTTTTTTTTAGTGGTAAGGAGAGATGTGCTGGTGAGACAAGTGACACTGGAGAGAGCAGAGCTCAGGGAAACCCACAAGGAGGTTGGACAAAGCTGTCCCATCCCATATAGTGTCTGTTCTGCCTGCACACTGCCTGCCAGGTGGCTGTGCCACTCCTGTAAAAGCCCATGGACTCCTCCCTCACTTTTCCAGGGAAGGACTTGCAAGATAATGATCTTGTACTTGCTAAGCTAAAACATAGCTCCAGAAAATATATCCTTGTAAGGGAAACCCCCAGACTCTGCACCTACCTTAGCACTGTTATAGACAACATTGCAACTGTGATTTTTCCCTTGAGGGGAAAAAATCCAGTATTTGGCTAAACATGTGGGGCAATATTTTCAAAGTGTAAGCAAAATCATTGAAATGTCCTTGTTTCTGCAAGCTGTCAGAGATAAGGATGTGAAAATGGAGCTGTAGCCCTTGTCCTTCCTGAGAGATGCTGAAGGAATGAGGCTGCAGTACCAGTATCCCTTTGTCCTTTGATACCCAGTCTGGGACTCTGGCTAAGGGAAATTAGGAGGCTCAAGTTTTAACTCCACAAAATCAAGAGGGTGAAGATTTTTGATGGATCCTCTTCCTCACACTCTGGTTGAGTGGGTGGACTGGCGGGGTTTTTAATGAGTGAATTTCATTAGCCCACTTACAGTAAAACACACTTGAGACCATGTATTGAGAGTCCTGCTACTGAGATAGGGCTGAATCTGAAAAGGCTGCTGAATGCCCGGTGGGGACTTCCCCAAATTCTCACTGTGATCTCAGCTGAAGGATGCTCTTTGCTTCCCTTCATAAGAAAACCACAGAAAGGTTCGTCTCTGGTGGCCTCTGGAGATCCTTCAGCCTTCATGGCTGCTGCCCCCAAAATCACAGCCCCAGATTCACATCTGGGTGGAGCCTTTATACTTCCTTGGCCATGAGGCAGCTCCTCCTGGAGCAGCTCAGGCACATACTGGAGTTGGCTCCCACCTTCCCCACCTGAGTCTCGAGTCTGGCATCATTACAAATTAATACCCTGGTTCTTTTTACTCTTTTCCCAATTTATAGCTCCTGGATTTGTGCAGTTCTTGCCTGCTTTCTCAGTCCCCAGTCATCCAGGACTGCTGCATTAGTCCTTAACCCTCCAGCCAAGAATGCTTTTTGTCACTGTCCCCCAGTAAGCAGGACTTTGCTCAAACTGGTGCTAATGGATGACAGCAGAAATAGCTCAGAAGACTCCTAAAACCCTGCTGTTCTTGAAACCTCTATTTAGCTACAATAACTCCTGTGTGATCCCTACTTTGGTTTCTTGAACAACAGCTGGAGACTAATGTGGGCTGTCACTCTTGGGATGCCCAAAGCCAGAGAGAAAGGCCAGCAAGGGTAGTGGCAAAAATGATGACCTTGCTAAGAAAAGCTGTAACAGAAGACCCAGAGCTGCCCATAAATCCCATCATCTCATTATGCTACTGAGCAAAACCCAAAGCTGAGATAAAAAAAATCACAAAAAGTACCCTGCTGTAAAGTCTGTTTATTGTAAATCTCAAAACATAAAAATAATAATAAAGCTGCAGTAAAAACTGTAGGCACAAGGTCTGACCCAACAATAACAGACCATCCCAGCCATGTTAGGGGCAGAAGAAGAGAGCCAGCAAGGTCTCAGCACCAGGCTGTGCTGTCCAACCTGTAAAACTAAACCTGGGTTTATGTGCGTGCAGCTAATTAAAATTCCTTGGTCTAAGGAATGATCATGTGCATTATGAAACATTTTCCCCCTGCTAGTATTTTAATTGCCAGCTACTCCCTGCTCAGGGTGGGGAAAGGGGAATAGGAAGTTGAGAAGTTGAAGTGAATTATCCAAAGGAACAGATGGAGTGAGGAGGGGACGAGGGGGCCAGGCAGGGATTAGCACTCCACACTCACACACCCCCGCAGTGCAGGGCTTCTCTCTCGGCACAGCGAGAAGAAACCTGTTCAAACAACAGGTCTTGCATTAATATCTCATCCTCCATAAATAAATCAATAAAGGAAGCCCTGTTTGGCTGCCCCTCCTCTGAGTCACTTGGGAGCCCAGTGATGCTTTAGGTCCTGCCTTATCCCGGTGCTTTCCCTCCTCAGCTGGAGGTTAGTGGGAAGGGGACATCACCATCCCCCTTCCTGCACGGGCTGGCAGGTTCTCTGAGGACAGAGCAACTCCTGCTGAGCCTCCCTGGGGCTCTGCAGGTGCCCCAGCTGCTTTTGGGGGGCAGCGTCACAGCCCTGAGGAGTAGCCTGGCTCCAGAGGGGATCACCCCAAAGGAGGAGGCTCTGCCCAGAGGTTTGAGGCTGTTGACATCTGTTCATAACATTGGCGCTTTAGAGTAATGGAGCCAAAAAAGAGAGTTTAAAGCCTGCTTCTAAATTCCTTAGAAATAAATGACTTGGAAAATATATTGGGGGACTGGAGGGATGTGTTGTTTTGCATTTCCATAAAGGTTGTAGAGGGAAATGGAATGGTCCTGTGGGAGTAGGGGTGCTGAGAGTCCTCACCCTGGGTGGCCCCATCCCAATATGCAGCCTGCAAAACCAAAGAGGGTTTGGCAAACGATGAAGCAGCTAATTGAGAGCCTCTAAAGATGAAAATGTTGTGATGAAAGCATGGGGACAAGAGCAATTCCCGCTGCCCAGCTTCAGAACATCTGGGCTTCAGATGGCTCTGCCTCCAGCCAGTTTGGGAATTTAACACGACGCTCAAGAGAGCATGGGTGGGAAACCCAAAATTTGCTTTGCCTTTTCTCCATATGTGCTTGCAGGCCCCCTGTCATTTTCGTGGTGTGTTTGCTCTTTTTTTCCAACAGTTTATGTCTTATTGGGGAAATATGATCTAAACCAACAAGGCTCTGAGGGACTGGGGCTCTGCAAAGAGAAATGCTGTCTAACACCTCCCAGGGCTGATGCTGACAGATACTGCACTAGAACAAGAAGTTCAGGTGTTTTAACCCAAACTGTGTGTGCTGGGTTTTAATGAGTATGCAGAGCTGCTCTGGTTTCTGACGAAGGCAAGAGACTGATATTTCTGAGTCTGCAGCTCATAAAAATTACTTACAACAAAAATTATTAGTATTACCTACAGGAAACTGGTACATGCAGTTTCTTTCCCGGCATGGTATTTCATGGTATTTCATGGGGGTTTCTGCTTTCTCGGAGGATTTGCTCAGGTGTCTAGACCTGAGGAGTTGCTTGAGGCAAGAGTACTTTTGCCCCCTGATGGTGCAGCCACTGAGCTGGGTGTGAGCTCTGCCAGGAACAGCATTACAGGGGTGTGTTTGTCCCAAAGAGAGCAGAACCAGCCCTCCTTGTCCTGTCCTTTGTCTCAGCTTACAGCAGGTCATCTGAAGGCACATCAGCTCTTCTAACAGAAAGAAACCCATCACCCTTCTCCAACCAATGGGTCTGTGCAGTGAGCAACTCAAAATTTTACACAAGGCCTTTGTCTCACTGGCTCTCCACATCTGATGTCTCTTTGCTCCCTGGTGCACACAAAACTGTATGCCATCCATCCTCAAATACAGGCTTATCTTGCCATTAGCACAGGTGGCAGGGAGGTGGTGTCTTGACACATTATTTCAAGGTGAGTGTTTTGGGAACTGTTCTCTGCTCTGTGCAGAAAGCCCTTCAGTAGGAGGAGTGGTAAGAGGAAAGACAAAACCAAATGAGAGGGAATTCAGTGAGGGAAATGCTGCTTCTCACACTCTGCTTGAGCCTGACCTCGGCTCCCCCTGCCTGTCCTGATAAGGCCCCCACTTCTCCCTCCTTCCCCCAAGCAGAAGGCCCCCATCAGTGGGTTGGGGACACCCTGGTGTGCTCTCCTCGGGGTGAGGAGCCATCATGGTGCTGTGGGACACAAGTGACAGCCCCAGGGCACACTGTTCCCTCTCACTTCAGACCCCTGGTGTGAAGCCGTGAGCGTGCAGCACTACAGGCATGACCCAGACCAAGTCCTCTCTTCGTGTCTCTGCTGCTGTCGTTAGTGCTGTGTGTCGGCTCTGCATCCTCCTCGGGGATGCTCAAATTGTTGCCGCCAGTCACAGCGACTGTCAGCCAGGCAGAGATCAATGCTCCCTCCCTCCTTCCCAGTGTCTCCAAAGCAGCTGATGCCACAGCTGCTCTGTCCTTTAATGCACCTCAATTGCACGAAGTGCTGCCACTGGGACACGGCTCCTGCTGCTGCTCACCTCTTGCCCTGGACATGAGGAGCAAATCCTCTGATATTTCTCCTACCTCCAGTATCCAGAGATGCTGATGATGTCATGTTCCCCAGCCATGGGCCTCCACTTATTTGCAGCATGGGTGTGGCTCTTGCACCCAAGTCCTGAGTGTAAGCTTAGCCCTTGAACATCTGATTTTTAATAAATAAAAGTACTGTTTGCTTCTGAGAGACCACTCCAGCACTGAGCCTTCCCCCTGTCCTCTTGTTGTCTGCATGTTCCATGAGGCAGCAGGTGTGAAGGCTGCTGAGAATATTGAGGAGACCCTGCAGGGCACCTGTGATTCAGAATAAACCCTGGCTGCTGACCCTTTAAATCTTTAAAAATATAAAAACTGATGTCTTGTGGTGTTCTGCTGTGTGGTTCCCAAATACCTTAGGAATGCATCAACGAAAGGCTGTGCTCTACCTACAGAAGAATCCACTACAGTGATTAGCTGTGTGATAAGCATGTTATGCTCTGCTAGAAGCAGGTAACACGTCCATTCCCAGTAGTTACCTGCTGTAACTACTGTAGTTACCCTCTCCTGTACTTACCCATTCCTGTAGTTACCCTCTCCCTCTCCTCAACCATGAGGGGAGGGTGGCTCCTGAGGGCACATCCTTTAATGCAGCCAGATATCGATGGGTTCATAACTCACAGCTGGTGGAGCGCAGCACAGTCTCAGCGTGGTACGAGGTGATCAATAATGAGTCGGAATTAATGCACTGGAAATGATGGATTCAGGGTGAATTTGGAGCATGGCTGTGGGCTGTCAGTGTCGCTTGGCCTCGTGGGGACAACAGAGCAGGTTGTGGGCCACAGGCATCGCTCAGGGCATTTCCCTTCATCTCTCTGGGCTCAGGGGTGTGCATATCATCTTGTCTGAGTTGGCTGAAGTTAAACAGCTCAGCAGACCTTCTTGGGAACCTGAAAGTGCCTGCCCAGGATTATAAAGGTGACATAAATCCCAACCTCAAGGCACCTCATGCCAGGCTCCCAGGCAGAAAACCAAAGCTCCTTACGGATTGGAGATAAAATTGAGACCTTCTTAAAGCTTTTTAAAGAGTGACTGGCTGCAGCTCAGCATGGGCAAAGCAGCCTTGCTTTGGCAGCAGGACCTTTCCTAACCTTTCCCTGGATCATGCACAACCTCAGCTGTGGTGGCTGTGCTCCACCAGGTCATTGAAGCCTTTGGGCACGGCTGAATGAATCCTGGCTCTGTGCTGCACTGAGCAGGGGGAAAAGCAGCAGCATTTCCTCTCCTGCAGCCGCAGGCACTAAATATTGCCCTAATAATGAAAAGGCTTTTCATCCTTGTAAACCATGTCCTGCTAATTCTTCCTACAGACATAGCCCAGAACCTATCCTCTTCCACTTCACTCATTTTCCATTTACTCTGCCCCTTTATTGGCTAATAAATGTCATCTAATTCAATTCTGTCATCTGCTGCCATGGTAGTGGTCCTGGCCTGGGGCAGGCGCTGTCCCCAGTTTGCCTGGGCTCCTGCCCCTTGTCCTGAAGCAATACTACTGCCAAGGGGATGGGGCCAACTGGAAGGGCTGGAGCCTCAGCAGAAAGCTCCTGGGTCCTTCCATCAGGGTGCTGGGAGAGCCCTTTGACAGCCAGGTCCTTGCTCCAGAGGAGGAGATATTTTGGAGTAAGCCATAAGCAGGAAATTCCCCCTCTCAGTACAGCATCATTTTCATACTTTGGCCAAGTCCAGTGTACAAAAAGAAACCAGACTTTGGCCATTCATCCAAAAGCAGTGAGCAATGGCACTGAGGCCATGGGCCATGGGAACTTTGTGAAAATTCAGGATACTTCAGCTCCAGATCAGACCAGGGGCTCTCTGGGGTAATTGGTGGCTTCAGAGTTCTGGAAAGGGTTGAGGATGGCACCAGGTGGGCTGTGGTACCAGCACACACCCAGATGTGGTTACTGCCTCTGAGCTGCCATCTGCCAGGGGCATCCTCCAGAGAGGCACTGACAGAGTCAGCACTCTTACAACAGACACATCTGCACCTCTCTGCACCCAGGGTTTGCCAGTGCTGCTGTCATTTAAACAGCAGTTCTGGTCTTTTCTCCACCAAAGAGAGATCTTTTCATCAACATTTGCAGCAAGCAGAGACAGAGGGTCACGCATTTTCAGCAGCTGCTGAGATGAGAAATCTGCAGGATGCTTCTTGCATTGTCTTCTATGGTGAACCCACTGGTTCCAAATGTCTTCTGTGAGCTGGAGAAAGCAAGCGGCTCTTTGGCAGGCTGAGCCCATCCTCACGCCCTGAATCGTAATGTTATAAACATGAAATCTCCTCAGGGCTGCCAAGGAAAAAGCTCCAAATCACAAATACCTGCCATTATAGCAAGATGGCCAAGCAAACAACTTCTTACATCAGTGCTGCCTTTTAAATAGTCTCAGCTGGGAGCTGATGCAGCTTCTTTGGGCTTGTTGTTCAAGAAAGAAAACAAATCCATTTTTATCTTAAACAGCAAATCTTGGTCATTGCCCAGATTCACTGAGTCAAACCCCTTTGGCATGATGAGTGTTTCAGCCAGGGAGTGAGAAGACTGCTTATTTTTTGTAGGAAGGGTGGGTGGGTGCCTGGTTCCCATCCTGGCTCTCCACACAGCCCTTCCCAGCATGTGCTGTGCTCCCATCGCTCCCAGCATCTCGCCAGCGGCACAGTGGCGAGCTTCCCTGAACACTTTAGTGCATAATAGGACTGGTTCAATAATCCCATTACAGCCTGTCTTCAGGATGCCAGGACTAATTGGCAGGCACTGGGACCTTCATCCCCAGCTGGAATTTTATTGCTCATCACAATTAACCATGATGCTAAAGTCCCTCGGCCACACATGTGCTATTAGTTCAGTCTGGAGCCATGTCCTCGCCGGGTGCTTTGGGGGCCCCAGTGCACCCTGTCCCCAGCCTCCAGCAGGGAAAGTTCATGGTTATTGCTGCAGCTGATTTGCCTTTACTTCATGCTATTTGCAGCTTAATAGGATTTATTTTGCGCATGTCCAGTTGGAGCTGCTTCTGCACGGAATGCTGGCTGGAAGCTTCTGTGCCAGCAGCACTGGGGAAGCCAAGAACAGCCCCAGCTTGGTGCTTGGCTGTGGTGATGGGATGGGGAAGAGTGGCCTGAGCTGGCACTATCGGTTTAAGGTGCCACAGGAGGGGCTGTTGTTACACTGAGCCTTTATTGGTCTGGTCACACCTCTTGGCCTCACCAAACCTCTCAGCAGTGCACTTGACATGTGCTTCACTTCGAACATGGGCAGAGACTCAGCTCACCCCAGTGCAATGGGCACATTTGTTAAAGTGTGGGTTTGGGTTTTTTTTCCCCCCGATCTAAAGCTCTCATACAGCAATTGTGGCTCATCCTTGTGGCTTGTTTTCAGCTGCTCTGGGATGTGCCACTTTTAGGGACAGAACAGAGAGATGAGGACAGACTCTGACAATACAGCTGGTGACAATTTTGATTCCTTTTAAGCAATTCAAACTTCAGAGACTCTGCTCTCAGTGTGTGCACTTTGTAGTGATGAGGAGTAAACTCTTTGCCTCTGTGTTCTTGTTTCTCATCCTCAGATATGACTTAGATCTCAGCATACAGACCAAGGCTTTGAAAACACAAAAACGTCCTCCCACAGCGTGTCCTTTAGCTGGAGACTAATTACCAGAAGATGCTGTAAATGCCAAAAACTTTACAAGGATTCAAAAAGTGATTAGACAAATTCTAGGAAGAAAAAAAAAATACATCAAGAGCTATTAAGAATTGAGACAAGCTCTGGGATGCAGATGGGTGGATGCCAGGGAAACTTCCCTCAAGACTGTCTGTTCTCTCCATCACACCTGCTCTTGGTCAGAACAAGCACTGGGGGTGCTGGGCTGAAAGGATTCGTGATCTGGACTAAATATGCTGATCTCTGACTGCATCTCCTCCCTCTTTCCTCCTCTCTCCTTCCACACCCCCACAGTCACCAGGGATTGCTTTAGGGTCTCCATGCTGCACAGGGCTGTCCTTCCCCATCAGCTTCAGGAGGTTTTTTTTAACCAAGAGTTGATATCTCTTGGTGCTGGGGCAGGATGTGTTCGGGCGCTGCAAAGAAGCCTTTGGGACGAGGGTTTGTCATGGAGCCAAACAGGGGAAAGCAAAGGTTGGCTCTTCAGACAAGAACTTGTTGAAAACATGAGGAAAGGAAGGCTGGAAGACATTTCACTTGGTTTTCACAGCTGAAGTTGGTGTGCAGGAGTGACAAAGCCTGAAAGCCCACAGGATGCATCCAGGGAGGGCTGTGCCATGGAACTGCACCAGCAGCTGGCTGGGGCTGGGCTTCAGCTGCTTCTGAAGAAACCTTGCCACAGGAATGATAGTTTTTGTGTTAAATGTGGGCTATAGAATCAGGTATCCACCAAGCAGCAACATAAAGTACATTTCAGTGCTCTCTTCACTGCTTTTTAGTTTGGATAAACCCCAATTTAGCCCATTTCTCCCTGCTAGAGCTATTAGTCTAAATAGAACCCTCCACTGCAGCCACTCTTTCTGGCTCCGGGTCATGCTCTCTTGGTTTCAAACCCATCATCATGCCCTGCCAGCACCCCACAGCATGGTGAGATGCTGTGCCCAAAACCACAGCTGGGAGCCTACCATGCACCTGGGAGAGGCAGCATTCCTGATCCCTTTGGTACCTGGCTCCTGTAGGTCCCCTGTGCCCATACCCAACCGGGGCTGCCCACCAGCACACACAATTATGTTACTTTCTTTCAAATAACCGGGCCACTCTTGTGTCCCTCATCTTTAGAGGATGAGATGCCAGTCACACAGGTGACATCTGGTTCATCTCTTCCTCCCTGTCCAGCTGGAAGATGATTTTGACTTTGAGCTTCCTGTCCCTGCATGCATCCTGGGAGGGGACCTGGGGATGGGGAGAGGTGAGTGCTCAGCTCCTGTCTCCTGGGTTGGTTTTGAGCTTTGATTGCAGCACAGAGCTGTGAGTTGGGGCAGTATTTCATGCTTGCCGGTGTCGGCTGATAAACCTTTGATTTTCACTTCTGGGAATAATAGCACAGTAATGAATTATATTCACAAGAATAACTGTAATAGTCATAAAACTGCAAATAGAAGAAAATTGTAAATCAGTCACCCCCTTGTAATGTGCTTACTTCATCTGAATCACCCTCCCTGGGCAGATTATCAATTTTATTTGGCTTTTCCATCCTAAACTTTTATTAAGTGGGGTGCCTCATGCGTAAAGATACCAAGCACAGGCCATATGTTCCAGGGATTTATCTGTTTACTTTGCCTTCCTTCCCTCCCCTCCCCTCCTTCTCATGGCTCTCAGGACCTCTAGGCAGCTGACCTCACACATGTCCCTGGCGTCCCTTTACCTTTATTATGCAAAAAAAAATAAGCTGTCAGTGATGCACAGGCCTTCCTCTGTGCCATGAAGCATTAGCCAGAGCCTGCAGCATGTTTAGACTTCTATGTAATTAAAATAGAAATCCATTAGTGTAGCTCCAGGGTAATCAAGGGGCCACATCCTGAACTTCGGAGCATCCTGGGCTGATGCATGAAGATCCTGCTGCTCCCAGCTGAGGGGACAATGCTTGTCCTGAGCCCTGTGGATAACCAGGGTGGACCCTTGGGCACAGAGAGGGGTAAGAGGAAGTGAGGCAACATCGGGGCAAGAGCAGTGACAATTTACCACTGTGCTGCTGGGTCTGAGCAGATGGAGAATGTGGTTCTGAAAGCAGAGCTGTGGCACCAACTGCTATTGTATGTCTCTGCTGTGGTACTACCTATGTTTTGCCCTGGCCACAGAGGGAGGCAACGGCAGAGAAGAATTTCTGAGTCCAGGTATCATCTCTCGCTGGGTACTGCACTGATAATTTTTAGCAAAGTCCCCATCTTCTCTCTTTTTACTGGAAAATCATATAAAAAAATCCCTTATTTGTCTCTCAAATCTGCCTGCCCATGCTGTTTTCCATGTTTTCTATCAGAAATCCCCCGGTTTCAGTTGAGTTCCAGGGGTTCAAGGCTGGCACGAGAACAATGTTAAATCAATGCTGATATGAAATGGATGAGAGCAGCTCAATGATCTGGGGAAAAGGTGCAAATTCCAGTCAGCGAAACGCAGCTGTTGGATTTGGTGACCTTTTTGGAGCAAGCTGCAAGTTGGAGTTGAGTTTGCTTCAGCTGGATATGAACTTGCCAGGGCCTGCACAGTATTTCATGGCTTTTGGAAACGCCGTCTGCAATTTTCCGTCATAACACAGCAGGGGAAAAGGGAAAAACCACAGACGGTGTGATTTACGAGATGCTTCTCTTGGATATTTCCATCTGTGATCTGAAATTACCAACTGATGTAGAAACCCCGAATTGTTTCTTCAACTGCTCCCACTGTGGGTGCTTTTGCCATGATTTTTCATGCAAGTCCAGCTTTTCCTGACCTGTGCCCAGCAGCCTCTAGTGCTGGATCCGGCCCCTGCCCAGCAGCAGGTTGGTTTTGTTGTTCATGATGGTCAGTGTTTTTGGTTGTTACAGATGACTACTGGAGCTGAGCCCATCTGCACCCGTCAGGGACTCTTGGCCAGTCTTTTTACAGCTTAGCAGGACCTGGAACATCTGTTGAGCAAAGGATGTGCTGGAGATCAACGTTTTCAGCTCTGGCAAGTAGCTTCTTGCAAACTCAGGCTCATTTTCCTGAGCAACAGGACATTGGCAAACACTCCGGCTGTGAGTGTGTTAGTTCAGGCACTGACCATGTGAGCTCATCCTCCTGGCACTGCACACATGGGCATTGCCTGGGTTTTCATTAGTGCAAACTCAGGGACCACCAGAGAGGGGTCAAGTGGCTTTGTCCAGCTCCCCCATTCCTCCTCTTATGCCTTCTGCTAAGGGGCTGGGCTAGGCTTGGTTTGTAATGTGGTTTGGAGGTGATTGCAGTTTGAGCCTGGACATGTGTCAGCTCACCAGCCCTTCTCCAGCTGTCACTGGATTCGGTTGGGCTTTTCCAGAGCTCCTGTTTGGCCTCATCTACGGAAAAGCAGAGCCTGCCAGTTGTTCACCATCAGAAAGGCTCCAGCCCTGCTGGGAAACTTGAACTGTTCCCAGCTTCAGCAGAGCTAGAAAACAGACTAAGAACATCTGAGCTGCAGAGGTGACTGCATGGAGGGTGGGTACAGGGCAGGCAGAGAGAGATGCCTGTGACTCATGCAGGTGCTTCACTCAGCACTCAGTGCATGGTGTTACCCACTTCTGTGGATCACACTTCTGTCTGATCAAAGGGGCTTGTCAGGGGGAATGAACCGTCACCAGAGTAGGGAGAAGGGAATGCAATAAGGCTGGAATGGGAAAGGCTGGAGACACCTCTGCATCTGCTGGAGCTTCAGCCTAAGAAGTGCTCTGCAGAGAAGGTCTTGCTTGCAGGCTTCAGGTTATGGGTTGGCAGGTGATCCCCAGTCCTCTGTTTCCAGAGGTTTTGGAGGTTGGAGGAGCAGAAAAGCCCTTGTGGGATCCCTTCAGCATGTGTGAACTGCCCTTGGTCCTCCAAGGAGGACTGTGGGAGTGAGTTGTTGCTTGTGCTGCTTCACAGCTCTGCAAGGGGAGGGGAGAAAAACCTCGTAGGAATTGGATTTTAAAGGCAAGTTTAAAGTTCAGAAGTAGCTGCAATTTGAACAGAAATCTTCTCTTTGCAGTCAATTAGCAAGGCTGTGAAAGCAGCGGGAGCATCTCATGTTTTGACAGCATTAAAAAGGCACAGAAACTAAACAGTGTGGATTGAACACAGCACCCACACGAGCTGTTGCTCCAGCATCAGCAACTCAAGTGTCGACTTGATCTAGTGGTGGTTTCAGTAGCACTGCAGGTCCCAGGGTCAAGTGAGGCCCCAGCCTGTTCACCAGAACCAGCATCCTTGCCCTGCCTTCCCTGCTAGGCTGCTGCCTAAGCAGGAGAAAATGACATATTTTTTGTTACCTCCATCCAGAGTTTTGTATGCAAGGGTATCTGTTTACACCACATGGTTCCCTCTTTATTCTCAGGTGAAGGAGTTTGGTTTGGGCTGTCTCTCTACAGGGGTTAACAGCATAAGAGGAGCCTGGCTGTGCTCCCATGAACAGATGAGTTTGCAGCTGTTTCATTGTACCAGTAGAGTGAATCAATAGGTCTTTAATTAATTTATTAATAAAATAATAAGTGACCCAACTAATTTATCAGACTTGGAATATCACACAGGTCTGGCACAGCATCCAGGGTGTTGCCTAGGGTGGGCAGAGGCAAAGGGGACCCTTCCAAAGAGGGGATTCCCTGTGTTTAGGGCAAGGGGTGTTCCATTGTTCTGAGAATGCAAGAAAGTGATCCTCAGGGGATTCATTCAGGTGCGCGAAACACTGAAGCTCCCAAAGAGACAGATTTAGCTTCTCCCTTGACTAACAAACAGTGAAAGAATCCATGTCTGGTGTCTGGGGCTCACACACCCACACAGAGTCCCTCTGGGACCTGCTTGTATCAAGAGCCTCTTGATTCAATCCCCCACAGTTTTCTTGTGAAAAGAGGCTAATCTGATACTACAGTGCAGGGATGCCCATAGATGAGGGGCTCCAGCAGCCCTTGGTCCCACCTAAGGCAGGAGGAGGATCTCCAGACACTTGTTGCACGCGGCAGGGACAGAAGCAGGCAGGATCCGAGGCCTCTTTGGCACCTGAGAGGAGTGGAGATGCCCTCCCTGAGTCACCTCCACACCTTCCTGCCCCGCTGATGACACCTGTCTCCTTCTCGGGATGCTGATGAATCCCACGGAGCAGCAAGCGGCCAAGCCAATGGCTTTGGGAATAGCACTTACAGGCATCTCCGATCCCAGGCAGAGCTGGCGTGGAACTCGATGCCTCCGCACCAGCCCTTGCCTTGGCCGCTGCGATCACATCCCGCTCCCGGCTCCACAATCAAATTAATGAGGAGCAGCAGCGCAGGCGGATCGGGAGCGAGCGGAGAGGGGGCGGCGGGGAAAGGTGGGCGAGAGGATGATCTCGGTGACTCACTGACCCGCTCCCTGCTCAGGATTTTCAGTTTGGGAGGTGAATACTGGCAAACAGCTCCCTCCTTCCCTCCTTCTCCCCCTTCCTCTGCCCCCAAGCCAAAAAAAGCTGTGACAGCTTGATTTAGGGTTGGATAATGAGGCAATTGTGAGGAGGATGGGTACAGCGGGAGCCTGCGCTTGCCAAATCATTTGGCTTAATTGATCAAATATTTTTATGCATCGTTTATTCCTTTAAGGTGACCATAAGCCTCTTCTCCTGCTGCACTAAAATGAAAAGAGCAATGCTGGAATTCACCCAGGCTGAACTCAGTGCGACAGAGAGGGGTGGGTGGGTGGCCGCCAAGGGCCCCTGGCCACCAAGAACTTGCCTGGCTGCCTGTGCCAAGTGGAGGGTGAACGAGCGGATCCGGCCTCTCCAGGGCTTCCCAGGGCACACAGCAGGCAGGAGCACATCTGCAGGTAGCATCCATATGGCACGGCTTGTGCCACCCAGGCTGAGACTGCCCTTCCCTGGAGCTGGCCATGTCCCCGAGTGCCGGGCAGTGTGCCACGGCAGGCGAGGGCCGTGCGAAGGGAAACACCCAGCGAGCCAAGACGGGCATACAAGTAATTGCTAGGAAATGTTTTCCCCATGCAATTAAGTCGCTGTGATCACAAAATCTCTCTGTCAGTCAGAGCTGGATCTGTTAATCCACAAAGAAAAAAGGACAAACCAAATCCGTGCCTTTTGTTGGCTTTATCTCCCGCTCTCCTGCTGCAGGAATTGCAGGGGTGCGGGAATTGCTCTTGGTGAGGGCAGGACGGGGGCACACAGCTCTCATTCTAGCCTCCTCCCTCGGACATCGCTGTTTCAAGGTGCCGACTCTAGTCCCTGAGCCCTCCATGTCCCTACAACCCCTTCTTCCCCGTGGTCACAATGGCCCGCATGGTGCCGGGGGTGCGTTTGCCCACTCAGGCTCTAACACAGTGCATTTGCCACCATGGAGAAAAGCCGCTGCTGAATGGGCTGTGGGACCCTGGGGAGGTTGTTGCGAGGGGCTGCGGGTCCTCGGTGGAGGAAGAGCTGTCTCAGGGCAGGCAGGAGCAGCTCCATCCCTCCCACCCGCAGCGCGGTCCCTCGGCACAGCGCCTGGTTGCTTCCTCCACGCTCAAAACAAAACAAGAGCTGCCTCTAGCGGTACCGGGGGGCTTCAGGTGACGAGCTCCTTCCCGGCCCTGCCGTGGGGCCTGCTGCCTGACCGTGATGTGTCCCCACCACCCAACAACTGCAGAGAGAGAGACCCTACAGTTTCCAGTTCCATCCACCACCAGGATCTTCCGTCGTTGTCCGCATTTCCCTGTTCCCCTGCACGGTACTGCCCCTCCTGCCAGTGTCACTGTCAGCTCAGATCCTGGCTCTGACCTCACTTGTGGTCTCTTGCTGGTTGGATTCAGCTTGGCACATAAAAGCCTTGACCTGGACTCCCTTTCAGCTAAACAAACCAGTTCATTGATACACAGAGAGACCTAAGAGAATTGGTCTCCCCTATCAGCCCATGCCTGGGGGCTCATGCTCAGCCCTCAGCACTGTCCCACTCACATTCTGATTGTGTCCTTCCCTGTCTGTAAGGTTACCTTTCCAGGCCAGAGGATGCTGGAACATGCTAACAGATGGGGCAGCTCATCCAGAAAACCTGTCCCAAAGTGCTATTTTGGACTCTCCTGGCCACCAAATTCTGTTGCTTCTTATGACCCCACTTTCACCAAATGTCCCCTTACTTCACCTAGAAAACCTGATGGTCCTTTTGTTGCTCCTCTCAAATGACCAAGGCCAGGTGAGATCCACCAGCATCCATGGGAAACAGAGATCTCCTGTCCCAGATGCAGCTGATCCACTGCACTTGCTCCTCTGCTCCGAGCAAGTCAAGTAACATAAGATTTCCATGATCACACATGCAGAGATGCTGCTGTATACTCCTGAGTTTCAATGATGAGCAACTAGACCATGAGGCTTCAGAAGAAGACTGGAAATCCTGGAAACATCGCAGGGAAGAAGACAATCAGATGGAGGTGGATTAATCTGGGCTGACACTCCCAGCCCAAACTCACAGGAGAAAGATGACTGGCCTGTGGTCCCTGCTGCCAGTCAAGGAGGTCACTGTGGTTAAGGCATGTCAAGAGAATTGCCATTCTTTGTGACCACTAATGGTATTTGCAGCTCTGCATTTAAAAATGATGATAAAGGTAATCAAACTGCCAGGAACAAAGACAGATGAGGAGCTCACTGGAGCCAGAGAGGGGATTTCTTGCTTTCAGTTAGCAGCTGTGATTTATATTTCATTCGCACCTATGGACTCAGAGCAAGGACCAGGGAAATAGTGCTTTACCAAAACACTGTAAGGAGGAGTACACAGACACTGAATTTGTCTCTGCTTGAGCTTCTATTCCTGTGTGGTAGTACGGCTACACTGTCTATGCCTTCTCTAGACATCACTATGAGATACTGCAGGGGTTATAGTTTATCCAGAAAATTTTTTGATGAGCAGACATCCCTGATGAGATAACAACCAGTAACTCAACTTCCTGCAACCAGGTGCATCCTGACAGTGACCCCCCCCTTTCCCTTCCTTCTCCTCCCTCACAAGGCTTTGATGAGGTCCTAACAGCAGGCATCATAGCCCTTAAGATCTATCTGAGCTATGAAGTTCAGAGTTCTTTCAGAAATACAGCCTGCAAGAGCAGCAGTGGGGATGAAGGAAGGGGAGGAAGGAGCCAGGCCTCCTCTTATGCAGAGCCATTGCCCTTGACCTGCCTGCAAGGTCCACAGCTCAGGTTTTTGATGGCTGTGGACCCTGAGCCTTGCTTGCCATTCTCTGAGTTCTCACTTTTGTTATAACTGTCATCCCTCCTTCCCTCTGTCTTCAGATGTTGTCCCTTTTCTCATCTTACCTTTGTGTAGAGTCACATCGACAGCAGGGACAGCCAGCAGCCCTCCTTCCTTCCTTTGCAACACAGAGTCATTCAGCATGGAGCTCTGCCTGTGCTGATACCGTATCCATGCAACCTGTGTTTCAAGGATCACGTTTGCTTTATTTCTGTGGATTAAAAAAAAAAGCAAACCAAAGCCACCCAAACCCAGTAAGAAAACAGCTTTACTGAGAAGAGTTCTAGCAGTTAATTAGTTTCAACATTGCAAGGACCACTGCCCAGCAGCTAAAAATCATCATATTCAAATGGTGAATTAAGTCAGCCAAGCAATAAATCTGAGCAACAAAACAGTCCCTTTAGCTCAGAGAAGTTCTCTTTCCCCAAAACACTGAGAAATAGATTTTTCTGAGAGCCCACAAGGTCATCAAACTAATAAAGCATTTCAAGTAATCTGTGGAAGTGAAGTGACACCCTGCTGCAAGAGATTTGCTGTTAAAGCCAACTCTATAACGGAGTATGATGCATACAGGATTTCCAAAGCAAACCTGTCCTCTAATTTAGGACAGTTGTCCAAACTCCTTCATGTCTATTCTGGTCCACTGTCTTCCTCTCTAGTCATTATTTAGGAGAGTTAAGCTTGAGAAAAACTCACAAAAAAAAAAAAAAAAAATAAAACTTGGGATTCTCACATTGATCAGGCAAGATACTCTGAATATTTCCATGCAGGAAGCTAAAAAGAAGACAGCAAGGAGAGAAAGTAAGTGAAATGCTAAAAATCTCTTGAGATACTCTCTTTTTGCAATTTTGATATTTTTGAGATAATCTCTTTTTGCAAGCTCGTGTTATACTTGGAGCCATTCAATATGAAATACATATTTAATAATATGGTGGCACAAAGAGGCACGAAATAGGATA
Organism: Serilophus lunatus; assembly: GCA_013399895.1. Lineage (NCBI taxonomy): Eukaryota > Metazoa > Chordata > Aves > Passeriformes > Eurylaimidae > Serilophus > Serilophus lunatus. The sequence goes on along the minus strand of VXBA01001893.1, from coordinate 894,762 downwards.
AACATAAACAAGAGCTGGCAATAGCCTCTGCAATATTGCGTCCACTTCATGAAATCCTAGCCCAGGTTCCTTTTGCCTTAGATTTACTTAGTGCAAACCTCTGGAGGCAGTCTCCAGTGGATTTACACCAGCCATGGGTTCTGAGGGCAGCTGATCTCAGCGGGCTGTGTTTGTCACTCTCCAGCATTTGACCACGGCTGATATCCAAACCCAGCAGCACACACGATGCTGCCTCCAGCCCCTGCACACTCATTGGCATGCAACAGAACCCCCAGATCCCATATGGAGCGTGGCTGCAGATGGATGGACATATGTGAATCCGTGTGCAGCTCTGTCCCAGCGTGGCCGTGGCACTCGAGTGTGCAGTTTGCATTTGGGGGGAGAGAGAATTTTTCTCCCATTAAATAAATAAAATACGTTCTGAACAACTTGGGATAAAGCCATTCTAATCCTTTTATGCTTTCCAAAGGAAAATGATTCCATATTCAGGGCACTGTGCAAACAATTAATTAGCCTAACAAAAATGAAAGGCCTAATTGCTCAGTATTATTACGCTCATTGGCATCCAGGCGTGACCAAAGAATAGGCACTGTCTTACCAGGGATAAAGCACAACTTTCCAGCTTTTGGGGCTTTTTTGATATTTGAACATCTAGCAGAACAATTTTTTTTTTTTTTGAATGATGGTGTAATTCTCACTTCCACATGCAAAAAAATCTGGCAGTATTTGGAGACATCTGAATGAGCTGCTATACAATAAAAGAAGAGAAAAGGAGAGAGACCCAGCTGGTGTGAAATGACCTGGCTCAGTGAAAGTTGATAAAGCTGCAACTTGCCTGAGTTGAATGACACTGTGGTGTCTCCACTATGTCTCCAGCTGGAGGCTTGATTCACAAAAGTGCTGCAACAGTAAGAAAAAACGTATTTTTTAAGGAGCACAACTAAAATTAAAGTACAATCATCCTTAATGCAGCTCCCTTTTCAATGATCTGTTGTTACCAGATGGAAAAGTGCTTTAAATGGATGCAGATGAATTTGTTCATTGTGGAAAGGATCGTGAGGGGTCAGGTTATAGGAGCTTTAAAATACTGAACCGTTATCATTCATGCATCTCTCATAAAAAGGAGATAGAAAGCAGATGCTGACTGAATATTGATCTAGCCTGAGGAGTATGGGCCCAATAATTCTTCCCTTAAGCAGCTGGTTCTCAGGGGAAAATCCCCAAGAATCAGCTTTAATTCCATTATCTGCCTTGTGCAGACTGGCAACCAGAAACTATTCTTTAAAAACAATGTGGGTGAAATTTGCTCTCATTCACACTTGCACAACAACTCCACTGACTGTATTACAGAGGGTTTCTCAGCAAGCTGGATTTTTGATTTTTGGGGTAGGGGAATGCAGTTTAAACTTAACCGAGGGCACTTTCACCCTGTGAACTCACCCCTGGCAGAGTTTAATACTCTGAATTGATTGCAAAGGGATCAGGAATCCAAGCCTGGCCACCAAAATGCAGTGGGATGCTCCCTCCCACCCTCAGTATGCTTAGCACAGCACTCCAGGGCATGTTATTCCCTCCCTGTGTAATTTAATGAACTGCAGGCCAGCAGAGAGCAAGGGAAAATCAGACCTAGGGAGGCAGAGTGAGACCAGCCCCACACTTCTCATGGTCCAGGAGTGGAAATTTCTTTATGCCACCTCAGCAACTCACTGGAGAAACAGTGCCACAGGCTTGGTCATTTGAAGGCTTTCAATATTCCCCTATCTCTGCTGTGTTGCCTTTTAGGAGACCAGTAGTGTCCAATATACTGGGCTTTGAGGAGGATTAATAAAAGAGAGGTGTTACAATATACAGCAGTACAACCACGTGAAAAAGATAAGAACGGACAACACAGGTTTGTGGCTGAAGGTCACTGCACTTCACAATGTGAAATCAAGGGGAACACATGGACCTTCCTGAAACTATTCCTCTAACTGTTTGTTCATGCATCTGGGAACAGTTACTACAGATGTTGTGGGAAACTTGAGACATCAAAAAATGACAGACCTAAAGATGTCATAGCAGGAATGGTCCATCAGATGACTGAATATCCCACAACCTTTGTCAGGCTGACTAGCAACATTCTGCTGAGCTCAATACAGCTGCTACTTAACCTTGGAGAGACAGGCCCTCCTAACTTGTAAAACAGAAAACCAACAAAACAAGGTTTTTCTTTTTATTTTGCAAATCTACCAATTTATTTTATGAAAGTATGAAATCGTATGTGGTTACATTAAACAGCTACATTACAATCCAGGTAATACAAATAATCACTACAAAGTTAGTGCTAGGTACTCTTGGATATCAAGTATATATGAGGTTATTTAAAATAAAAGTAAGTCACAAAGAAGAGAAAAAATAGCCTTAGGATTGTCAAAGACTTCAGTTTAAAGTGTAGGACTCTCCTTGTCCTACAAAAAGTTAAGAGAGAAACACTTTCAACATTAATGTTAAATTAGATTCATGAAAGAAATTTAAGTGCACATATCTACTCTCAGTATAACAAGAATAGTTTACAAGTTGTTTGGAAACCAGTGTCAAATTTCATTCTCTGGAAATAATTTTTACTTTATCACTTCACCATTGTCATTGCTTTCAGATGCATAAAAATCCTGTAAAATACACCAGAGCTCCAAATCCACTCTAATTGAATTCAGTGGGAGTAAGATCAGTTCCTATATTCATTAAGTACTCCTGATATACTGAAATCCTTAGAAAACAACCTCCCTTCCAGCAATGAAATTAATTTAATGCACAAAATACTGTAATAACTCAGAAAAACTCTTTGCTTTGCTATCCAGCAATTGACACTGCAACTGCATTTCTGAGGACCTTTATGTACTTTTATTCTTCTCCATCAGCAACACAACACACAAAGACACCAGGTAACTGTGCTTAGTAAGGTCTCAGAGCTATGTAAAGTATAAAAATCAAAGAACAGATCAAATTAATCTAGAAACTGCTCTCCTGACACCCATGTGACACACCTCCAGTGTCATTTGGCTGCCAATTCTGATGAGACATCTGTCAATCATAAATGCTTCTTAGGAAGCAATTAAATGGAGCCTTGATTTTTGCAGTGGCATCTCGTTGTGTGTGTATTTTGGGGGTAAACATCCAAAGTGTTACTGCTGCATATCATGCAACAGTTTCACAAAAGCAAGGAGAGCTCTTTATGGAAAATAAGGCAGATGCAGGTGTAATCCTGATGGCCTGTGGCACAAAGGAGACTGAAACAAATCATTCCCTTGTAGCCTTCATCTCTTTCGACTAGGACATCCTAGAGGCTGCAAACCCCCAAATCCCCCCCCTACACATGTGCAACAAACCTGCAAAACTCATTGTAGTAGAGAAGTGAAGCCAGCAACATGTTAGCAGGGCCTCTCAGAGAACTAGGTATTCATCCACAGAGTATCTTCTAACACTGATCACCTCGAAAAACTTAAAAAAGAAATCAGTCAGGGTACACAGAACTATACAGACTTGTCACCTGGACTTAAAGTGCCATCCAACTATGGAAGAAAAAAAGAACTTACTGTTGAGGGCAGTAGCCAATCTAAGTGTCTGCAGAAGGCTTTATTCCCCTGAAGCAGATAAGTTTGCTACAGTCTGGGAAAGGGCACCAAGCTGGTGGGAATGCTACTATAACCAAAGCTCGCCATTTCCTTCCTTCCTTCCTAACAAACACCACTCCTACCCAGCAGGCCAAAGGCATCTAGGGTGCATTTACTGGTAGCTGACTGCAGGACTTTCCCCAGAAGGTAGTTTGAAATGGATGCTGTAATTTCCCCCTCTCTGATACAATTATAATTTGTTCAGCCCCTTCGTAGACAGCATGAATTACCACAATGGCCCCACCCTGGTATTACCACTGTTCTGCTTGTTTTCTACCTCTGCTCATGTAAATCTAATGTCAAATCCTCTCAAGAATCCTGAGCAGCCGTCCAGAATCACTTGTTCAACTGACATTTCTGTAATAATAAGGAAAGAAAAAAAGAGTTGTGGGAAATTAAATGGTGCTCCTGTTGCCAAGTTGTTAAAATTATATGGCAATATGCTTCCAGTAGTTGTAAGAAAGTAATTTGTGGAGTGCTTACAAGCTTTACATCTACTAAATCTCAACAGGATAGAAAATGCTATTTAAGTGATACAACTTACAAATGTTAAGGAGAAAAAAAATCAGCACCAAAGAGTGAAAGAAGGAATTAGATTCTTGAATGCACTCAGATTCCTGGAGGTTGGATCTTTACAGCTGAGGAAGCCCCGTGGGAAATCCGTGGTGAAGTACTTATGTGTGCACATATGTCAGCACCTGCACCTCCCTTCTGCCACCCCTGCTCAGTGGAACCGGCTGGGCTCCACCAGTGAGTTACTCTACTCCTGTAAACAGTGGCTGGCAAACAGCTCAGCCAGCCCCCCTTTCTGCCACTGCCTTCTGACAGCACTAGCCAGAGCACAGCAACTATCACTCCTTTTCACCTGCTTTATTATAATGCTCTTCAACAAGTGCCTGAGACACCTGTCTGTAAATGAATTCATTTATTAGTTATGCCACTATGGGATTGCTGTCATTCTTTTCTCACAACAATGTCAAATGCAATATAAAACTTTGGATTTTCCATAGTGAGTGAAATCAACAAAGTCAAAAGCCAGACAGTACTGACAGTGCTGTTACTGCTCTATTGTGTGGGACAGAACCAGAGTAAGGCGCTTTGGCAATCAGCACCAAATTTAAGCAACAAGCCTTTAGAGTACACACAAGTTTCCTGCAGAGGCACAGAAAACTGAGACCACCTGGTTGTTCTCTAAGCTGCTTTAAAACTACAGCAATTTGTTTAATCCAGCAGCAGATCCTGGTACTATTCCTAAGTACAGTACATTCTGATAGCAACACAGAAGCATATGACACAAATTTGTTCAAGCTCACCGTGGTTGTGATGGGCTGCACGCACCAAGAGGCAACTCAAAAAGAGCACACGATTCATCAGGACAACAACACTGACTCAAAGGAACTTCGGCTCAACTTTGTGAAGAAAGAAAGAGTTCACAAAGGAAAAGATCTTATTGCAAGTTGTACTGCTCAGCTTGGCCACTTCTGACACACATCAGAAGTATCAGAAGCTACCAAGGAGTCAAGGACAAAGAATTCCTGTTTTGTAACTTTCAATTATAGCAAGCCTGCTTTAAAAAGAAAAGCCCTTGCACAATATTCCAAATGACCTTTTCCAAGAGACTGAAACCATGAGATCAACACTGACAGAAAATACAGATTTCAGAACGGCACCTTGCAATTTGGAAAACTGTTGTGCACGTGGGACTGAGGCAGCTTGTTTGCAGACTCATTTCTCGCAGTCTCCGTGGATCACCCGACCTTCCCTGCTGGGCTCAGCAGGTGCCTTCCTCAGGAGGCACCAACTGGGAGCTGTCGTGAGACACGGTGTCGATGCTCTGCCCCTCGGCCTGCGGGTGGATGGACACCTGCACGGCGATCTCCTGGCCCGGCTCGCTCAGGGACCCGTCGTCGGAATCGCCCGCCGGGGACTCGCTGCGCTTCATCCCGGGCTTGACCGGGAACATCGCGGCCTGGGCGCCGCAGCCTTGGGGCGCTTTGTCCTCCTTCCCAACCTCATCGGGGTCGTCGACTCGCACGGCCTCGAAGATCTCCTCCATGAACGCCCTGCAGTTAAGGATCAGAGGCGGGAGAGGAATGCTTCTGGCGAGCTCTTCAATGTACCGAGCAAACTCCATGGTCTTGAACTGAGTGACTTTGGCCAGCTCGAGTGTTTTGGCAGATGTGATGATAGGGATGCGCTTGGCTATCTCGAAAGCCTTCTGAAGCTTCTCGGCCCCCTCCGTCCTGAAGAACTCATTGATCGCCTTCTCTGTTTTGCGGAGGTGGCTGCTCATCATGCACAGACGGGTTATGTTTAAAATGAGGGTGATAGCAAAGGCAACGAGGCACACAATCATGTAGTAGATACTCATGTCTCCCGAGGTGAAGATAACCCTCAGGGTGACTGTGTAATACAAGGTCTCGTTACGATTAACCCCTGCACAGGTGTATCGCCCCCGGTCAGCAAAGGTGACCTTTGTGATGTTAAGGGAATTATCAGCAATCCTCCAGTGGTCACCTGGAGATTGAAAAGAAAGAAACCAAGCTCATGAAACAAGAATCACTGGGTAAATTAGACATGTGCTGTTTGCTGCATCAACAGGAGATAGAGCTTGGTAGTAAGCAGTCCATTTCTAGCATGACACCAACAGTACACCAAGGACTGAAATATCCTTTTCATGCTTGTGGTACAGAAAGCCATAACCCATTTACCAATCCTACTGCTTAATGGTAAATGATTCTGCACCAGTTTTACTTCCTTCTATTATCTGCACTTTCTAGTGTGCTTCTGGACTGCCAGCTCTCTCTGACAGGGAACCTAATTCTTACCTTGGGCTTCTGATCTCCTGTGTAACACTATGTTAAAAGACTGTCCTATATAAAGTCTAATTTTCCATATGTTCAGAGTCAAAAGTCAACTGATCCATGAAAAAGATCAGTCTGTAAATGGCTCCGCTGGCAAAAGAACCCAGAATTTTCTCAAGACATGGTTTTCTGCTGAGCATGCAGTGCTGACATACAAAACTCAAGTAAAGAAAAATCAATACCAGAAGCTTTATACGGCATTTGCTGTGCGTTTATAACTTAGGGGGAAAACTGTTTTCATAACTCATTCTCCTAATTACTCTACTTTGAACTAATCTCCAGATGGCATTATAACTACAAAAAGGTTACTGAACACTTAAGGCAGAAAGATGGCCTCTAACAAGATCCCATCTACTAGTTTGATGATCTTCATTAATACTAATAGAGAAAAAAACACATGCATCTCTAAAACATTTTTTTTTGTTTTAGATTAAAAACTACAGGGACAGAACTCTAAGAGCCAATAGCTAGAAAAATATTCTCCCCTTTAGTACAAAAGGGTTAAATAGCATGTAATGCGTTGTTGGCCATTGCATATTATGTTACTTTCCACAGTCTCACCGGTGCATAAAGCAGAAAATAAATGTACTAAGTTACCATGCTTTCAAATATCCTGTAACAAAATTAAAGGACTGACTGCCAGCTGGAAAAGGTCACATGTTCTGGACAATTGTGTTTAATCCATGTGTTTGGAAAAATGTAATTTAAACCAGAGCAATAAGTCAGTATGAATCTGGTTATGTCAGTAAGAATCTGGTAAGATGCAGACTGATTTCTCCAATATTGAATACTGTGATGAGTCTTGAACAACATGGTTCTGTGGGGCACCAAAGCAGGATGGATGGGCTGGGACAGAAGAACACAGGTATAATTCAGATGCCACGTGTCAGAGGGCAAAGGACTTTGTTCTGCTCTCTCCTTATCTCCCAACTGTAAAAATGGGAGGATAGGAAGAGAAAATTGTAATAAAGTCCCCGAGGTTTTTGGATATTGTGTAAAAGGGGAATACTGAAGAATAGAAAACAGCAGAAAAACTCACCTTCATCTTTCTGTTCAAGCAGGTGTCCTCTGGAGTTATACCAAAGGATATGTTCATACTGGCTGATGTTCAGTTTACATTCAATTAAAATACTGGTCCCTTCTTTGGCTATGATATCATGGTGTGCTGAAGAACTTATTAAAGCTTGAGACACTGCATGAAGTGATGCATTGAAAGACCCAAAAGCAACTGTCCTGTTAAAAGCTACATTTTCCACTGTGAATCCAACTGAAAGATCGGCACTAACAGTCAAAATTAACAGGCAACAGCTGAGCTTCATGGAAAGCAAGTCAAAATTCTTTTGTCATTTAATTTGGAGAAATGAGGCCATATGATATTAAGCTGTCTGTATTGCTCTGAGAGGAGAGGGAGTTCCTGATTTGTTCTGTGATGGAAAATGTCTGGGATCCAAATGCACTTTCAAGACCATCAATATTTGAAATGGAAACTGGAAGTCCAACTGCAAAAAAAAAAAAAGCAGTAAGTTTATTAATGACAGCAAGGTTACAGCATATTCAAATTTCATTTCCAGTAAACAGATTTTGATTAACATGATACAAACTGTCAGCTGAGAGCTTCCACATCAGAGCTTTGCTCAAAACACAGTAATGAAACGAGGGTAAGAAGGCATTATCACAGCCTCCAGTCCAGTGGATGTTCATCTTCCCAACCAAATAAATAATCTCAGGAAAAATCATCATTAAGGGGAAAAAGGTTTTTAAAAAAAAAGAACAAATTGTTCAGACTGCTGGAAATGCATAATTATCTTTATAAGTGGATTCTGCATTCCTTAACAGACAAAGGGCTTTCTTAATAGAAGAAGAGAGGCAAGAAAGAGGATGTCATTTCTGCCTCCCTCCCCACCAATATCAAAGTGCCTTTAAGCCGTGGTTTTCTAAAGCTAGTCTTTCATCTACAATCCAGAGAATAACCAAAGCATACACACCAACCAATTTTTATCATTTATGCACCTACTTACTTGATTTTAGAAGCTAAATCAGTGTTACCTGTCTAAATACTACATAATATTTTTATAAATTCTGGGGAAAACTCTTGGCAGTAACCTAAAACTCAGAGAGGAAGTCCCTGTCTGCATATCAGGGCACTGATGTCTAAACATCCTTCCTTTTATGCAATCTCTCTTGCTGCTGCTGCATTTTCTAAGTCTGATCCTTTTTTATTCTTGTTTGTTTTACAATGAGCTCCTGTTGAATATCTTGTACTTAATGTTGCCACATCTCAGCAGTCTTATTTTGTTCATTGTCTCCTTTACCCAAACTTCATAGAAAATTGAAAAATTGTTTTGCCTAGGCACAGCTTTTCTTCAAATTTATGATATTTTAAGACATTAGGATACAACCTTTAGTTTTATGTTTTTTGCACATAAGGATTTTCCTTTTTTACAAGCCAAAATAAAACAAACTTACAACAAAATGAGATGACACTAAGAGAAAATTTGTAAGCAGTTTTTCTGGCAGCCTGATTCAAGAAAACTTCTAATCTGTGTTCCCCAAAGTTACAATTCTACCCAGACTGCTCCAGAGCCCTAAAAAAAAAATTATGAAGTACAGAAGCCACAAGCCCAAATGTACTCCTAAAGAATATCTCACTTCCTACCATTGACTGTGTGCCTTCAAATTTATCATTCTTTCTTCTACCAGTAACAGATGCCAGTAGGACTGAATTTCATAAATATCACAATACAAAGGAACACATTTTCTTAATAAATAATGCAGACACTTCACATCCTTACAGAATCACTAGTTAACACTACCTGAAGCACTTATGAAACATAATGTAAAATACATAAAACCAGGTGATTTGTACTAATTGTCTTTCATCAGAGAAAATCAAGCCATACTCCAGAAGGGGAAATTCTCTTGATAAGATGCTATCCAGAGCAGGAATTTTTTTCCATTTAAGTTAATTTGTTGAAGGTCAAACCAGATTTCAGACTTGACATCTGATGAGAAATCTAACCCATGCTATCCAACCCATTTCCAATTCTGTTGCAGCTCTTGCCAAAACCAGTTTAACAAAGAAGGCAAAGAAGACAGCTGTGTCCAACTCTCCTTCAAGCTTGACTAACCAACTCACCCATCAAATCCTGCAAGAGAAACTGGAAAACAGACTCCCTACTTGTTTCTCTGTAAACACAAATCCCTCCATCTGCCCTCTTTTTTTTTTTCTTTTTTTTTAATCATTGGCTGCACTCTGTTTTCTATCATGCCTCTTGTCCTTTCATTTGAGATGAGACCAGCACTGAGAACTCAATTATACCATTGTGCTGAAGAAGCTACTTTCCCACAGCCAAACAGTTAAAAACAGTACCAAGGGCTCTTTCATTCCTGTTTTTCACCAGCTACACTTTAGGGAAAGTGTTTACTGAGTCCTGCTGTCCCTGGAGAAGAGCATCCCATCCAAAGCAATGGCACAAGTCTGAAAAGAACCCGATATTAAGGTTGCTGTCGACTGACAACTATTCTTCTGTTGAAAGGAATGGTTTTAACCTTCCTTTTTTTAGACCCTTAGAATTTTCAGGGTGTTTCAGAGCCTTCAGAAGGCTGCTGACAACCAACCTCGTGCAAATTCCTTATAGGCAGGCTGTGGGCTGTGAGGAGTTTGTGCACCAGTGACATTTGAATTGCTGGAGCTGCTGTTTGAGTCTGTCACAGCTTGTGGTGGCAAAGGAGATGCTGCAGTCCCAGATCTCCAGCTGGCATCACCTCATGACCCAGCTGCCTTCAGCTAAAAATGCCACTGCACTAAATGGCTTTTGCATGCATCAGACTTGATTTCACAGCACCTGGTGCAGCTACAACTGATGATAACTTTGCAGTAAAGACAAATCCTCATCTTCAGCCTTGAATCCCAGCACATAACAGCTTACAGTCTTCTAAAGCAATAACCTCCCAACTGATACTTTAGATTTACCAGAGAATAATTCCAGTGCCTCCTGTACTTTGCCTGTGCTATTGTAATTTAAAATTATTAAATTTAAATTGTTAGATTTCCAAGTGTCTGTGACACTCCTCCTAAAATGACATTAGGAATCTTACTCAATTATTTAATACAAGAAATACTCAGCAACATTTTCCCTCATAAGAATAATTATCTCCAGTAATTGCATATGCTCTCCACTGTACTTACACTGAGCCTGCATAATGTATAAACCATTGGTGATGGGTCATTTAATTTTAGTATTAAATTCTTGGAGGTCTGATTTATTAGAAATTGTTTGTCTTTTGGAAAAGCCATTATTGCTAAGCAGACAATGATCTCTCACAGCTGAGTGCTGGATTTGCAAAATCCATATTCTTCAACCATTGCACTTATGCAAAACAGCTGCTGGAGCTGATAAAGGACCCAAAAAGGACAAAGTGTGATCAGTGCCAACATCAAAATCCTTCAAGAAAGTGTTAAGCTCAAGCAAAATAAAACATGCAGAATAGAAACTGGCTATTTTACAACTGAACCTGAAGCTGAGCTCAACATATTTAACCTTTATTAAGCCATAAGTTGTGTCAACAAATAGCACTGGAAAGATAAAAATCTGTGATGCATGTGCTTGTATGAGTCATCCTTGGCTCTCACCCTGAAGAAGTGTATTTGTGTTTAACTCAGAGCACTCTAAGTAGTCCCACTGAGGTCAGTGGAAGCACTGATAGCACTTAAAATTACACACATTTATATGGCACTGCAAAAATGGGGGCCAAAGGGGATACAAGTTATAGAGCTTTGCATTATAACACCATTTCATACCCAGAGTGATGGGAAGCAATAAACTGAGACACACCTGACACAGCACAGGCTGCTCTGGCTGACTGACTGCTGGCACACCATGTGGAAATGAGCTCCGACATTGCCAGCACACCAACTGGTGGCAGGGCAGGGAAACGGATCTAAATGGATCCCTCCAGCACGGGGCACACCTCCCTGCTCACAGCCTGATGTCTTGCAGAAACACCATCTCCAGGGCCCCTCTGACCCTCTGTCAGACCCCTGCACACAAAAACTCCTGGGAGGCTCATGAAAACAAACAGCACAGCCTTGTCAGGAGCCACTCCGGGTTCTCCCACCGCAGGGAGGGCTCATCTTGTGAGCCCAAAAAACACCAGCCTCGGCAGCAAACCCACCTGGCGGGGCTGCCCGAGGGGATGTGCTGCTCTCCTGCGGTGTTATCCCTCGGCTGTCACGGGGGTCGCTGGCCACTCTGGGTGCTCAGCTGGTGCCTCCTGGCTCTGTCAGCCCAAAACCATCAAAGGTGCACAGGGCAGGAATCCCATCCCCAGAGCCCAGCCCTGTGCAGCCCCGTGGACAGACACACACCCAACCCAGGCGGGCACTGCGGCCGAGGGCACGCCTCAAATATAGATATACATATATATATATACTCCGAGTTAGGAAGGATCCTCAAGGAAGATCGAGTCCAACTCCCGACCCTCCGCAGGACACACCAACAATCCCACCCTGTCCCTGGGAGTGCCGTTCGAATGCTCCTCGGGCTCTGACAGATTGTGGGGCTCTGCCCAAAACCCTGCGGGGGAAGAACCTCTTTCCCCATCCCCGCCTGCACCCGCCCTGACACGGCTCCGGCCCCTTCCCCAGGGCCCTGTCCCCGGCCACGGAACAGCGAGGGAGCTGAACCCGCAGCGAGGCCTCCCCTCAGGCTCCTCCGGGCCGAGCGCCCTCAGCCGCTCCCCCTCCACCGCGGGCCCGCCACCTCCCCCGGCCCGGCCTTCACCTGGCGGCCCCTCCGCTCTCACCGGGACGAGGGTTCCCGGTCCTTCCCTGTCCTTCCCAGCTTTTCCCGGCCCGTCCCGGCCTTTCCCGCAGCTCCGCCGCCGCTCCCGCCGCCCGGACGCGCTTCCCGGGGCCGCTGCCGCTTCCGGGGCAGCGCCGGGGCCGCTCTGCGCCGGCCTCGCTGGTCACGGTCCGCCCGGAGCCGCGGGGGCCGCCGGGGGTGAGCGGGGAGCCCCGGCGGGAACGGGGGGCTTTGAGGGGACCCTGCGGGGCCGGGGGGTTTGGGGATATCCGGGGCAGGAGTCCCGGGGGTGCCGTGTGGGGCGTGACGGGGCCGCGGGAACCCGCCCGGGGCGCTGTGGGGGGAGCAGAGAAGCCGGGGGGGAGCCCCGTGTCACCCCCCGTCCGTGTGAGGTGTCACACGGCATGTGTGGGGGGGTCCGGGGGTCTGGGGGGTGTCACTGCCTTGGCAAAGCCCAGCCCCCAAATCCAGAAGTGACCCTGGCACTGCTCGGCTCTCTGACAGCCTGTCCCCATTTGTGTCCCTCGCTCCTCATCTCAAGCCATTTGCTTTCGCTTTTGTTTGGGTGGTGATTAAATTTATTGTACCTTCATTTGTTTTTAAGAGTTGGCAACCTGTTTTTTTGTTGTTGTTTTTTGTTTTTTTACTGAGGAGAGGGTGTGTCACTTGGATAAAGCCACGTGTTCCTGTGGGACTTTAAACTTCCAAGTGTGACATTTCGTCTAGTCAGACGTAATTTGCTGTACACTCTTGCTTAAAAACATAATCTGTGCGTGTGGGTGGGGCTGTGTGTGTGGCCACGTTGTCGTGTTTTAATTATTTAAAGCACAAATGTGATGCTGGTGAACTAATGCCAAAGGGTACAAGGGAGTAATTATTTTACCTGCTTTGCTCTCTGTGGATATTTGTAGTCATGTCTGAGAAAGGCAGTGGCGAAAATCAGAAAGAAGAAACCTCTTACGAGGGACAAAATGAGCAGAGGGCAGAGGCACTTGGCTGCTCTGAGAGCAGTGGAGAAAAAGAGCTCGAGACTGTGCCTGTGACTCGGAAAAGACCTGAACCCAAACCCCCAAGCCAGCCTGCTGCCACAGAAAAGGCCCCCCCTGAAACCACCAAGGTACGTTCCTGCGCTTGCCTGGAATGATGAGGCTTCACATTTTATGTCCTTTGAGCACAGGAGAATTCTGAGCATAAGCCCCACTCCTCTCTGAATGTTCACACTGCTGTGTCTCTGAAAAGTAAAAGCTGTATAAAAGTCACATGTCACAGACTGTGACAGACTTGTGTTCTTTTCCTCAGCGTAATACCTGCATCACTCTTCTGTTTTTCTTCATTAAAGGTCTCAGATTCTCCTGCAGTTCAGACAGGGTGGGGCTACTGGGGAAGCTGGGGGAAATCTCTTCTATCAACTGCATCTGCTACTGTAGCTACTGTAGGTAAGGCTCTTTCTGGTAGTTGATAAATATTTTAATCATGTTCTGTGTTTCAAGGTAGTGCTTTAGAGCTTTTTTACAGAGAAGGGGATTTTCAGTTATTGCAGCCATTATTGGAAAAATGTCAAGAGAATTGTTCAAGTAATGGGGAAAGCTTGTACCAAAAGGTGCAGTGAGATTAAGGAGATATGCACAGCCAAAATTACTTTCAAGTTTTTAAGGCATTTGTGTAATGTTCACCTGGCATTTTAAACTGGTGTTCAGCCAGTATTTACAACTTCATTTAAAAGCTGACATGAAACCTTGGTTCATTGCATTGGTAGGCAAGCTGGATAGGGGGAGGTTTTAGTACTGAGTAAACTATTCTGAGCAGAAGGAATCCAGAATAATAAAAAAGAATATGCAGCTCTAATCTTGTTTCTGTTCTGATTTCTTTCCTCTCTAGGTCAAGGTATTTCAAATGTCATAGAAAAAGCAGAAACAACCCTTGGGATCCCCAGTCCTACTGAAATCTCTTCAGAGTCTAGAGATACTACAAGAGGTCTGTTTTTACTGCCTAATAGCAACACTGAAATATTTTTCATAACAGAATCAGCCCTAAATTAACACCACCTTACTTGGCAGCTTTCACAATAGTAAAAAAAAATATATTCTATAGCCTGGTTCTGTTAGCTCTGAAAATTAGGTAGGAAAGTCATTTCTATTGTAGACCTGCTCCTGGCTGACACTTGGTGTCTGTTGATTTTCTCCACTCTGCAGCTGACAGGATCTTTTTTTGGAAGTGAGGAAGCTAATTTTCTGCCTTCTAATGCAGGAAGTGAGAATCCTGGTGCAGCTGATGATGGCAACTCCTTTCCTATTGCTGGGGCTCTTGAAGTTTTATCAACCATCTCTACTGCTGTCCAAAGCACAGTGAGTGAGTTGGGAATGTGGGAGAAAATGGGTTTAAGAGAGACTTGGGATTTTGGCCTCTCATGGGAAACACTGTGGGAAGAAACTTAATTTTGGTGTTTGTGGGATGAATGGTGAGAAACTGTTCCAATCTTTAGACAATCTTTATCCTACACCTTGCTTTTAACTGGCACCTAATGTGTCAGATACCTTGAATTTTGATAGCTGTGTATTAAATGTTGATACATAACAACAAAAACTAACAGTGGACTCTGCAGATGTGCATTTCTGTGCGTGTCGCCTCGACTCTGTCATCTCTGCTCCCTTCCTTTAGAGTGTTCAGGTAAATGCAGGGTCAGACTCATTTCTGGAATAGTTCCACTGATTTCCACAGAACTGTGTAGAGATGAAATCCATTCTCCTCTTCAAAACCCCCTGTGAAACTAGCCCAATTTGCTTGGAAATCAGCCTGCTCCTGTGACCATGAGAAATGTACTTCAAAGGGAGCCATTACCCTTAGAAACTGCTTTTGTGATCTGCTGTCTTGTCAGTTTGCCCATGAATCTGAAAGAGCTGCAGATGGAAAGCTTGCTTCTGCTTTTAAGGCTTGAACAAAAGTTAGCAACCAAAATCCACAGGTCTAGTGTTTTTTCACTGGAAGGATGAGAGCTAAATACTTTAATGTGCTGAGAACCAGCTTGTTCACAAGCTAAAAATGTATTTCCCATCAGATTGCTGCAGCTGTCTGGGTGCTATAATAAACTGTTGGATGATAATGTGTTGTGGATCTTTTCATGTCCTTCTGCACTCTTTGTGATGATTAGGATTGAATTTTAGGGTGACAAGGACCAATTTGGTTTTTATGCGAATGTCCAGCATCACATTGCTGATATAAATCCCCCAGTTCAATGTCTTCCCTTGTATAGTTTTCTGTGAGTTTTATGTGCTTTCTATGTCCAACTCTGGTTCCTAGGGAAAAAGTGTCATTAGTGGAGGTCTGGATGCCTTGGAATTCATTGGGAAAAAGACAATGGATGTAATAGCTGAGGGAGATCCTGGATTCAAAAAAACAAAAGGCCTAATAAACAGAACCTCTACCTTATCTCAGGTATGGCAGTTCCCCTTCTCAGCACCTTGTTGGTTTCTCTCATTTCTTCTCTCTTCTTTTGTGGCCTTTTCATTAAGCAATCATTTTTACTTTTGAACTAAAAGCCTTTTTCCTGCTGTATTCTGTATCTTCTGGCGCTGTCACGAGGCCTCTGCTTTTCTTTCTCAGGTCTTACGAGAGGCAAAGGAGAAAGAGGAGCAGCAGACAGCTACCGAGGTTGCCATGGCTACGGAGAAGAAAGCCCATTATGGGTTGCTGTTTGATGAGTTTCAGGGTCTTTCACATCTGGAGGCCTTAGAGATGCTTTCCAGAGAGAGTGAATCGAAGGTAATGGCCTTGAGCATTTTGCTTTCTATTCTGAGCTCAGCTGAGCAGGGAAAAAAAGACTAGAAATATATGTATACACATGTAAAATGAAGTGCTCAGAACTTGCTGTAAAATGATGATGGCACAGCTTCACTTGGACCCCTGCATTAGGATCTGGTGTTTACCTTGGGAGCAGTATGTCCTCTCATCAGCTTCTGAAGCCATTCCCTTTACCCAGCCATGACTTCAACAACTCTTAACAAGTTATTCTCCTCACATCCACTTGTTTGCTGCCTTGGTCTGGAGAAGAGGGGAGTGCTTTAAACACAGCAGAGATTGTCCTCTGTGTTTGGGCAGGGAGGGAGGGCAGATCAGCATGCAATTTCAGAAGTCATTCACTTTTTATGAAAGAAATATGAGTAACTCCCTAAGAATCCACTGTCACCTAATGGGGCTCCACAAAAAGGTCTTTTTCCTTTTCCTGCTTCCTGTAGGAATATACCACTTTCTCATTTACATCAGTCTGTCATGTTTTTACATGCAGTTGTAAGCTAGTGCTGTGTTTTCTGTCCTGTTGGATGGATTTATGATTCTCTCTTTGGCTATGCTGCCCCTAACTAGGTGAAATCAGTTCTAAATGCCCTCTCTGGAGAAGAGTTGGACACACTGAAGGAGGAAATGGAACAACTCAAAGAAGCATTTTCTCTACCAGAATTCTTTGAAGAAGAAGAGGAAGAAAAGAAGGGTAAGAGAGCTCCAGGTCCTGGGAGGAGAGGCTGGTTTTCACTGACATTCTTAGTGCAGAACCAACCAGCCCTGATCTCTAGCAATGGGCATGATGCCAAAGTTAAGTTATTCTTTAGCTGGATGCTTAATCCTAAAGCCATCTGTGGCCAGAGGCACGAAAGGTAGCAACACCCTTCATCTCTGGAAAGCTGCTGTGCAGTAATTCTTTATCAAAAGGTACAGTAATTCAGTAGCAGGAACAATTTCTTGCCACAGCAAGATTAGAGTTGTTTGTCTCCTGGACAGTTCATACTGACCCTGAGATGCAAATTCAAAGAGATGCTGGGTTTCCTTGACTAGGAGGGAGAAACACTGTGAATGGAGTTGTACAACCTGTGGCAAAGCAAAAAGCCTTTTTATTTGTTTTCTAAATGAGAGTTAGCACACAGACCAAAAGACACAGAAGTGCCTTCATACACAAGAGCTCTGATTCTTGAGGATTACTTGGATTTAAATGTAAATTTCTTGCATTGCTTTTACCTAAATGTTCATCAGGGAGGGCTTACACACCTGCACTTGCTATCATTCAACGTTTAATGTATCTTATATTTGCACATAATGGATCTCCCATCTGCTCTGCCATATATAATAGGAGAACCATGGGCTCTAAGTGATGTTTTAGACTCTCCAAGGTGATGTGCAAGTTATAAAAGGCTGCCTGTAAAATAAGTAAAAAATAAAAAAATGGAGTTACCTTAGCTACAAAACTAGAACTGAGAAAGCAAAAGCTAACCTTCAGGCACTCATGTCTCCACCTTTGCAGAACTTACCTTAGAAATTGTATTTGAAAAGACTAGCTTTCATGCATTCTTGCCTGAGGTGATGATTTAAAGAGAAATAAAGGAAACAGTTGACAGACTTGTGCAGAACAAGTTGTGTTGAAGTGCTGCTTATTCCTGAATTTGTCCTTTGTGTGGATTCTTTAACCTTCCCTGTCCTTCAGGAGATGAAGAATTCACAAAAGAAGTGACAGAGTTGTTTTCAGAATTGCATATCTCCTCCAAGCCGGACAAACTGATCATGGTGAGTTATTTCCTATCTTCTAAAAGCTGGAGAGATTCCTTACAGCAACTGCTTCTCAGTCCTACTTTGCTTATGCAAATACCAAATGCAAAGCAAGCCATGTTTTAGATCCTTTGACAATGGTAGGTAAATGAGATGGGCCTTTAACTTCATGAACAAAATCCTGTTCTGTAATGTCTTTGGCTTTGAGCCAGTAGGCACCAGCATGTCTTTGTCCTGGGCACTTGTAAGTGGTGGCAAAGCACCAGGATCAGCAAGCCTTCAGCCACCACAGTGAAATAACCTGCAGTCATGAACTGAAGCCCTCCTCTTGGTACAAAGCACCTGGGTTTATTATGTTCAGGAGTTGTCATGAGGAAGAATCACCTTTCTTGTCTTCATTTCACTACCCTTCAGATCCACCAAGTGGCAGCAGCATTCTGCAGACATGTTTTTAAAGCACCTCTGATAGACTGGTCTTGCTGGTAAAGTCCAGCACCTGGTGCTAGAGAAATAACTGCCCTTGACTACATAGAGACAACTCTACAGTCCTGAGATCACTACACTGGGATCATTTGTCCTGGGTTTTCTCAAAAGCTCAGGAGTCTTAGCTGCTTCTTTCCTGTAGAGAAGTCCAGTATTCCATGTCCTGTGTTGTGCAAAGGAGCTTCATTCTAGTCATTAAATACTATGGCACTTCTCCATTCAGGTGAGGACATCTGCTCATGAATGGATAGCACAATTCAACAGTAGTCTTCCTAATGAAGAAAAAGAGAGTGAAGAAAACCAAGAAGTAGAATCCAGAGATGGTGACCAGGATGCTAAAAAATCAGTAGAGGTAACAGATTAATGAAAGGGGCATCTGACCTCGGAGTGTTTATCTGGCTGCTGAGTTACAGTTGTGACTCCCAGAGTTTGTGGGTTTCTGTGCAGGTTCTGAGGTCTGAAAGGGCAATGTAGTGATATGTTGTGTGACTGGCTTGTTTTAAATAATAAAGCTGCTAATCTCTGTATGGTGTGGGGAATTGTTTTCACTCTTGCAGGATATTCATGCATTTGCCATAAGAAGCCTGGCAGAACTGACAGCCTGCTCCATTGAAATGTTTCACAAAACTGCAGCTTTGTTTCTGTATGGTCAGAAACAGGAGGTGACAGCCACAGACAGAGCCAAGTCCCTTTCACAGTGAGTGCATCTCTAAGTAAATGAATAGCATATAATTACTTACTGATTAAACTAATAACTCTTTGCAAATCCATGCAGGGCAGGGTTCTTGAATTCTGCACAGTTGTTCAAGTTGGTGAATTTGACAAATTTGTGAATTTGTGACAGGTGGCATCACTATTTTCCAGCAGAACTCATCTGTCTCATTCCAGCTAAAAACATTTCTTGATAGGAAAGAGGTAACCCTACTTGAAAGCTTTATGTAGCCAAGAAGAATGTTTGCCCTAAGCTTGTGCTAGTCAGTTGACAGACATTTAAAACGTGACAAAGTGATTCTTGATTCCCTCTTTGTTAATCATTTAGTATGCTAGGTACATGAGACTGTAAAGTTACTGCACTGGAGATACTTGGCATGTGTATGAAATATGCAGTACTTTCTAATTCAGAAAATGACACTTGCCAGTAAAAAAAGGCAAGTTAGTACTGTTCCTTCCAGAATGGATGTGTCTGTCCTCTGAATGCTCTTCAGTTCTTCAGCTTTAATTATTTATTTCCCCTCTAGTTTATTTAGGGAACTTTTGAATCTTTGTACACCGTTTATATGCTCTATGTCATAGAGCATATGTCAATTTAACTTTATAAGCACAGAAACAAGGCATTCCTGTTTTAAAGGAATGATAAAAGAAAGATCATCTTGAGGACTGTATTTACTTCATGGTTTTCCCTCTCTTCTTCCACAGAATGACGATTGTGCTGTGTAAAGAGCTATCAGCTTTCTCTAAAGAGTTTACGACCTGCTTAACGACTGCAGGGGTAAGAATTGCACCACAGTTCTTAGGAATGAGATGTGGTTAGTGATTTTTGCCTTTGCATGTTTATATATGCAGGGTTTTTTTCCCTGTGGACTGGTCTCATGAGCCAGTGTTCCCCAGATTGTGGCAACTGAATGTGTGCTGAGGTTTTGAGTGCCTGCTGCTGCATTCAGCCTGGCACAGAGTGGGATGGGAATTGGTGTTCACAGTACTATGGAGACAGAGGCAAATAAGGTTTGTGATCCTGCTGTGGGTTTTTCACTCAGGTGTTTTTGGGGGGTATCACTATCTTTGAATTCTCCATTTGAACCCAGTTCATTTGAAGATGTGATGTGTGTATTCACACAGGACCTGTGTTGGGGATATGCAGGTTACTTTGTTCTTATTTGCATGCTGCAAGGCACCTGAGATGTGGCTTAGCTTTGCTCTAGTCAAGGGAGCAGTGGTGATTTTAAACTTACTGAGGATTTAGCTTTATCTTGCTTGAAGAAATGTGATCAAATTTTCAATCAGGAAAATATATGTCTGATCTCTGCAGGTCAAAGAGAAAGCAGATGTGCTTAATCCCTTAATCACTGGAGTGTTTTTGGAGGTCAGTTGTGCTAACGTTAAAACTTTAAGCTAATGCTTTAAAAATAGATATGCTGGTTCTTTCCACTTCAATATCCTTATGCATGCCAAGTTCTCTAACCCATGGTCTAAAATTGTGCTTACCTGTCTAATAACTTGAAAGTTTAAATAAATGTCTAGATTTGCACAAGAGATGAGTTACTTAGTGAAGAGTGAGCCTTTTATGGTGTCATCTGACAGTTACGATGGGTTGGAAGACACATATTAAATTCAGCAGTCTGGATTCTTAGAATTTAAATGTCCAGAGTCAAACCTTAGACAAGTTCAGAAATTAGCACGCAAGAGTCCCAACACTTCCTTGCTGTTAAGTTGGTTCTCAATGTTTGCAAAGCTCTGAGGTGTGGTAGGAAAGGGGTGTTTCATGTTGGTGTATTCTTCCTTCCTGCCAGTGTGCTTATGCTTCACTTAGAAATAAACTGTTTTCAGCGCCTGGTCTTGTTTGACAGTTTTCAAGCCAGTTGCTTTTTTTACCTAGTGGCATAAAGCCCTTCAAAACTTTAATATTAAATTAATATTATCTTAAATATCTAAAATGAAGTCTTTAATATCCAACAAGCACTGTTAGATATGGCTTTTGTTGGATAAGGCTTCTGTTTCTTCTGTGCATTAATCACTGCTGTTTGAAATGAGTATGTAGCTAGTAAAGCTGATTGGCAGTGTAATTATTCATGTGTGTATTTTGATTTTTGTTTTCACAGGCTTCAAACAGTGCTTCCTATATCCAGGATGCCTTCCAGCTCTTGCTGCCTGTACTGCAGATCTCTCTTATTGAGGCTAGAACGGAACCATCAGAGTAATAAAAATCCTTCTAATTAAGAACTTTTTGACCTTCCCACTTCATAGTTTCCATGCTGGAGAATGATGTAATGGCTGTTATTAAAGGGAAAAAGATGAACTCTGTTCGCTGCTGCAAGAATGGTGATTAAGTGCAGTCTGGCAGTGACAGCTCTTACAGCACACTGAGAGATGTGATTAGCATAGTCCAGGCTGGTGGACAACGTGACAGACTTAAAGTGCAGATTGCTTCTCTGTTTTCATGGACTGTCTGTGTCTTCTCACTGAAATCTCTTTGCTGTATGTGTTAACAAGCTCTTTGTCTTCACAGTCCAGAGAGCTTCTCCAGTGCTGGAGAAAAGAGTAGCAGCTGGCTAGTTAAGAGTTAGCTAAAATTATGGTGTGATTTTTAAGTCAGACATAATTAGGTTCCTGATAGCTCCGGGTTGGTGTTGAAGTGAATATTGGATAGGAGGTGCAAGAAAAGGAAAATATTTATTATTATGAACCTTGCACTTCATAGGCTGGAAAGAATAGAGCAGAGAGAATTCCTTATCAAGCTGTTGTTGCTAAAGAGAAGGCCCAGCTTCCTGAAGATGTCTGTACTGACTCAGGGATATGGGACAGAGACTCTCACCAGGGTGCTGTTTCTCATTCTCTCACTGAGTGCTTGCTTCAGCATATGCTGGGAAAATGCTGATCTGGCCCTAGGAATGCAGGTACTTGGCTTTGTAGCAATAAATGGGAACTGGGTAAAAGAGTTTAATTTGTGTTTGAGCAATTTAATGAGAGAATTTAGCAGAAGAATTCCCCTTCCTCAGTGCAGCTTGACATGTCAGCCACAGATTGTTCACAAACTCACATACTGCTTTTCTTCCTTTTCTGTGTAAAAACACTACAATGCAATGCTCCTTCTTGGAAGGTGCATTAAAGTGGGGAGAGAGGAAGCAATTTGGTTCTGTTAGTGGGAGTCCTAATTTGTCTCAGAAGCTGCTCCACATATGGTATCTGTTTCTTTGTGCTGTGCAAGTTCCCTGCTTTGTTCCTTTTTGCAATTTCTATCTTTTGAGCCTGCCCATGGGGATGGAGCAGCCTCTGTTGGAATCACAAGAGCAGAAATGCACAGCTAAAATGGATTTTCAAGAAGTCCATAATAGCTAACCAGAGGTGACTGAGTGTCACACCTGCCTCTGCACTTGCTCATTGGGAACAATGATGCTCAAATCCCCTTTTGAAAATCCTCTGGGTTTTAGCAGGTCTTGCACATCTCTGCTATACTGAAGGCTTAACATTCCTCTGCTCCATTTGTGCAGTAGAGAAATGTTTTTATTATTAGAATACCTTTTGGCTAATGCTCCTCTGATTATATGGAAAAAGCCTTGCCTTAGTCATGGTTAGACTGATCAGATCTCCAAAGAGAGAGGGGGCTTTTTCGTATCCTAAAGAAAACTGGATTTGAAAGGGGTATGTCTGGGGTAAAAAATCTGCACTACAATAAACTCCATATTTTTTCCTTCTTTTGGCTGCTAGCATTATTAAATAAAGGATTTGTTTTGACAACTGTTTCAGTTAAAAGCTATCAAGGTACCCGTGGGCACGAATAACATGAAAGGACAGTGGGGTTTTTTCTCTGCTTTGACTGTGGTTTTTGGGGCAGGGCTGGGTGCAGCTCTGGGGCCGGGGCAGGTGGAGCTTTTCTCATGGCAGGGTGTTGCCTCACAGGAAAGAGGGCTCTGAACCCAGGCTGGGGATTGATGGCTCCCACAGGTGAGCTCCCAGTTCCTGCATCAATGCAGAATGGCAGCTTTTCAGAAATGTTAGAAGAGAAGAAATAAAGGTAATGGGGTTTTATGAAGCAGCAGCTGCTTTTCCTGCAGATAAATTCTACTGACTTGCAGTGCTTTAGTGCAGAGTTGTTTAATAGTTAAAGGAGATGAAATGATTTCTTTTAAGATGCAGACAGTAATTCCTTCAGTCATGTCTCCACCTGGATTTTGTTACAGCAGTTGCTAATCAAACATGCAGCAGCTTCACGTATGTGCCAGTGCAAGGGCTGCAATAGATAGCCAGCAAAAACAGTTCCACAGTTGCTGAAATCTTCCTACCCAGAGGATTCATCAGAATTCAGCATCCAACTGTCTGGAGGTCTTACTGCTTGGCCTTGCCTTGCATGTGAACCTAATGAGAGCTGACAGTAATTTGAGCACTTCTGGTAGTGTTTGGGGAGGTGAGAGGTGGCTGAGAATAGATAAGAGTCAGCTAAGATGCTGGCAGTGACTTGGAGGAGAAATAAAAAAGCCTTCCAGAATGATTTTTTTTTCTTAGGGAGAGATTCTGCCAGTTGCAGCTGTAAAAGCTCCTTCCTGGCAGCTGCTGTGGAAAGGTTTAAAACATAAAAAAGACTTGGTCTTCCCAATAGGCTTCAAGACGTGCTCCCTGTCCTTGTCCAACCAGATTCCCAGGGACTCATTTTCCATTATTAAAACAGAAATGTTCAGTAGCAGCAGAAGCTCTGATGGGATAAGCAGTTGTCCTCCTTTGGAAGAAGCAGCAGCTAAGTTGCCACTGGTGGCCATGGCCAAGGGAACAGCTGTCCCAGGTCACCCACAGCACAAATTAAATGGCCTGACTCAGAGGCAGGAAGGGCAGAGCTCTGGCATTTCCTTTTCAGGTGTGTACACCAGATCCTAAATAAACAGTGGTCTGGGACTTAAGCAGAGACTGGTGTTCTGTAGCCAAAAGCTCCTTGGCACAAAAATTGAGGACATAAGTGGCCTGTATTGTGCTAATTCATATTTTCTGGAAGTTTCCTTGTCCCTTGCAGCTCAGCACTGTGACAGCAGCTGGTGTTTTGGGTGCTGGCTGACAGGTTGCTTTCCCTCCTTCAAGGGCAGCCTGGTCCCCACAGCAGGGTGAGAGCAGAGCCTGCGTGGTCTGTGGGCTGGGACGTAGAGGTGTCTGTGGCTGCCACTCTGCTGCTCTGCTGGGGAGTGGCAGCCACCCCTGTGCTGGGAGATGTTGGAGGCTCCAGCCTGGCTGGATAGTCCCTGAGAGCCCATTCCTTGGGTGACACTTTTTGTCCCCATGCCCAGGGAGTGATGGCAAGGCTGTTCCCTGGGCTCCTGTAACTGGAGGATGCTGGGGACATCAGTGTACTGAGAGCCCAGCTGGGACTGGCAGGACGTGAGCACTGAGGTCACCAGTTATAAATAAGCTTGAGTTTGGAATTTGTGGGGGAGGATCCTCCTAAGGTGTGAGGAGCTGCTCAGAGGTATGGGTTGGATGCCAGCACTGGTCCCAACATCAAGTATCCTCCCTGGATCTCTTCCAGGGTCCTGCACTGTGCTCCGTATTCACATCTCCATCAAAAATTCTCTGGCTTGTATTGAACTGGAAGCTCTGTTTTGCTGAGACAGGTGGGGGAATTGTTGCCATCGTTTATCCCAAGGCAAAGTTCTGGCTGCAGGAGTTCCCCAAATGATTTGTGTGTGAGCTGAAGCATCTCTGTAAAAGCACCACAGCTATTGATTGTAAAATGGGCAGCAACGGGACTCTGCCACTGGCTTTACTGAGCTGTTCCAGGGTTTATCCACCTTTGATGTTAAAACCTGTCCCTCATTTCTGATCTGAATCTGCCAAGGGGACTCCTGCTCTGAGTTTGGGGCTGGTACAGGCTGTGGTGGAGGAGGCCTGGGGCAGGCATAGCCAGGCTTTTGGGACAAGTGACTTCTGTAAAGCTGCTTGCGCCCTGCATGGGTTAGACTCACTGGGAAGGGGCTCCACAAACTCTGCAATTACTGTAAATGAAAGTCAAATGACTCTGGGAGCAACTTTGCTGTAGAGTTGAAGGCGTTAAATAGGGCAAATCTTACGGGAGAGGTAATAGCTTTTATTAGGTGGGGAAACAAATTAGCCGGGTACACAAGCCCTTTCTGACACTATTGTTACTGTTATTATCACATTGATGCTGTTAGAAATGAGGGCATTGCGTTAGAGGGAAAGCACATTATGCAAGTGTTTAGACCTGCTGGTAACTGCTCTCTGGTGACAGGTATTTATTTAATGATATGTTGCAGTGAAAGCCAGCAGCAAGGACAAGCATCGGAGGGAGCTGAGAGTGCTGAACTCTGCTTGGTCTGGCCTTGCCTGGACCTCCTGGAGTTACCTGACACCTCTGGCCAAGAGGCAGCAAGGACCAGCTAGAGGTCCCTCTCCTGTTTTAAGGACAATCCCAAAGTCTCTTTTCTGTACTTCCAGCAGGGCTCTCAGCATAGCACATTTCCAGACTGAGTCCCTCAGTGCCCTCCCTGGTCCCAGGGCTGGTCTCCATGGATGTCTGCAGCCTCCAGAGCTGCCCTGACTTGCTTGCTGCAGGATCTTTCTGCTCCTGCCCGTGCTGGAGGCAATGCCTCTTATGGGTACCAATGGGACTGGTCATGTTTCCGGTGTCATGTGCTGTCCCTGGCGAGTGGCAGAGCCAGTTTTTCTGCTCCAAAAAAAGTGGGACTGGGGAGGAGACCACAACACTCAAATACTCAGATCCCTGGTAGCTTCCAGCCAGGCATCAAGGAGTCTACTTGTCTTTTTCAGCTCCAGGTAAGTTGCTTTCCTTTCTCCTTCATGTCATCCTGGGAATTTACAGGCTTACATATGTATTTTACAGGCTGGAGAAGCAGAGCAGGATGGCAGGGTGAAGCAGAGGGTGCAGCAGGAAGGAGCATTCCTGGGAGAGCTTGTGCTCCATGTGGTCTTGGGGATGGTAAAGGGGCATCATTCCTGAGCCTTGTGGGAAGGACTTCAGTCCTTTGAGTGAGATGGGAGTGGGCTCCCTGTGCCCTCTGAGCTTGTTGTGCCTGGGGGGTAAGGCCATCAAAGCTGTTTCATCTGGAGGGGTATGAATATGCAGGTTTGCTTCATTAGCCAGAGGTCTGATCCAGCTGCATCTCACCCTTTGCTTGGCTATAGAAGACAATTGGAGCTGTTCAGTGAGCACCGTCAAGTGGTCGCTGGGTTTTGCTGGTTTGTCTGCCCAGGCATTGGGAAACCAGCTCATCTGGGTTAGGTGAACCTGCCTGCCTGAAAGTCGAGGGCCAAGGTGCTGAAGGAACAGGAAAAACTGGATCTGCTGGTCTAGGATGGGATGGAATGGGAAAAAGCTGAGCATTGGCAGCCATTATGACCCACGGTGGGGGCTGCAGAGGGGCCTGAGTGGCACCCCACAGACAGGAGTTTGTCAGAGCCCCAACATGTGGCAGTCCATCCCATCTCTTCGAAATCAGCAGGATTGGTTCCCAGGGACAGGGTTAGTGGTGGGGAGGGGAATTAAAGGGTTGTAACCCCCTATGAAGTCACTTAGCATGCGTTGGGGCAATGCCACCTCTTCCCAGCTCTGGCTGCGGGGCTTTGGTCTGGTTGCCCATCTCCTGGTGCAAAGCTTGATGCCCAGCTCTGTGTATCTTGTGCCTTCCCTGTCTGCTCACCTCTGGCAGTGGAGGTACAAGGCAAGGGCATCCTCATGGATTTGGGGCTGGGCACACACCATGGGAGCTGCAGAGCAGCTTTGGTGAGCAGGCTTGGGGTCAGTGCATCAGCTATACCTTCTCCTGCACCTTCCCAGGGGCTGCCTTTTCTTTTGTTAACGTTTGATTATTTTAATGATTTTAGATTAAAATGTAATTATTTTCAATTAGTAGTTGCGCTTCTTAATTACAGAGATGAATTAGATTACTGTTCATTATTAATTAGATTTTAACTTTGTACTGATTACGTCTTTTATCAGCCACTTCCCACACTCCTTCCCTCCCCGTCCAACCTGCCTCTCCCTTGATGCCACCCCAAACCCCACTGCTTCCCACTTCACTATGGCATCCTGGGGATTTAAAAACCTGTCTAGAAAATACAAATCAATGTTATCAGCTCAGAAGCTGCACCTGGCTCTTTTAAAAGAGCCAGTAATACCAAGCAGACGATGTCATTTTGTGGCTAAAAACCATGAGAAGAAAATAGTAATATTCTGCCTCCCTCCATCACTAGCTGGAAGAGAAGCTGTTTCCTAATGACCTGCTGCAGCAGGGAAGGACCCTGCTCTTCCTTGTGAGCAGAAGGGACCTGATCCCTCAACCCTGCTGCCCTGTTGTGCCGCTCGTTTATGAGAGGGAGAGTTTGACCTGCCCAAGCTATTTCATGGGTTTTGTTTGGGCCTGCTATTTTTAAAGCAAGATGTTTTCTTCCCTTTCTTCTCATCTGTCACCTTTCAGGCACCTAATCAATGCTTGGAGTTTTCTTACCCTCACTCAGCGTCTCGTCTGCTGCTGTCTCCATCTCCCTCGCTGATATTGCCCTGTCCCCAGAGGTTTCCTTTGCTGGGGATTTCTAGGAGTCTCCACATGTGCTCTTTATTGTTTCATCCTCATATAATTGGAAATATTTCCATAATTTGCATCTGTTCATGGGGGGTTTTAGGCATCTCCCTGCACATTTGCCCTGAGATTTCTCTGCCTCCATCATTTGCCATTTGCTGCATCCCTGGGCAGAGGGCAGTGGGGCTGCCTGGGTGGGCACAACGTAGAGTTTTTTTTTGATGGAGGTCACAGACTCTTTGATCTCCTTCCCTGCTGTTCTGAGGGGTAGGAAGTGCACAGGGCCTCTCTGAAAACTTAATCGTCCAGGGTGGTGTTTTCATCCCTGAAAATCTCACCTAGCTCCACTCTCCAGTTGCTCCTTCAGGTCCTCTCTGTGCTGTAGGTGTGACCATCTCGTGTCCCAGAGCTCTTGGGCTTCGGTGAAATGTCGACAATCCTGAAATGTGAGTGTTTGTTGTGGATCCAGGGAGACCTGCTGGGTTTGTGTGTTCTGGATACTGCATGCTGGCAACGAAACTTCCTCTGTGCCCTATTGCAGGGTTTGGACGGGAAGATAAGGAGAGAGAGGAGAAGGAAAAAGACAAAAAAGAGGAGAAGGAAGAAAAGGAGAAGGAAAAGACTGAGGGAGAAAAAGAGAAGGAAAAGGAGAAGAGAAAGAAGGAGGAAGAAGAAAAGGTGAGGGAATGATGGAATTTTATGCAGAACCATTTACATCCTGGCTGTGTCAGGAAGCCATGTGTGATCCATAGCAACACCATGTCTCCGGTGGAAGGAGCTATGCCATCCACAGCCTGGAAATCAGACTGTGTGCATGGCTTTTCCACTGAGAGACAGCTGTCTCTTTTCTCCCAGTATTTCCAGTTAGTTCACCCTCTTTTTCCTTTTCAAATGAGATGCTGCCATGGGTACAGCAAAGCTGTCTGCACTGCACACACCACCAAATCCTTGCTCTTGGCTCTGGAGGTCTCTGCAGGCCACTAGCACATGTGGTTTCACAGCAACACCAGTGGTGCAAAGCCTGGCTCTAGTTACCCACAGGAGCAGGAGTCTCTCTGCCTCAAGGCTCTAGCTCAAACAGCAAATGGGGTGCCAGGGTCCCCAGTGATGCTTGTCCCCCTCTCTTTGCCCTGGCAGGGAGATGGGGAAGAGGGTAGGAGCAGCAGCAGCTCCAACAGTGACTTGGAGGAGGTAACCTCCCCCCCAGCTCCGTGCTGAGTCCTGGCTGCCACTGCACACCAGCCCTGTAGGGTTTGCTCCTGCCCCCCCTGTGTGGATGCTATCAAATACCTAGAGGTACCAGGGGCCGGGACACCCAGCACTCCCCTTACACGCTGTCCCTCTTCTTTTTGTTCCTGTCCTAGGACCTCAGCAGTGACAAGGATGACGAGAAGGAAGACAAAGATTAGCCTTTCCATGCTAGAGTGGCAGAGCACACCCTGGGCATGCCAAGGAGGTGGAGATGCAAACAGCAGCACGTGCTGGAGGGCAACTGCGCCGCTTTTAGCCAAATAAAGATCCAAAGAGAAAAATAAAGATCCAAAATAAAGATCTAAGGAGAAATACTGTTTATTTATCTGGTCATACTGCTTCCCCAGTGCTTTCTACAGCCAAGGGAAACAGTAGGTGGGGAGCTGGGAACTGTGTGAGCAGGTGCTGTTCAAGACCATGATAGAGTCTGGAGAGAAATCCAGGCTCTCTTGATGCCTGGCTCGGCATAATTACCCCAGATCAGGAAGTACCAATATCCTGCTGCGTCCTCCACGCTGTTTGCTGTGGGATGGAGCAGCCTGAGCAGGGACAAACAGGTTGTGTAAAAGGGACTCCAGGAGCCTGGGGTTGTGCTGAGCTGTTACAACTGATTTCAAATTTATGACAAACAGACGAAAAGCAGATATAAGGGGGAAAAAGCCCCCACAAACCCCTCTCTTCCTGCAATGCTGACTCCCGTTCAGGGGCCGCACGTATGTGCAGCTCCAGCCACTCCGCGGCCGCCCCGGGCTGGCACCGGGAGCTGCGCCAGGGAAAAAAAAAAAAAAAAAAGAAAAAAAAAATACGAAAAATGAGCTGGCACCGCCATCTACCGGGGATGGGGCGTCTGGCAATGGGGCCACGGGTTTCATAACCGCACGGCTGTTTTATAAGGCTCCCGCAGCTCTCCGGGAGCAGGGAGCGCACCGGGAGCGGGGAGGGCACTGGGAGCAGGGAGCGCTCCGTCCGGGGGCCTGGGCTGCTGGCAGGGTCCAACCGGCGGAGAAAGGGACGTCGGAGTGTAGGACAGGACCAGCATTCGACCCACCGCTTCTGCCAGCGGTATTAGGTCAAGCCCAGAAGTCTCACCATCCATAAAAACCTCCGCGCAAACTTGAGCACGTGCTGCGTCGCTGCCTTGATTCATTTTCCTTAAGAAGTCTATTTTTATGCGCGTTTTCCTGAGTAATGCAAATTTCAGACAAACTCGAGATTAAAAGTCAACACCACAGAGGATTTTACTTGAAACCACAGAATGTGGCTTTGGATGTTGTTTTCATGGAACAAATGCAGCCGGCTCTTGTATAATCACAACAAGCAGCAGGAAAGATGCTGGGGAATGTTGTCTTAATTATCCTGCACAAAGATTAAAGGCAAAAAACGAAGATGGGAAAAAGCAACAATCCCAAAAGCTAAACTGGGTTTCAATGAGCTAGTTTGGCTTCAGCAGGGAAAGACTGATTTTAACTTCCTTATTGCTTCATGAACCCTTGGGTACATTAAAGTAAAATAATCCTGTGTGAGGTTATTTTACATATTTACTTTCCCCTCTGTGCAAGTACACAGGACTCTTGCACAAGACACAACCTACTTCCAAATAGTATATGGAGTTACAGCATTTTACAGTCCCCTCAGGACACGCTACCACAGGATGGGAATATTTTGGAATAAATTCTCTGCATTCAGATATGAAAAGGGGCTGCCTCACCTTTTCTTTTTAAGTTAAAGGTTGGAAACTTTTTAAGCATGTTGTGCCAGACTCTGAGGTCAAGCATGCTCAGTTGGAGCTGAGAGGTGTTGCATCTTACTGGAGTGAGATCCTGCTTTCCAGCTGACAGGTATCTCACCTGACAAGCTAAAAGCCATAAAATTGTCCTCTGCACATTGTCTCAGCTCCCAGCATGGGTGAAGCTTGCAAATGGATGCCTGCAGCTGACCCCACTGCCATATCCTCACACTGCCCCAAATCTCAGCAGCTTCACATGCTCAGAGCCAGTCTTGGGTACACCCCGCACTGCTGGGCTATGACAAATGCTGAGCCAGACAAAGCCTTCCTGTTTGCTGTTTGTGTTTTACAAGCCCTGCTTCAGGCCACTGTGCTAAGCTCTGTGCAAATATAACATGTGCAGCTGGATCCCTGTGGCACAAGAGCAAAAAGCCAAATACACCCAGGGATCAGCTGTGAGAACATCCAGGCATCTCCTATGGCAGCTGAGGTTCTCTGTCTTGCCTTTGGCATCTTGACTGGCACATAACTCACTCTGTGCTGCCTCCATTTGAACTGGATGAGTTTCCCCAGAGAACTGTGGAGGTGAAAACCATTTCAAGTTATCTGGTGTCCCTAAGTCTTCGCTGCATTTCAGCCCTGGCTTGAAGCCAGGAGACACGAATGGGTGTATAGTGCGAACACCAGCCGTGGGGATTAGGGGTCTAAAAACACTTCGTGGAGGAGGCAAAAAGCAGGTGGAACATCAGGGTTTTGGGGATGCTGAGGACCTTCAGTGGCAGCAGTGCAGCAGGTGTCCTGAGGGACACATCCCCCTGCGTGACCTCGGTGTGCTGAGATGGGTATTTTGCCCGCAGACGTGACAGCCGGCAGCTTCCCAAGCTCTGCTGGGCATGAGCTCTGACTTCACCAGGGTGTTTAACCACCTCATTTGCTTGAAGCACCTGCAAGGTTCAACTAGGGGCTCCTTGGAGGTGATATATCTTCAGCTGGCTGGGAGAGGAGCATGGGCAGAGCTGTGCTGAACACCCATCACATCAGGCTCTGGAAGGGTGGAGTAGGAAAAGAAGACCAGCAAGAGGAACGGGCAGCCGTGGAGTTACTTAAGCAAGTCTTGTTTACACAAATTTACTCCTCTTTATATAATAACTTTGGCTAGTACCCGGGGAGCAGGTGGGGTTGTGCTGCCCCTGTTCACAGCATCTGGGGGTACCTGCAGGGACCCCACATGTCATGTGGCTGCCTGGGGCCTCATAGCAGCAGAGATTCCAAGAAAGCTTAGGCATGGAGAAAGAGCTGATTCCCACACCATTTCATGCAGAGATGCCCCCAAATGAACAATTCCATAAATGCCAACAATTTCAGAACAGAAAGGTTGGACCTTTATTTTGTGATGAAACTTTTCTTCTTGCATCTAGGGGCTTTATTATATAAAGTGTCCTATTAGGGAAACAAGGTTCTCTAAGGTAGAGATCAAAAAGAAATATTTCCTTTGTTCCCAAGTGGCTTTCTTTATGGAAAATTTCACACTGCTTTTTCATTCCACTGAAAAAATGGAAACAGTTAGAAATCCTGACTTTCCCAGAAAAGCTGATTCCTGCAGTCCTGCTTATGATCCACTAATCTCTGCAGAGTGCTGGGCAGAGGTTTCCTATGAAATCGCTCTTCTATTTTTGCACTGAATAAGAAGAAAAATAAAACCCAAATGGAACTGGAGTCATGCAAGTAAAAGGTGTTTTGGAAGGTGAAATTCCTGCTTCTGCTCCCATTCCCTGCACAGCACTCATACTTGCTCTTCTCTGTGCTGCATCCTTCTGCAACTGTTCCCTTCATTCTGAAAACCTGTAAAGCAAAGCAAAGAGAAGCCTTTTTGCTTCACTAGTTAGCAGATAAATTTATAGCGGAGTTTTATTCACTGCTGCTGGGATTTTCACAAAAACATATCTAAGGATACACACCTTTCACAGCACCTTTCTTTCCCCTGAAAACCCCTCTAGGACTCTGTGTTTGCTCCTTTAGAAGAGCAGAGTGAGCTCTTTACTCCTCAAACCTCACTGCAACACATTCCTAAAATCCACAAAGAAATGGTGCCAGGCTTCTTGCAAAGGAAAACCTGCAATTTGCTCTGGCAGATCCACCAGGATTGGTTTCTGGGTGACAAATCTGCTGAGTACTAGCAACTTGACCTCTTTAAAAGCTGTGACGTCTGTGTGTTATGAAAGGACGAGCTGGCGGCGGGGCGATGACTGACTTCCCCAAACATGATTCACCTGCTGTTCAAAGTGCAGCGAGAGATGGAGGCAAGCCAGCCTGTAAAATAAAAAGGCACAGACAGAAATACTTGTCTGCTCCCTGAGCAGAGAGCTCTGCCCAGGCCACCATGCTGTGGAGCCCACAGGCAGCTATTTATATTTAACTGTGGTAGAGACACAGGCCTGCTCATCCTGCCTGAAATCCAGCCCAGTGCCTGTGTTTAGGGCTTCACTCTGGCTGCTTGTGTGTAAGAGGAACTGCAGGAAGACCCTGAGCAGCCCTCTGCATTGCTCCGTGAGTCTTCAAGGGCCTTCATTCTCCCCATGGTCAGCCATGGCTCTTAGATGGAATTTGAGTTTTGTAAGAACTCTCTTGTCCTCACTAAGGATACTGAGTTATCATCACCACCACTGGTGGTGGTGGAAATGCTGGAGCTGAAGGAACAAAGACCAGGGCAGAGGAGGAGGAAGCTACAGACAAAAGCCCAACTGAAAAAATGTTTATACAGGAACCAACACCAAGAGCAGAGAGAAGGGGAAAGATCTGCAGCACCCCAGTCTGGTAGAGCACTCATCCAGCAGCTCTTGGCAACTGGGGAAGGGACTATTCATAGAGGGGATGTTCAGCTGCAGAGCTCCAATGCTTGTCCTCCTTGTCCTGCACCCAGACAACCCTACTGGCACCAGCCAGTTTGCTCCCAGTTGGTGCCCTGTGAAGGGGAGCCTATCTGCTCTGCCAGTAGTACCTCCTGTGACCCATTAAGGTGCAGGATGAATGGGACAAGCTGGACCCTGGACCTGGCCTGACCATGGCAGGACAGAGGCATCCCTGCAGAGCGGGCTCTGCTATCTGCAGAGCCCACTCACGGCCACGTGCAGCTTCCTCTGGCAAAATGAAAAGGCAGCACTGGGTCCCCGCCAGCCCTGCTGGCATCTGTGTCAAGTGGGTGGGAGCTAAACAGGAAAAGTGGAAAAAGGAAGAAATGAGGGAGGTGGCACATACTCACTTCTTGCTGGGGCAAGGAGCCAAGGCCACATGGGCTGGTGAATGAGTGGGGCAGGCCAGCCTGGCGAGTCTCCAGCTGCAGCGATGGGCCACCATGGTGTCACCCTTGGCTACATGTCCCAGGTCAGGCATGTGGACACACAGCAGCTTGTGTAGTTGACAATTTTTGTCCGACCCTGCAGTAATGGCTGATTACAAATCAGCTCTCACCAGCCAGAAGAAGTGGATGATGTGACCTCCAGGTCTTGCCCACTAGGATGCAGCTCCCTGTGGGCAACCAACCTCCTTGGAAGTGGTGGACCTTGCTGCAATGTAAAGGCAGAACCATGTCCTCAAGGAATGAGTTCCTTATGACTTCCTCCTTTAATCACTTAGTTATGTTATCCATGTCCTTATGTACCCTGGGATTAGGTGGTGCTGAACAACCTGTGCTGACTTTGCACTCCTCTAAGGGATCTCCTACAGATGGGGGATCTTCAGCTGCTCTTGAAAGACTAATGAAAGAATTGCAAAGCATCGAGGCAAGGGTACAAGCATGCTTACCACAGACCATGGTCTTGTCACCTATCCTAGGGCTTCCCCCTGAATAATGAAGACAGTTTTGATCTTGCTTGTAGCTATATTCTCTTCTCAGGGATATGTGGTTGTACATGACTGCCCATGCCATGGACAAAGACATGAGGGACTTGCTTTCAAGGCTGAGTGATAATGTTCTGCCAACCTCTTTGCCAAGGTATTTGGCTCAAGAGAGTAAAATGAGTCAGATATGGATCTGGGCTCTCCCACTGTGACTCTTCCGTTTCCAATTCAGGCACAAGCCCAGTTACATGAACAATGAGATAACATTACATTGCAGCTCTATGTCCCACCAATCCATGTGAAAGTCAACTCATTTCTCTAGGAATGATGCTGCCTCAGGCAAAGCCTGTATGAGGCAGGAAGAAAAAATATTAAAGTTGTCTTAATTCCCCAACCTTGTTTACATCTGACCCTCCTTACTGAGAGAGTCAGGACCTCCCTGAGCTCTCAAGCAGCAGTTTCAGGACTTGGGAACAATACTATGTAATTTATATTACTGCTTCCTGCCCAATGCCTGGTCAGCACAGCGCAGACCTCGAATCCCAAACCTCATGGAGCAGTGTGGCAATCTGCTTGCCTCTGCCAAGAGAAAAACAGGCATGGAGCAGCTCCCCTTATTGCACACAGAGACCTGAAAGAAAACATGCTTGTTATAAAAGATGAGCTGTAACTGTGGCCAAAGCATCTCCCACACCACCTGCTTCCACTTTCTTTGCTTCACTTCCCACGGTCAGCTTTGAACCACATGTGGCAAATGGGGAAACCTGCTGGTTGAATAACATCCTGGATCTAGAAATAATATGATGTAAAGAAAGCAAAAATTCCAGGAAGCTGATCTATTTGTTGACAGGCTGGGATGGGGATGATGCAATAATTCCCTGCATGTTATTTGCGTGTAAAACTAATTTCTTAGGCCAAGTCTCAAGGCTTGCAGACAGCCAGGATCCAGGTGCAGTGCTGCTGAAAGGGTTCTGTAGGCCACAGGGTCTGCACAGAACGGGTCTGCAGAGGTGCTGAGGCTGGACTTGGCCCTGGCTCTTAGCCTGATCACGCAGCAGGCTGTCTGGCACTTAGACATGCCCCTGTCAGCCCCACATGGTTCTTGCTCATAGCACTCCTCCTCCATGTCTGGAATGCTGAAGCTTTTCCCCTTCTGCGGCTTTAGAAATGGAGAGACTTGTTTTCCCTCTGTGAGACAGGACTTTCAGGTCTGATGGTGCAGGAGGAGGCTGGTGGGCAGAACAGGGATAGCAGTGTGGAAAAGGAGTCATGATATTCAGGGTTCATATTCCTGTTTACAAGTGCTCGTGGTGCTTTTGAAGACACCCTAAGGAGCACACAGGCCTCCTTTCTCTGAACAAAAAAAGGCAGCACTGGGAAGGTGCTGTCATCTCAGAGCCACTCCTTAAGCCCTTAACGTATCAAAAGCAAGTGTCAGTGCCTGTAATAAATATTTATGCACTAAAAATGAGCAAACACAGCCAGTGTGAAATCCCTAATCCCTATACTGGGCTGTCAACAGTCTGGACCACATTAATGAGGCTGTACTGGAGCTGAAGCACAAGTGGACATGTGGCTGGGATCCAGAGGAGAAGCTGGTTTCCCCTGCAGCAACACCTGGAATTCCACACCCTGCACTGACCTGGGCTGTTTCCCACCTCAAAACTTAAAAAAAAATAAATCCTATTGTGCTTTGCAAACAGTTCCTAAATACAGTGTGCTCTGTCCTGTGTTATGCAACATGTGAAGTTCTCATCTGGCCAGCAGAATCGTTAGCATTGAGCATTTAAAGCTCTTTTTTTTTTCTTTTGCAGCTATGTACTGAGTCAGCACAAACACGGCAGTGACAGGAGAAAGCATTCAGAGTTCAGAATCAGTTCATCTCTGGGTGGAATGAAGAAAACAAATTGTTCTTGCACTGGTGCTAATGAAGCCTGGTTTCCAGTGGACTCGCGTGTCGTGGCTGATTGATTTTACACTGTATTATGCAAAGGCAGCAGCACGTCCTCACTGCTTACGAGACGCTGGAGAACCCACACACGTGAGAATGGTTGTGCAGTGAATCAGGAGGTGAGGAAAAGAACAAGGCAAGTCCCAGGCAAACAGCCCGGTGTCTCCCAGAAGATTTGGCTGAGGTGATGAAAGATGCTGTGCTCCTCACCTGACGGCAGCTGCCCTGGCAAAGGGCTGCTGCTCCCAGGCTAAGGCACACAGACAGGTTATGGGAGCAGTTTTCAAGCACATCACCGCAGTGCTGGCCACCATAGCTAAAGTCACCCTCGTTTCATGGCTCAGGAGCCATGAACGTGCCCTTCGTGAGGTGTAATTAAGAGGTAAGACTGGTGAGGACTCCGTGGTGTCAATCTGTTCTTTCACTAAATAGCCAGGGTTTGGTGGAAAAGTGAGCCGTGGTGAGAACTAAACCATGAGAGAAGAGTGTTTCATGTGAATGAGCTTTGCCCATCAGAGAAATGCCCATGGCAGAACTGCCAAGGGAAGTGATGTGGAAGGTCCTTCTGGGAGGGGAACCAAAGTCTGACCCTGTGGATGAGGAACATGGAAAACGTGACCATTGTTCCTAATGCCACGCTCAGGTTTTCAGGGCTGTGCTGCCAAACATTGCCTGAGATTTGTCCAGACTAGAGGGATCACTTAAAAGGATAACGGAGCAAGCAGTGAAGCCTTCCAAGCCCACATAAAATGCTTAGTTGTTGAGTTTTTAAAATCACTCATGAGCTGTTTAATGTAATTGCAGTAGATTTTGAAACAAAACCTGCTCCACAGCCCAAACGTCGGCCAGCCACTCCCTCAGTGAGGCATGGGTTTCACCAGCACCGACATCCTGCTGCTGATCTCCCTCCCTGAGCATCCCTGCCGGTGCATAAATGGGTTTGGTTTGTTTTTGGGGACACACAAGTGAGCCCTTGGGGAATGCGCATCATCCTTATATAAAGTCTGATCTACTAAGCTCCAGAGTTGCCAGATTTCAGCACCTGCTATGCAAGAGCTGCTGACCCTTTGTGGTATGGTTGTGTGGTGAGGCAATGCATCTCCCTTGGGGCATTGAGCCCATCCTGGGTGTCCGTGAGTGGGACAGCGATTGTACCCATATGGTGTCTGAACGTGTCCAATTCTGGATAAGCAGAGCATCTGAGGGACACACAGTTTCCCATGCATGCCCCATTCTTCCCCAAACACCCTGCCACGATGGGTTTCCATGGAGGGGTCTGCAAAGAAGCAGCCTCACCGTCCCCCCCTGCTCTGGAGCACCACTCTGGAGAACTTCAGACAGCTAGGGGACCTTAGGTATCCTGTACTCAGCTTCTCAAGAGCATCCCACCCTCCTGTCCCCATCACAGAGCACCCTATGTCCCCCAGGACTTGTACCCCAGCCCTGCTCCACAGCACCTCACCTACCAAGGCAGCTCGTACCATGTGAGGCTCCAAAGTGCCTTGGCCCCACTCTGGGGCACCCTAAAACACCTCCCAGCTCTCTGCACCTTGGCCGTGCTTCAGAGCGTCCCAGACCGTCCGCGGACCCCGTGCCCGGCTGGTGCAGAGCTCTCCACGGCCCCCGCACGGCTTCAGCTCGAGTGCCCGGCTTGTATCACGCTCGGCTGGTCCGGAGCCCCCCAACCGCCCCGCGACCCGGCTCGGGGGGTCGGCACATACCCGAGTACGAACACAGCGCCCCGCCCGGGGCGGCCCCCGGTACCGCGGGCTCCGTTACGAAACGCGGCCGGGGCGGGGCGGCTCAGGCGGCCAATGGTGGCGCGGGCAGCTCCGCCACCGGCGTCCCTGCCAGCCCGCCCGGGGGTCCCTTCGGCAGGACAGGACGGGACGGGACGGGACGGGACGGGAGCCCCGCGGAGGATGGGCTGAGCGGGGCGGGGCGGAGCAGGGGAATGCACGGGGCGTGCGGGCACCGCCGGCCCTAAGGGCAGCACCCCCTCCTCGGCTGCGACCTCTGCCATGAGCGGCCCCCCCAGCCCGCCCTCCCCGCCGCAAGGGGGGAGCCCCTCCAGGCAACCCCTCGGCGCTGGGAGAGCGGGGCTGGACCTGCTGCGCTGTCCATCCTGCCGCCTGCTCCTCTGGGAGCCGGTGACCGTGTCCTGCGGTCACTCCTTCTGCAAGCCGTGCCTCGGCGCGGCCGGGCTGTCCCGCTGCCCGCTGTGCCAGGAGCGGCTGAAGCTGCTGGGCGTCGCGGCGGCGAGGTGCAGCGTGGTGCTCTGCGGGATCCTGGAGCGATGCGTGGAGCGGGAGCGGCGGCTGGCCGGGCTGGAGGCGCGCGTCCGGGACCGCCTCGCCCGCGGGGACGCGCGGGAGGCGCTGAGGATGGTGCAGAGAGGGATCGAACTGGGTAAGGACCACCGGGCCCTGGGGCTGGGCGTGCGGGTGATGGGCTGCGGGTGCTGCGTGCGAGGAGGCAGCCCAACAGCAGAGACGGGGATGCATGGGCTGGGCTGTTGGAGCAGGTGAGTACCAATGTAGGTCACTGTGTCCCAGCATCTCAGTGCACTCCAAGCCTGCACAGTCCAGAGCTGGAAGACTTGGGAAGCTGGGAGTGTTGTAAGGCAGGGCTAGTGGGAGTGGGGGTGGGAGGGGAATGCAGTTGCTGGGCATTTCTTCCATTTCCGTGGATGTCCCGAGGAGCGGTGGGCTGCCAGGCAAGCCCCGCTGCTCATCTCGCTGCCAGGGCCGTGGACAGGGAGCAGTGCCTGTGTCCCATCGGCCACGTGCTTTTGGAGAGGAAAGAGCAGCAAACATCTTGCCGCCTCGCAATATTTCAGGGTCAGCGGGCAAGAGCCCTGCCTGGAAGTAGGGGGCATTATGTAAAGTGGTTGGGTTGGGACTTTTCCAGTCCGGGATGGACACGTCCTTGCCCCCAGAGCCTGGCGAGGACACAGCCTTGGCCGAGCTCCCGTGCCAGCCCCACGGTTCAGGTCAGCCCCTATCCCGGCCCCCTTCGGCATCCGGCTCTGGCGACACATTTGCCCGCAGGGCCAGGATCGGGCCCGGGGAGGGAGGGTGATCTACTTTAATGTATGGCTGTAAGTGTATTTCTTGGAAAGTAATGCTTAAATAAAAGGGGGTTATACAAGGCGGCTGGGGCGACAGAGGCAGAACTTCCTTTCTCCGCGGCGTTTCTATGACAGCAGTCAGCTCTCCAGTAGCGCAGGCTCTTATTCATCGCCTGCTGCGAGACAAGTGCCAGAGGTTCAGTGTATGCTTGGAAACGAAGGGCTGAGCCGACCGGTCGGTCCTGGTGTTGGCAGCAGAAAGCAGGTCCTTTTATGCAACCTCTGGAGGCATCCGTCTCTCCCTTGCACACCCGTGTTTCAGCGCAGAGGGAAGTGCACAGCTCTCTAGTACTGGTTGCCTTATTGCCAGGCTTTTGCCCGATTGGGGTGTGCAATTATATATCGCTTTTTAAAAAGCCTCGGTAGGTATAAAAGAGAAAACATTGCAAGCTCTGTCCTCGCCTTCCCTGTTCCCTGAAGGACAGGAAAGTCTGGCTTAGGGCAATAAGGAAATTTTCATCTCAGCTCAGCTCCAGTGAACCTGTGCTTGCTGGTGCTGCCAGGCTCAGCCACGTGGGTGGTGCTTTCAGGATGTGTTTTCTAACTCCTGCAGACTACTTTTAGCTGTGTGACTTCTTATGGGCCCCCTTTCACTTTTGAACATAACTACTAATAAATATTTTTCCTGTGGTTGAGTGTTACATGATGGGCCAGTTTGCAGTGCACTGCTCGGCTCAGCCTGCAGCTCTCTGCTTGGGTGAAGATAAGCTGTCAATTTTTAATCTTCATTCTTTCTAAGTGAACAACAGAAAAATACACTGTAACACGTAACATAGGAGGCCCTCTGACATGCCTGGAGCAGAGGTTGGTGAGTCTGTCTGGCTGCCAGCTGGCTAATAGCCCTGGTGTCTAATGATATCATAGATCAAAAATAGCTGCAGCAGGAAAGAAATGCAGAATTTCTTGCCCTGTTTCACACATCTGGGCTTTTGGGTTTTTTTTTTGCCACATCAGTTGCTTTACTGCAATGCAAATGTTTGAATGGGTTTGCCCATGTGGAAAATAAGCCTCTAGACTTTGTACCTATTTCTTCATCCCTACCTGTCATTAGAAGCTGGGATATTTCATCTCTGGGCACATGCTTGTGGTATGGGGGACTAAGCAGCAAGTTCCTATGTTTGCTGACTTGAGCTCTAAGGTCTTGGTTAATAGTGTAAATGAAAACAAGCCCTCAGGAGTCAGATATTGCTCTTCTGCAGAGCTCAGTGTGGACAGGGCAGCTTTGGTGCAGGAGCAGCTGTGCTTGGGTTCCCTGCTGCTCTCTGGGTTAGGGTGGCATCAGGTAGGGAGCAAAGTCTCCCAGTCTTCCATGCTGGGCATGGGGAACAAGGAAGCAATAGCCATGGCAGAGTTTCCTTTGTTCTGTGATAAGAAGTGGTGGGTGCCTGTGCAGGTCAGTGAGTGCCTGGGCACAGTGACAGCAGAAGTGAACAGGGGAGCAGGGAGATGCTTCCTGTGCCTGTCTGTCATGGAGCTGCTAGTCCTGACCTGCAGTTTGCTGGCAGATCTGCGTCAGTACTGTGTTTGAACTGAGACAGAAGGAAATCATGCCAAGTTTGGAAGCACAGGAGATGTCATCCTCAACAATGTCTCCTGATGATCACTGATAAGCTGCCAGACAGGCTCATGGACCCAACTTGCCCCTGAGAGACCTGTTGGCCCTTCACCAAAGGTGGTGTTGCCCACAATACTTCACTACAGTAAATGCAGCAGCAGTGCCTGCAAATGGTGCCTAATTTATTATACAAGATTGGCCTCAGTACCAGCATCCTGCAGGACAACCACACATACTACCTGTGCTGGACCTGCCATCGTCCCGTAGGGAACTGGGAACCAGCGACGTGGTCTGTGTGACACTGGAAGCCTGTACAAATGGACCAGGGAGCAGCAAGTCCCCAGTCCCAGACCTCAGCAGCCCAGAGCTAGAGTGATGCAGGACTGGATGAACAGACCCATTGCTTGAGCTCAAAAGCCATCACAGCACTGGATGTAGGTCACCTCCATGAGCTGTGATATAACGGGGTGGATCTGGAAATCTCTGCAGCTTAAACCCACAAACATTACCACACCTGGTTGTTG
Organism: Serilophus lunatus; assembly: GCA_013399895.1. Taxonomy (NCBI): domain Eukaryota; kingdom Metazoa; phylum Chordata; class Aves; order Passeriformes; family Eurylaimidae; genus Serilophus; species Serilophus lunatus. The sequence goes on along the minus strand of VXBA01001893.1, from coordinate 853,207 downwards.
GAGGCAGATTCTCACCCCCCCTCCAGCTTCTCCTCTTCCCTAGGAGAGCGGTGGCAGCCAGGTGGCTCCATGAGGCTCTTGTTTGGTAACATGTTATTGTGGCTCTGCTGAGTGAATCATGTTACAGAGCCTCCTGTGGCTACAGCCCTCTAGGGACTGTGTGTATGGTAGAGCCTTTTTGCTGCATCCCCAAAAGATGGATGAAAGCCAAGGTCCCAGCATGGCTGGGCAATGACTGAGGCAGTGGTGGGGCCTCTTGGCTGAGGGAGTTTGGGGAAGATAGGGGAAAAACAAAGGGAAGAGCCTTAAGCAGTTTAAAAGTAGATATTTAGGAAAGATAACTTCCTTGCAGGAACCAGTGACTCATGATGAAGAGCGTTGCAGGACCTGGCTGTGCTCAGTGTGAGGCAGCAGTGCAGGGACTGTCCCACAGCAGAGGCATCTTCCCAGCCTCATGCAGCCCTTCCGCCTCACCCTGAACACACCACGAGTGACAACAATTCTATTCCCAGCCCCAGACTCCAGCTCCCTGCGGCTGTCCCGGGCAGAGGTGTTTGTGATGCTGGAGCAATATCCACAGGCCCTGGAGGACCTGGATGCTGTGTGCAGGGCAGAGCCTGGAGACCATGAGGTGAGTGGAGGAGAGACCCATCATCTGACTGCACCTGGAGCCAAATCTTACTGTGTGGGAGCAGTTCCCCCCTTTCCTGAATTCTCCTAGCTGTTGGATTCATCCTGCTCAGAATACCCTTGACAGACACATTAGGTTGCTAATCCAGGCAACAAATGCTGTGTTGCACTCATGGCAGAGGTCTGACACCGTGTCCATCCTCGATTCCTCTAGCTCTCTATAGGCTTGGCTTTTGCATCTGTGGCATTATGGGGAGTCCTGATTTTTTTCAGTCAAGTCTGAGCATGGGAGCAGCAACATGTACAGATGCTTTCACTTGGGATTGGAGCAGGCAGGAGGGAGGCAGGGAGATTCCCTTGGGGCTTGTATGGAAGCTAAAGGGGCATGTGCTCAGCTGGTTACTGCACATTTTTCTGCTTTGCAGGCCTTCTTCAGGAAAGGGAAAGTGCTTCTGGAGATGGAACGCAGAGCTGAAGCCTTGCTGGTGTGGGAACATTGCCTGACACTCAGTCCCCATTTCCAGCCTGCTCACAGAGAGATGGAGAAGGTGTGTGTCCTGGACCATGGTGGGTTCTTGTGCTCTCACATCAAGACAGGGTGATGTCCTTGTGCTCTGAAGGACTCAACAGAGTGCTCAGCCAGCACTGAAACAAGTAACCCAAACATATCCTGCAATGAGCAGGAGGCTGCTTTGGGGAAAGAAGGTGCCTGGCAGCCTGCCCACACCTCTGCTTCCTTCTCCCAGCACCCCCTGAGTTCTGCTTTCTCCTTGCAGATCCTCATGCAAGCCAATGTTCCTCAGCCTCTCACGGCTGCTGTACACCAGGGTGATGTTCATCTGAGCTCAACTGGTTCTCAGGTCAATGGAGGGAGCCCTGCCCTCCCATCATCTTCCACACAAGCTCAGGTAAGAGCCTGTAATGATCAGAGTTTGCAATAAGAATTAATGTACTTCTGGGACATCCTAATTTGGGGGTTTCCAGTGATAGGAAAGGAGATATGATAAAGGAAGGCTGTGTAGGACGTGTGCATGTGGTTGTGTCCTGGGTGAAAATCTGCAGGTAGTGGAGAGTGGGAAAGCAGATACCATTTGAGCTGATCCTGTGGGGTCTGGGGAAATGGAGGAGGCTCTTTCTATCTCCATTCCTTTCCCAGTTTTATACTGCAGTACTTCTGGTAATGTTTTAGACTCTCATTGTATTTAAAACACCCAAATCATACTACATTGAAAAAAAAATGAAAAAAGTGAATTTTCAGGTTTTTTTAATCTGAAAAGCACATTTGAGAACAATTCAGATCATTGGCTGCTGTTGAGGAAAGCTCTTTGCCTTTTATAGACAAATTTAGCAGATTTGGAGAGAAGAGGGAAATCAGAGAAAATGGGCTCAGATACACCAAATAGCAGGCGGTAGATCTGCATGTAATGAACCCATGTTTTAATCGTGACAGGGATGTCACGACCACACTCTACTGCTGTTCTGAGGATGGAAGATGTTAATGTACAGCAACACACCAGAAAGGGCCATTGGGCTTAGTGGGACAGATGGGGCTGTACATTCTAAGGGAAAAGAGTTTTTGGGCTGGATTTCATCTTTGCTATGCCTAGGATCAGGAGGGAGAGCTGGCAGATGGCAGAGGGGACACTAGGTCTGAGCACGGCCAGGGGACAGCAACCTTTTCCCAGCCAGGACAATGGCAAGAGCTGGAGACTTCAGCTGAGAGTTGGAGCCAGTGGTTGGTAGGTGAGTGTCTTCAAAGGTACCAGAATGTTGCCTCATGCAAAAGACTTGTTTAAAATCCATTCTGGCACTGAAAACTTGGTGTTTGCACTGCATTCCTGCTCAGTGAGCAGAAATCCCTGGGGCACACCTTGTGCAGCTCTGGCCAGTACATTCACTGCTTTTCATGCCTGATTGGAGGAAGATCCATCCAACCTTCCTGTGGAGCTGGTGAACTTACACCAAACTTTTGGCTCTACCTTGTTGACCAGTTCTTGGTAAAGCCAGACATCACATGTTCCTTTTGTGGAGTTAGGGAGAGGCTTTCTTTGGTTCCCGTGGGTTTAGGTGTGTTTGGTTTACATTAAATTCCTTTGAGATGGACATGGCTTGTCATGAATTGGGGAAGCAGCACCTCCCTTGGCATTAACTTGCCATCAGCATCCATCCAGCTGGCTGCCACATCCCTGGGTGTGCTTAAAGCAGTGATGGTGACTCGTGGCAGGTCTCCAGAGACTTCCATCATGGAACTTCTTATATCACCTTACCTCTCAGAGCTTCAGTTTCCCTGCCTGCCAAAGGAGAAGATACCACCTTCCTCTACCAAGTACTGTGAGACCCACTGGTATACCGGTTATGGATGAACATGGATGGATTAATAGAAGGGTTTATGTTTCATTTCCTAGCGGTTTTGTTTGACACTTTGAAAGCATTCTGTGTGGCAATTATGCATCAGAACAAGGTCAGAAAGCAAAGATTAATTTTCTATATTGAAATGGGGGATTGTCTTCTCTTTCCTTCTCTTTTGCCACTAGATAATGAAGAGGAAACAGCAAAGCGTACCCAGCTGTGCCTTGGGGAGCTGCTGAGCATATCTGACTTGGAGTGCTCCCTCTGTATACGGTGAGTTCTCTGCCAGGAGAGCTTCTAGGATGAAGAATTAGCATCTGCTGTATTTTCTTTACTGGTGTGCATCTTTCTTAGGATTTCAATGGCAAACTCCATCCAAAGTACTGTTGAGATGTAGGTTTCAGTAGAGACAAGAGATAAGAGAGGAAGGCAGGGGCATGCTATGCTCAGATTACCCTGTCTCAGGGTGCAGCAGCATTAGTTCTGTATCCCTTAGTTGTGGAGGTGGGCATGTTCAGTGGGGGCAAAGACCAAAAGCAGTGGTGGCCCTTTGTACCTGCAGGCTGGGACAGAAAGGTGTTGCCCCAGGGAAATATGATCCATGATGGCAATATTGCAAACCTAGAGGGGAGCATTTTGAAGCTCTGTGCCTGCTGGAGGTGGAAAAGGGAACAGGATAGAGCCTGTGCCTTGTCTGCTGGCTCAGAGGTGGGGAAGGGCTGGGTGTTGGCACTGCCACGGGGCATGCTGAAACCAGGCTGTTATTCCTGGTGTGACCCAGGACGTGGAGCAGTTGTGTAAGTGGCTGCTGGCAGAGGCCTGGGTGTTGCACTGCCGTACTTGCAAGTTGGTCAAGGTCTTCTGCATGACAGCCTTTTCCAGGCCTGTGCATGGCATGGAGGAGTGACATGGCAGGGGGAGAGAGATTGAGGCTCTATCTGATCTGAATTAAATGAATTTAATTCTCTTCTGAGAGCAGGAAACAGTATTCAGGAGGAGTCAGGGCTTTGCAAGACGTCTTCACCATAGGGCTGAGCTCAGCCAGGGTGTCCAAAGCATGGTGCTGGGCCAGGCTTGGGAAATGATGGCTTTGAGAGCACACGGCCTTTTGAACAGAGACTTGGTGACATCTGTCTCTGCTGGACTTACCTGTGCTCCTTTCCCTTTGTTACTCTCTGCAATCCATTGACTTTGATCATCCTTTTCAGGATGTTCTTCGAGCCAGTGACGACACCATGTGGTCACACCTTCTGCAAGGAGTGCCTCGAACGCTGCCTGGACCACCGTCCCAACTGCCCCCTCTGCAAACAGAGCCTGAGAGAGGTGAGGGAGTATGTCCCACAGGATGGAGCTGGCAGCATGCCCAGGGCTAGAGTGGGAAGGTGCAGGGCTCTTGTTATATTAGCATATCTCTGGCACAGTGATGTCAGCTCCATTCACATGGGAATGACCAGACAGTTGATAATTAAGACCAAGAGATTCATTTCCACAAGATGCCACAGTGATTTAGTGAGATTGTAAACAGGGCTGAGAGAACGAGAAAGAGAGAAGTGAATGCTAATTACTTTTAAAAATGGAAATGGATGGAAAACCTGCTAGCCTGGAGATTTGATTTAATCTTTAATGAAAAGGGATTTGGATGAGACCATCAGGGAAATTAGGTTGTCATACAAGGACTGCATCACTGTCAGAGACAGGACGCTGCATTGGATGGGCCCTGGCTCTGAGCTGTGTCCGGGTGTCTCAGTGGAGCTGACATCCCATCCTGTTGGATGGCTCAACATCCCCTGATAGGATTTATCCCTGACTTTGTCTGGTCTAAAATTATGCTTAGCTCCAATAAAAGTGAGTGTGATTCAGAGCCCAACAGGGCCTCAGGGCTTCCTCCCTGCTCTTCTCCAACTCGTTTCTGGGTCTAATTTCTTTTAGTACCTGAAGGCTGGAAAGTACAGCCCCACTGTGCTGCTGCAGGACATCATGCTGGCCACCTTCCCTGGAGAGCTGGCTGAGCGCAGGGAGCTGCACCGGGCTGAGATGGCAGAGCTCTCCAAGTAAGCAGGGACCTGCTCCAGTGTGTGTGTGTGTGTGCAAATGAGGGTGGGGAGGGGCTCTGAGGGGGCTGTCCACACCCCAGCTCACTGATCTGGCTTGGTTCTGCTCAAGCAATGTCTGTCCTGCCTCCAGGACCACATGACAGCAGTGCTGGGTGGGCGTGGACACGCCCCATGGGACACCTGGGTGTGAGGGCCATCTTTGCAAGGAGCTGTTTTGTGGCCAGAGATTGTCTTTGGGCTCGTGGTGAACCAGCTGGAAGCTTTAGTGTTGCTCTGTGCCAGAGCACCACTTCTTGGGGTGAAGGACGCTTCTAGTTCAGGAAAGCAGCTGATGCATTGGGATGGGATTCGCTTGGTGAGATGTCACAGTGGTTTCTCTTCCTGTCCCTCAGCCTGACCAAGAACATCCCCATCTTCGTATGCACGATGTCCTTTCCGGGCATCCCCTGCCCTCTGCATGTATTTGAGCCTCGCTACCGCCTCATGATCCGGCGGTGCCAGGAGACTGGCACAAAGAGGTTTGGCATGTGCATATATGAGAATGGGAAAAGGTGAGTGCCTGGAATAAGCAGCTTTCCTCTGCCCCAGCTGATTTTCCCCTCTCTACCCCAGGCCCAAATCTCTGAAGTACTGAGTAGTTAAGTGAGATTTCCTATCCCAGGACACCTTGCAGATAAAATCAGCAGGGAAGTGGTGTGTTCCCCTCACAGCAGAGTGAAATGGGATATTGCTGCCTCCCAGCATCAGCACCAGCCAAGCAAGGAGCGAGGCCAGCACTAGAGCTGTGCAGAGCCAGTGATGACTCTTAAATACAACAGTCTTGGAACAGCTTCTGGCTCAGGACATCTCTGAGCTGTATGGTTTCCTGGCTGTGACATCCAGCTTTTCTTAGTGAGCACTTGAAAATTGCCATAGTTCTCATACTTTGTCCTTAGCAGGCTCTGACAGGACATTGGGTTAAATGGGCCTTTGTTTGGTGCAGCCTGGCCATCCGTATGTTCCTGGTGGCACCTCCAGATCTCAGATGGGCTCGGTCAGGCTTCTAATCCAAGTACTCTGCTAAATACTTGTATGTACATGACGTATCCTCCTTGTGCTCCACTTGTGTTCAAGTGAAATGAGATAAACATTTTCTGGGCTTTGGGAAGATGTTGCTGAAAGGGCTGGTGTCTTCAGGACCACTGAATGTCAGGGCAGTATGAGAACCTAAGTAGTTTTGGTACATGGAAAATCCAAGGGAGTACAGGCAGTGTGCTCGCTATTCCCTGCTCTCCTAGCAGCAAGTGATAACTCAGATGTTCAGTGGTGCTGACAAGAGACAACAAACAGAAACTGATGCACAGGAAGTTCCACCTGAATATGAGGAAGAACTTCTTTACTGTGCAGGTGGCACACTGGAACAGGTTGCCCAGAGAGGGTGTGGAGCCTCCCTCACTGGAGGTATTCCAGAACTGTTGATATGCAGTTTGCTTCCATGTGCTCTGGGATGACTCTGCTTGATCAAGGAGGTTGGACCTCCCCAGAGGTGACCCACTGTGGTCCCATCCAGCCTGACCCATTTTGTGATTCTGTGAACCGACTTGAGTCAATCTCTAAATTTGCACCCTCCCAGACTTGGGCCTTTTCCTCCTTTGGAGATGATACCTTCACGAGAAGCAGCTCTTTCACCATCAGTATCCCGGCTCAGCCCCTCTTTTCTCTCGCTGTCTCCCTCCAGTTTCGCTGACTATGGCTGCGTGCTGGAGATCCGGCAGGTCGAGCTGCTGGCAGATGGGAGGTCCTTGGTGGACACCATCGGCCGGCGGCGGTTCCGGGTGCTGAGCCGCGGGCACAGGGACGGCTACCACACTGCTGACATCGAGTACCTGGAGGACAAGAAGGTGAGGGCAGGGCCAGGGCAAAATCCTGGGCTGTGGTGGGAGAGAACCTCCCCATGGGCACCTATGTCCCTCTTTCCTCGGTGCAGGTGGCTGGAGAGGAGCTGCAGGAGTTGCAGTGCCTGCATGAGAGCACCTACCGCCTGGCTCAGCGGTTCTGTGAGCACGGAGACCTTGCCTCCAGGCACATTTTGATGCAGCATGGACCGCTGCCAGAGAAGGAAGAGGACATCCAGGTAATGCCCCAAGGGAAGGAATGCTCTAAGCAGGGTACCCAAGAGAGCCTTTGAAGCAGCGCTATTGCTGCAGTAATCACCCTGCTTCCCTACTCAGCTTCCCTCCACAAGACAAACAAAAGAAATTCAATCTTTCTGCCCTGTTACCAGTTACAGCATCTCTCATTCAGAAAGATGACACAGCTTGTTTCGTGAAGCTGTTTTAATGTTACTTTGTGGGAACTGAGCACCGAGTTTTAAAATCTTCCCCAGAGTCTTTCTTAAATGAGAACTGAGAAACTGAAATGTCTGGATTTGAAAACACTTGGGAAAAAAAAATGGGCAAAGAAGGGAACCCCACAGCTTGGCAAGTCTGCAGTCTGCTTTCTCATTTGAGACAGCCTTAGCTGGCCAAAGGCGAGGAGCTAAGAGGACAGGATCCAGTTTACTTATTAAATTGCTCGGAAAAATTCAGATCTTTTAGGAAAAAAAATCCCAAATTTAATTTTCAGTCGTTTAAGAAAGTGTTTCCTGTCTGGATTCTTACAAATAGGCTCTTGCTAGGTTTTCCCTGGCTAGGGCTCTCCTGGCCAGCAATCATGTTAATGATGTGTCCAGGAATTACAAAACGACTCACCCTCCTTCAGCTGAATGGAGCATTTCCTTCTTAGTTTGGCTTAGGTTTTAAAAAGTTGGCTTACAAAAGCAGTGCCCAGCAGCTGCGCCTGCCTGGCCTGCACCTCACCTCTTCAAGTGATGGCCAATGCCTCGAAAGCATTGATCATGCAGGTTTTGGCCCATGTTTACAAAGGGCATTGCCTTAAACAAGGAAATGCACAAGATATTTCATTGCCTCTTTAGTATGGACTTTTTCCCGGTTACATCTGTGTCTGGAGACTCCCTGGGGAATGCTTGACTGGAAATTAAATTAGTTTGTCCAGCAGTTTTGAGCTTGGACAGACAAAAGGGTCATTGGGAGGAGTACCTTAGCCAAAGCTGGCATTGCTGTCCTGGCAAGAGCACCTGTTTCCCATCACCGATGCCATCACCTGACGGCCATCCCTGCATTTCACCTCGCAGCTCCTGACATGGGGGTCTCTCCCTCTCTCCCCTCCAGGCTTCGGCAGACGGCCCGACGTGGTGCTGGTGGCTCATCTCCATCCTGCCCCTCGACCCGTCCTACCAGCTGACCCTCTTCTCCTCCACCTCTCTGCGTGCCCGTCTCGTGCAGCTGCAGCGTGTCCTGGCCGCCCTGCTGCAGCAGCCCCCTGCCAGGTCCCTGCTGCCCGAGCGCAGCCCCCAGGGACACGTCTGACCCCGGCCCTCACCCTCTCTCAGGGCAGACCTCCACCCCTTGGGTTTCTCTGTGTTGCTTCATGGTTTTGAACATGGTTTGACCCCCCCCCACTCCCGAAGTGCCCTCAGTGATGAGCTGGGTACCCTCTGCCCAGCTTGGCGGGGCCGATGCTGCACCAGCAGCGACACTACGCCGTCCATGCTGCCTCTGTGAGCTGCCTGGTGCCACTGCTGTGCTGTGCCATCATAGGGGGGGACCAAGATGGAGAGCTGGGTTGTGTCTCCAAACCCAAAATCACTTGCTGTATAGCTTCTGCCCTAAGGGGGATTCTCTTTAGGACAGAGGACTTAGTGCCAGGATAGTCTCAATTTGGGCTATTTGAAGGAGAACTGAGGGGTTTTGGTAGGGGGTCCTGCTCTGTGCAGCAGATTTAGAGGCTGGGGAGGGGTGGTACCAGGGAAACAGAGAAGTGCAAATGGTTTCCCCCAGGCTTGAGAGCTGATGGCTCTGCCTCTGCTTACATCTTTAACTCAATTTCTATTTTAACAAGAAGAAAGGTTAAATTAAACAATGTGGAAATCATGGTCCTGCTCCTTACCATCTCCATGGCCACAGGGAGAGGAGATGCCTTTCTTCAAATGCACTTAGGTCCTGACATCCCCTTCCCACTGTTCTGCTCAGTGCTGTGCTGTGTTCGCTGTGCTGAGCTCACTGATCCCTTCCCTGGGCTGAAGCTGTTTTGGAGACTGCCAGCCATTTCCCTGACTGCCAGCTCCAATGCTGTGAAGTGCTGTGGGAGGGGGAAATTTGATAGTGTTGGTGCTTTTCCCCCTACCAAAGCCTGCTCTTCGTGAGCCTGGCTGGGTTCAGGTTACAGGATCATACCTGGGGACTGGAAGGAACTGATGGCATGAGGGAGTTAAGTCTGGAAGTGGAATGGTGAGACTTTGCTCCTTGACTAGTGCAGTTTTCCCCTATTCAGTGTTTCTTGTGAACTTCCTGCCTTCTCAGGATTTGAGCCAATGCCAGACCCTGTTCCTGTGGCCCACAGGAGTTCAAGATCCCTCAAATTAGCACATAATAAAGTCAAAGAGAGCCAAACCTCCAAAGGGGCAGGGAAGAGGTGGGATTGGTGACTGAGGCTGTGAGCCCCTTGTCAGAGGAGCAAGTGCTTGGCTGCTCCTTGTCTCTAAACATAGGGAAAAGGCTATCCCTCTGGTCAGACAAGACTTTCCTTCATGGGAGTCCCAAATGTTTGGGATTTTTATCTTCCATCCATAATTTTCAGTGGCTCTGGGTTCAATTTAGGATTGACATCCACTTAGCCACTGGATTAACATTGTTTCTAGAATTTTGTCCCTGCTTTTCTCAAAGGCTCCACATCCCCTCAGAGGGCTGTTGGATGTGTGTATGGGAAAGAATATCAGGCTGGGGCTGCAGTGATTCTTACTGCACGTGTTGCTGGGCTGAGCCTGGGATGGGAGACATAACTGGGCACAGCTATGGGAGTAGCCCTGGAGAGGTGCCTGCCCAGAGCCACTGCCTTTCCCTTTTCTGCTCTCTCCAGGAATGAGAATTCCTTCTCTCCATCAAAGTGCCTCCCTGGAGTGACAGTTGCAGGGAGCTGAGGGCAGCTGAGGACAACTCAAAGCTGGATTTGCTCCTCTACCTTTGAGCCATGTTCTCCCCGTTCGTTGCTGTCTGTGGAGCACCATGACTCCCACAAAGGGCCATATCCCTGGGATGTCATGTTGGGATGGGCAGGGGTAGGTGATGAACTGATGCCTCACAGTCCCAGGGCAGGTGCTTGCACGTGGAAAGATGACAGGGAATTTGGGAAGTGCCTTTCTTTTCCCCAGAGCAAATGGGAGCTCACCCAGTGACGCCTGTATTCCGAGCCCCTCCCCTCTCCCCTGGGTTGCCCGTTCCCCAGGTGTGAGAGCTCCCTGTGGGTCCCTCCAGCAAGGGGGTGGCATGGCAAGGATGCAGGGAGAATGTGACTCTGCACCATGTCCATACTGGGGAAGAACCAGGGACCAGACCCACATCTGTCTGGCAGCTTCAGAAAGGGATCCTTGTAAATCGCTCTGGTTTTGCCTGGAGCACCTTTGTGGTTTGTACTAGTATCTTTGTTCTTAAATTTTTCTGGTCATGGAAATAAAGACCTTTGTTTTTGTTTTGTTTGATGGCGTTTAACTTTTAACTGCTCATTGATTAAAGTGCTTGGGCATCACCAGAATGATTCAGAGACACATGGAGAAGTGACATCCTGGCTTACAAGACAGCAAGGTAGACACAGTGAACACAGGGCAGAAAAGGTAGATGGCAACAAGGGGGTTTTTTATAAGGTGGGTTTGCTCACAGAAAGTGAGTATGTGAAACAAATAGGAGCAGCTAAAGGTTTTGGGAAAGGATGGGAACTGGGAGACCCATCCAGTAGAGTTGCTGACCACTGTGGGATGACTGTGGAGGATGCCTGTCCCCCAATTGTGGAAGGATCTGTCACTGTCCTGCCTTTGCAACTGTGGGGAGAGGGGTGTGGGCTGGGAGCAGGTTGGCTTGTGGCAGCTGGCATTAGGGATGAGAGACAACCCAGGAGACATGCAGATAAAGGGTGGTCCTGGATTGAGAGGGCATGTCCTGCTGGGACAGCTCTCTCCTGTCTCTTGCTCTTAACGTGTCTCTTCCCTCTACTACCCAAAGGTGCTATCCAAAATAAGGACATGAAGGGAACTCCCTGTGCCCCGATGTGCTATGCACCCTGCCTGGGAACCTGGAACAGCTGTAGCAGAGAGGGAGAGGGCTCAAGTGGTCCGAGATGGCAGATAACCCTAAAAAGGTCCCGTACCTCAGAGCAGGGTCCTTGCCAACCCATTAATAACTGCCTCCAGTTAATAACCCACTAATAACTACCTCCCCAGCACTGCTCTACAGAAGCAGCTGTGCCATGGTGAAGCCCAGCTGTGGGCTGTGGCTGGTTGGTGTCAGCTCCTTTCGTGGCTCTGGCAGTCCAGGCCTTGTGCCTGGTCGGTGGCTGATGTGTGTCTGTGTGTCCGGGAGCCTGGTGCTGACACCAGGTCCCTTTGCCGTGTTGCCCTGCTCCCACTAGATGTCAGGAATAGGCTGAGTGCAGGCGAGGAGGAAGGCACAGAAGGGATGTGCAGCGTCAGGCACTGCCAGAGCCTTGGCCATACTTTTCTCACCCCCAGCCCCAAAATCAGCCCTTCTTTCAGCCCTGGCATCAACTGGGCTTCCCCAAGCTCTTCATCAGCACTGAAGTGAAGTTGGGGACCAGTGGTATCACTTTGAGTCCACCTCCAGTTCCCCAAGCACACAAGCTCGGTGCTGGGGGATTGTCTTCCCACTCCAGTCAGTTTGCTGTCTTGGGAATGGAGCAAGGGACTGGAGCAGGGGACTGGGGCAGTTGTGGGGTGTCCTGCTTCCCATCCTTTTCCAGCTATTCTGCTAGGCATAGCCTCAGCTCAAAAGTGGGAAGTGAAGCAACACCTTGTCCCAACACACAGCTGGAACAGAACTGTCCCACAGTGCCTTTTGGAGGCAGACCAGGGATCTCTCAGCCCCACTGGGATGACCAGTTGTTTTGCTGAGCAGTTGGGATCTGGTTGGGATCAGTTTGGAAAGACCTGATAACTTCCATGCTGCTACTCTTCCAACCCTGCCACAAATGCCTGCCTGGGTGATGGGATCCCAGTGTCCTCACCATCAGGTGGGACTGAGATGGGATCATTTTCCCAAACTCCCCACCCTGTGGTGCTCCAGTCTTCAAGGTCCATTTTGAACAGCTTTGTGTCCCAAGCTGTTACAGCCTCACTCTGTCTGTGAGCCACGAGTGGCTCCTTCCTTGTCTCCAAGGGCTTCTGCTTCATGTTATCCTCAGCCACGAGCCTGCAGAGAGGCTGGTTCTGGTCCTAGCTGGCACAGCTGGGGCTGGCAGTTACATACACCTCCAGGCTCTCTACCTCAGGTTTAGTGGCAGTGAATGCAACAGCTTCAGCCCCAAATCAGTAGGCCAGAACCATGGGGAGATGTGGCTGTCTCTGTGTAGGCTCCTCAGTGGCACTCCCCAGGGGGAGATGAGCCACCCGGACCCACAGCACAGGAGGTGCCACTGCACTTTGCTTGCTGCCGCTTGGATTTGCATTCCTCCCCTGTGCATCCCAACAACACCTAGTAATGGTTTTTGACCTTTATGTAACACTTCTCTCTGGACTTTACAGGCAGGGACTGGGGTGGGGAGAGGCAACATATAGCCCAGGGTCACCCACCAAGATCCTTAACAGTCAGGGTCCTCTCTCCAAATGGGTCCTCTTCCCATTTCATCCAGCCTCCCCCTCTGTGGATGCTGGGATATATCCTGTATCAGTTTTCACATCCCTGGGAAGGTGTAAACCAGCACTAGCACTGGTCCCAAAACCTGACCTCTTTCCCAACCACACAATTTCCTTCATTCCTATTCAGCGCCTTCAAATCGAGACAAGGATGACAACTTCCTTCAGCTAGTAGTGTGGGCAAGCAATTAGCTAAAGAGGCAAGTAATTTATGCAGCAGGTGTCAGGCTGTGCCTCATCTTTCTTTAACAAATGGTGCATTTCCAAACTAATTACACCAGCCGGTACTTGAGAGAGTAGAAAATCAACACAAGATTGTTTGAGCTAAGATCTTATTCTCCAGCAAGGCTATGCTCACACTGGAAGAGAAGCACAGCACGTGTTAATGAAGGTGGGAAGAAAAAGGAGAAAACCAGCACCTAATTTTTTCCACCCTTTAGCAGTACCAGTTGGTGCAACGAAACGCAGGTCATATTGTTCCTGCTTTAAAAGAAAAATCAAAAAGGAAAGCAATGAAGGCAGATGTGCTGTCTCTTTCAAGAAACTCACCCATGGGGTGTATTCAAAGCTGGCAAATGACAAGTGATGAAAAAAGTGACTCAAAGCCACTGCTGTGCTGGAGCAGCTGGAGTTAGACCTGCCTATTCACCCGGACAAAACATAGAATCATTGAAATATAGAATATCCTGAGCTGGAAGGGACCCATGATTGTTTTAAGAAAAGGCTGGATGTGGCACTTGGTGACATAGTCTAGTCTAGTCAAGGTGTTAGGGCAAGGGTTGGACTCGATGATCTTAGAGGTCTCTTCCAACCTAGAAATCCTGTGAACATAGAGCCCAGTTTCTGACCCTGCAGAGGACAGCCCCAAAAATCACATACTGATGGTGTTTGGGATCATACAATGGTGCTGTCGCTTCCTCTGGCCAGGCTGCCTGTGGCATGGAATCCATCCCTGTTCTGTAGGGAACGGAGCGAGGTGATCACAAGCATGTGCTGAAGGTGACCCAGAGCAGAGATCAAGTGGCAGCTGTACAAGTACCTCTGCCTCCTATGCAGTGACATTTTGCATGTCCCTGGCTGCCCTGCACATGGGAACTGTGCAAAGCTAAGCCCTGATCCAAGCAGGAGCAGGAGATCTGGGATGATCCATCATGTGAAGCTGCCTTAGCATGACCGTGGATAATTTTCATTGTTAGTAAACAGATTTACACTGGCAGGCTTTTTCCAAAGGCTTTCCCAAACCCACTTAGACGCATCACACCAGCAGTGCTACCAACCTGCAACTGGGGAGCCCTGGATTTGGGAGAGCAGCAAGGAGCTGCCTCTCATCCCTCCCACACTGCCTGATTCAGGGCTACCTTTCAGCTCCCCAGGGTGCACCTGGAGGAGGAATTAACCCCCTCAGTGTCCCCAGTCCCACAACAGCGACACACCTGAGGCTGAGAACTTGGTGGGGATGCAGGATTTCCCCCAGCACCGCTCCATCCAGTCCCTACCATGGCAGGGTCCAGGTGGAACCAGTTCCTGGGTGGCACAGTGTTGCAGAGAGCCAGCACTAGTGCTAACAGATCTCTTGAAGGCTGTCAAAGTCTTAATGAACAGCAATCAGCTGCTGTCCTGGTGTGTAGGATTGTAAGGGGCAGGTGTTTGCTGCAGGTAATGGGAGAGATGGGCTCTGCCTGCCCAGGGAGATCTCCACCATCCAACCAAAGCAAATCTTGACAGAGCAATCTATTGTTAATGCTCTGTTGGAGCATCCCAGTGTGTGGAGAGAGGGAGGTTGTATAGGAATATCTGTATCTATATCTGTATATACTGGCCCCTTTCCTGTGTCTCTGCCCACAGCCATGTCCATCCTGAATACCCATCAGTGATTTGGTCTCTCCCTGCCTCCCACTCTTCCTGCTGATTTCTGATTTCACAAAACCCTTTTAGCCCAGGGAAAATATTTACAGGACTGATTAAACATTGAGGAAATGGGAAACTTGTTCGAAGCACGGACCTTATCTAAATACAGCATTATTAAAATAATATGTGACTTTTAGCAAGGACAGCTCTCTCATCTGGGCTGTGTTTACCTTAATTGTTTCCCTCCATTAATTATAGTCTGAGAGGGAGAGTTGTGCAAATTGAAATAAATTAATCGAATTTGTTTAGAGTTTTGTGTGTCTGGTTTATGGGGATTGCAATTAAGCTGGTATGTTTGGTGTATTAAATTACATTGTCTAGATCTATTCTTCCCTTTTCAAGTACCAGGAATGTGGAAAGGAAGGAGTTGGTGACAATTAGAAGGTAAACAGGCTCTGTGAGTGATGGTTATTTTAGCTCCTGCACCTCAAGAACTTCACTCCTTGCAAGTATTGAGACTCATCCCTTAATGAATGCAGCCTGGCTCTGTGCAATGAAAGATAAAGGGGAGATGGTGGAGCAGAACCAGGGAGCAGCTCTGCCCTGCCAGTGGAAACAGTGATGTGGGTGGGAGTTTAATCTGATTCTCCAGGAAAATTAGGCTCCATGACTCAGCAACCTTGCGTGTGTTCTTGCTCGTTCCCACCAGCAGCTGCCCAGTACCACCCACGCTTGACACAGGGGAAGAGACTTCTAGATATATCGAGGTCCTGGCAAGGTCTGTGAATATGGGTAATGAAACAGAGAAGAGAAATGCATTTGCCAATGGGGAGGGAAAGGGGATGCTCAACCCTTACTATAAACTAGAGTATCTACACCACATTCTTTTTCAAGATGGGTATTTAAGGGGAAACCTTGCTTCACTGGTCCTAACCCAAGCCAGTCACATGAGTGGGCTGAGTGGGAATTTGCTCAGAGACTCTCTAGCCCAATGGAGAAGTGCAGCCAAAATTTGGGAGGGATTTCAGCATAGACTAAGGAGAATGATACGGTTTCCTCCCTGGACCAAAAGGAACTTTGGAAAGAGAAAAAAGAAAATCTAAATTTGACAGCAGAGCTGTGCTGCCCACCCACGGTGACTCTGTGGGGATGACACTTGTAGCATTGACTCAGGCAATGGGGCCAGGCAGGAGGTGAGGAGGGTGCCCCAAAGCTGTGGACGTACACAGAGACACAGGGAACTGTTCCTCAGAGACATGGCTGGGGTGTAAAGTGCTTCACTCCTCTCTCCTGCTTTGTGGCTCATTTATGAAACCACAGGGGATTCAAAACTCACCTCCGGTCACTTCCCTGCAATCCCTCTCCTGCCACTGTTGCCCTGAGCCATCCTCAGTCTAGCAGACTTGTTGCTCTTTGGGCTACTAGTAAAAACCATCCCTCATGCTTCAAAAGGAGCAGATCCCAGCGGGAAGCCCCTGTTGGCATTGCTGTGCAGAACAGCCCAACACTATCTTTGCTTGCTCCCACTGTGCTGGGCATTGCCTGGAGGGCAGAAGGACAGAGCCTCCTCCCTGGTCATAAATAGAGGGTGAGCAGGGATGCTAGGGACCAGCGGTGTCTGGCAGATATGTTCTCTGCAAGAGAACCTCTTCACCTGGCCACTGCCTGAGCCCAGATGATATATGGAGTGGCTGGGCTGCAATAGGATTTCTACCCAGAATATTGGCTGGATGATAAAGGAGTCTGTCTGCGGTGATAATTGCACCATAAATAGCTCTGGGTTCGGCAGTGAAGAGTGAGGCATTAGAAAACTTCACCCTCTGGATTCCTCCCACTTCCTTCCATCTTCCTGACTGCTAACAAGCGGGAAGAATAACTCGTTCGTTTTTACCAGCCACAAGAGGTTTATTGCACTCAGATGCAGCTGGGAACCTTCCTCCCCATAAATCTTAATAGTGAAAAAGGAGAGAAGGGGGAGAAACCAGCTCAATTGGGTGATTACTGAAAAGTATCAGGTAGGGCTGTATTGTGGTGCAGCTGTCCCTCTTCATTCTCTCCACTGCAAAGACATTGCTGTCTCAGTCCCTCCTCCAGACTTCCCCTGGCTCTTCTGGGCACTCTCAGAGGTATCCATCCTCTTTTCTCCACTGATGGAAACTGAAAACCTGCCAGTTATCCCCAAACACTGAAAAATGAGGAATTCAAACTGGGGGGTGCTGTAAAAGTCAAGACTGGAAAGACAATAAATATGACTAGATTGGAAGCTCTCTCTGGCTCCTTGTCTTTTGAGCCTACAGAAAGCACGTGAATACTTGTCTTTACTTTCCTAAGAGAAGCTGGGAAATGACTCTGACTTCACTGGTACATTTACCTGCTCTTGAAGTTCAAAAGATACCTTAAAAAACAGAGCTTTAATCCCTCATATTAGACCTTCACACTGACCTCTGTCCTCTGTGCAGATTTACTCACTGCTTACAACCAACCAGCTTTAGGGAGTGTGGTGTAAATGGAAAAAGTGTCCGGGACTGAATGGAGGCATCTTCTCATCAAGTTTTATTCATTGGTCAGTGAATTGCTGCTGCAGCTCTTCTTGTTCTTATATTCAGTGCCCTGATTTGCTGCAAATAGCTAAAAAAGATGGAGTGTGTGACACAAATCCTTTTTACAAACCCAGAGAGCTTGCAAGATCCTGGTGAAAAGTAAAACCTTGAGGAGTCAAGCAGGACATACCCCAAACGCTGGAAAAGTCCCATTCTTGGTTCCTAGACCCCAGCTCAGACAGAGAGGTTAAAACATCCTGTGGTGGACAGTCCAAAACAATGGGAAATCATTCTGTTGTTCTCCCAATGGGTTGGAAAACTTACTGACATCAGAAAGATGGGGTTTGGGCTGCCCCCTTTATGTTTGCCTCTGGGAAATGGCTTAAGCTGTCCTCATCTCTGTGGCCAGGTGGTGCTTCAAGGTCACAGCCCCTTCACTAAGTTCCCTGGTTGCACATCCCGCAGTGCAGAAACGCCACGGTCGGTGCAGCTGGAGTGTAATTCCACAGCGAGGGATGCGGGCGGTGTTAGGCTGATGCAAACACCCGGCTTCAGCTGGTGTGTGCTGTCAGAGCTCTTTAGTGGAGAGATGGAATTCTGCGCTGGCGGAGCATCCTCCGCCGACAGGCACGGCCGGCAAGGCACAGCTCCCCGCTCTGCCGCTTGCAGGCGCCTTTGGAGCAGAGTCCCGTGGGGATCCTTCAGGGCTTAGTTACCTGGCTGTCTCTGTGACCACTCCTGACATCCCTCAGACACGCTGACATCACTGTTGTTTCTCTAGGAATATGATCCAATTATTTTTTTAGGATTTTGAAGGGTGCAGGACTGAAGGGGGGAAATGATTCTCCTTCCTGGAAACTTTACAAAGCTTCGCCAAATAACTACCCTAGGAAGAAGACAAGTTTTATTCTGAGATGGGAGAAGAGATGCTTAAAAAGCAATTTGTGTAGAATTGGGGGTAATCCATACCCAGTGTTCCTGTTACAGCAGGATTGTTCAGCATGGACAGACGGGCAGTGGTGGCAAGAAGAGAAGCAGCTCTCTCCTTTCTGTGTGTGGTGAACGAAGACTGCTAAGCAGGCAGAAGCTTTTCAGCTCTTGTACAAATCCATAAGCTCCCTCAAACCTTTCTCTCCTGCACCAACAAATCCAAAGACCAAATACAGAGCATGATTTTTCGTTTTGTTTTGGTTTATTTTTTGTCACCATTCTGGAACGTTTGAAGCAAACCTATTTACCCTGCTTAAGCTTTGGATTTGCAAGTTTAAAGCTTTCACAGTTCCAGGTGCTCCCAAAAAGATAAGGGAGCCCGGAGGTGCACTGCTCTACCTGGAAATAAATAAATAAATATGTGAATATTTTGAAGCTACTTCTCAATACTCAGTATTTCTCCATTATCTACAGCTATTATTATACTGACCTCACCTAAGTTGATAAGGCATAGCACAAAACCTTTAAAACAGTAAAAGCAATGACCAGTTGGTCACTGGTTAGAGAGAGTGGGAGGGAGGCAGTTTGGGGAGATGTATTAAGTATTTGAAAATGCCAGAGACCCCATAAGCTTGGGATCAGGAAAAGAATGACTGGGCAGACAAGAGCAATGTACTCCTCTCACTGACTGCTGCAATGGGGCTCCTCTTCTGCCAATGACAAAAGCTGTTCCATGACCAGCATGGCCCAGGATGTGTGGAACACCAGATCCCCTTTACTAGAGGCTGCTACTGAGATTCCTGGCAGCTGATGTAAAACTTGGCTTCTTAAAGCACATCCCAACACATACTTGGCTGGACACAAGGGGAGGAAAAGAACCAGCCCAGGTTTTAAAAATATAATGAGCCTGAAGAAACAGCCTGGGAGCAGAGGGATCTGTGCTGTGGATGACTCAGTGGAATGAGGCGAGTCAGGGCTTTGTGGAAGAAGCTTTGGAAGAAGGAAGCCAGAGCCGAGATGAGATTAATCAAGTAGCAAGAGCTGCCCAGACATGGCTATTCTTGGCTATTTTATTAGAAGGGAGATTACTGGCTATGGTTTTTCAAAACGAGCTTCAAGCTCCCCTCCTTACTGAGCAGATCTGCTGCATTCAGGACATCTGGCACAGGGATGGAGTTATGTGAGAATAGATGCTCTGGGTCTGGACAAGCAGAAAATCCTTGTGGGAGCCACACTGTCTCCCAGTCATTGAAAACCTGCCTGCCCTGATCTCTTTGCCCTGCTATTGCTGCCCTTTTCTCTGACAGCAGCTGTTTTAGCCGATTAAACAGGCAGCTCTCCTTCTTCTTCAAGCTGGACTTGGAAGTCCTGTTGACAAGAGGGAAGTGAGGTGGGGAGACAATATGGAGCATTGTGCCACCAGCAGCCTGGATCATCGGTGAGGACACATGGCTGCTGCATCCACGACCCTCCTCTTGGGTGGGCACAGCAAATACAGCCAATTTTTGGCAGAAAAAATTAAAACCAGGCCCACATGATACTTCTGTGTCTGCAACAAATGGGATCCATGTTTTGGAACTAAAATAAACTGTCACCGTTTGGCTGTCCCTGGGAGTTAAATCTTTATGGTAATGAGATTTTAGATCAGGTCAGGAAAAAACATCCATTCTGAAAGTTATTCATTTTATTGTCCTTATTTCCAAAAGTCATTCATTGCATTTTATTTTGTCAGCTTTCCCTCTCTTGAAAGCTCAACACCACCCACAGCACTGGGTACTGCTGAGCTCTGGCTCTAAGTCAAATCCACTTGCCTTCAGGGAGATGGAAACTAATCAATGAGTAATATTAAACAATATGAAAGCTGCAATGGTTTTGCATTTCCCATAAACATCAAAATCTCCCGACAGCTCCACACTAACACTGAGCTGAAGGTGGCACAGGGAGATGACATTTCTTGGAGAAAAGCTCTCATTCCCCTGTTTTCTGCAGATGTTTTCTTATGTGATAGAAAAGATTCTGCTGCTGAACAAGCTTGGGCTGGCCAGGCTTCTGGGCTTCTGATAGACTGAGCTTTGACTTTGCAGGTTCTCATGGGCAGCCTGGGCTGTCTCAGGTCTGGGCTTGTAGCTGTGGATTCACAGGGGCATGGGGTCCCTGTGCACTGTGTTCCTGCTTCTGTACCTTTTCCCATTCTGAGAGTCTCCAGAGTTTTGCTGGGAGCAGGATGATGCCTTCAGGTTGACTCAGGGATGCTCAGCAGAGCATGCCACTGAGATTTGGAGATCCTTCCATTGACTGAGTATAGCTTATCTGCCCAACAGCTGCTGCCTGGGCTGGAGGTTTCACTGGATCCATGACAGGAGTTTTTAACCCAGATTTAGCACCAGGTTCAGATCTTGATTTGACATTTGATCTCCCTTTCCAAAGGTGAGTGCTGGGATGCAAGGTCACGTGACCCACTGTTCAAGGGAGGATGAAGGATGCAGCCCAGTCCATGGGAGCATGTACCTACTGACCTCAGAAAAGTCATAGAAAGATAAATCTCAAAATGTACCCACATCTCTGTTGCTTATCTCTTTACAGGTCCTTCTATTCTTATGGCAGCAATGAGAATTTTAAGGAATTCCAAGGTGGAGATTGAATTTATGGGTTTGCATTTATTTTTCTAAGCAATCTTAACAAGTCACTTCTCACTGGGTCCAGGACTTCTGCCTCTGCATAAGGATGATAACACTTAACATTCATTTCTACAGCTTAACATGATGAAGTGGCTGATAGAGCTTAAGCACCACTGTGAGCTGAGAGACTTCCCAAAGTGAGACCAGTAATCAGCTGATCCTTGTTTCTGCTCTAATAGCAAACCTGGTTAAAATCTAACTCTTTAATTTTGAGCGTCACTGGCAGGGTTCAAAAACTGCTGACACAATAGTTCAACCCAGCCAGAACTGCTCAAACGCTTTTGTATTTAAGGCTTGCAAAGAACCACAGCAATTAGAGAAACCAAGTGGAAGAGAGGAGCATGAGAGACCATGAATGACACCAAGCTGCAGCAAGGCAGAGCCCACTGGATGGAAATGCAAGGAGCCAGGAGATTTTGGAGATTGCTGTGTGCCATTGCGTTTTCCATTCCAGTTATTTCTCTCAAGTGCATATTTAACTGACAGTAGTTGGTCTCCTGCAAGTTTCTTGACAAGCAATTTGTCGTTAGAAAGGATAAAAATCAGCAGGTGCTAATTCCATGACAATGCCCCTCCTTTCCCATTCCAGATCCTCGCATCTTCTTCATTTGCTCTTCTTAATAAGATTTTGTGTATTGCCACTGCACCTGGTTGCACACCACGGTTATGAATTTAATGTGCAAAGTTAAATGTAAACAGGATTAAAAAAAATCTTAGCAATTATAAAGCACTTGAAAGCATTCTCCCTCCCCCACTTTGCTAGACTCTTCATTCTGCCTGTCTTGCACATCCAGCTTTGCAATCATTTCTCAGGGGTAGCTTAACTCGTTCCAGACATTTCAGCCAAAAAGGAGCATTAATTTCTGCGATAGAAGTGGCATGAGAAAATGACAGGTGTTTTCCTTTCTTCAATGGAAATGGAGGAAGAATGAAAGTAAACTTTGTTAATATAAATTCAAAAGGTCAGGTGAAGTTTTGTCTCCTTAGAACCAAGGACAAACATTTCCTAAAAATTCAGTGACTTCAGAGAAAGATAAAATCAGAGTAATTGCCTTGACCTGAACAGAATTTGTCTGTTCATCTCTACTCCTTGGGTGATGTGCTTCTCTGCTGTTGCAATCTGGGTTTTTTTTCATTCTGAGCACTTTA
Source organism: Serilophus lunatus (assembly GCA_013399895.1). Taxonomy (NCBI): domain Eukaryota; kingdom Metazoa; phylum Chordata; class Aves; order Passeriformes; family Eurylaimidae; genus Serilophus; species Serilophus lunatus. The sequence goes on along the minus strand of VXBA01001893.1, from coordinate 831,291 downwards.
AGAATCATCAGAGATGTTTAATCATCCATCTCTTTTGGAGCAATATCAGTTTTGGTGGATGAAAGCATCGGGAACATCATTCCCATGGGATCAGAGTTTGAAGTATATGTTAGGTCAGCATTTGAGGATAAAAGCAGAGTTTCTGTGGAGTGCTCAGGTTTTCCCTAGTGCTGCGAAACAACAGTTACTGAAATATTGTGCATTGGTGGAAACATCTGTCATCACATCCTCACAGTTTGTGAAGGCAGTTTGAGTTGTTTGACCCCCTGACTTCCAATGGAATGATTGACTCTGATCATAACTTGCTATTCTTCAGTTGCCCAGCAAGGAGCGTCTTGTTGTCAGGAGAAGGGAGAGATTTAGAAACAGCAGAATTAGGTGGAACTGGGAAGCATTAAGGAAAATCCAGATCTAGGGACTGCAGACTGTAGCAGAAGGGTGATTCACTGCTTGTGTTCCCACTGGCCAAAGCTCCCTGCAGACACTGCCCAGCACTCCTGCTGCATCGGGCGCTGGCATTTTGGGATTTATAGTTATAGCTGTATTTCAAAGCCTTCTAAGAGAAGCAGAGAGAGCTCAAGAATATGGCTAATTGACAGGAAGTCAAAGTTTTTGCTGTTGGGAGGAACAGCTCAGCATGAAGGTGCCTCGTGGCTGCAGCCAGCCCAGCGCTGCAGAGCTCGGGTGCAGCATCCCCACGGGGTGCTCAGGTGGCAGCTTTCACCTGGCCATCAGCTCCCTCACCTCAGCACATGGCCACTGGCCACCACAGCAAAGTCAGAGGCTGGCTTACAGGGATGTAAGGAATTGATTTAGCTCAATCAGCTGCTGCTGAGATCCAGCATAGTGAAGTCGCTGTTCCACTTTCTAATTTGCCTGAAATCTCAGCGGGTTGACACCTTCTAATTTGCTGTTTGTTGCTGCTCTCCTAGAAGTCCAGCTGATTGCTCTGTTGGTGCCAGCAGATCAATCTCACAGAAACAGACTTATTTTTCTTTGCATCTTGAAGAGGTTAGTTTTCCAAACATCTGCTCTTACCTGCTGAGCTGAGTGAAATTGCTCTTGCTCATCCATGCTTCTCTCACCTGCTGCCCAGGGCAGAGCTGGAAGAGAAATCTGAGGCTGGCCAACAGTTGGATTTTAATATGTGTGGTGGGAGAGTGGCAAGGGAGAAACACACAGAAAAAAAAAGTCCATAGAACCATTTTCAATGTCATTAATTTTATAGATGTATTAAATTGAGTTTGTCTAGACAAGATATGGAGCAAAACAGGCACGGAAGGACACATTGCAGCTCAGCAATGCACCCACCTCTCACCTCAGGAGAGCTTTTAGGGCCTCAAAATTTAAAGATCTGCAAAATCCACCTCCCTGGGAGTATTTTCATATTTCAGTCTGTGTACATCTTGTGAAAGGAACTCATCTACCTTATTTCAGCTCCATCCCGGTCCCTCTCACTGAGTGCAAACGTTGTCCTCTGTTCCACTGCTCAAAATACTGGACAGCTGGACCACCTGCATCACCCCACTCTACCCTCAGGAACAGGAGCTGTTCCAGCTGTGTGCATTCCTGATGTTTGCTGTCACCTCTTTAGGACACAGGATGAATTTTGTGTACAAGGTGTCATCTGGCCTTCATGGGTCCATCCTTCAAGGAGAAGCAAGTGACACAGAGAGGGGCTCACCTGCTGCATGGGGTGGTGGGAAGTAGGTAGGGAGCAGTCCCTGCTCAGTCCCTTCCTTTCCTCAGTGTCCACACTGACTCTTGCACACTGCTAATGCAGAAAAGCTTTGCTTTTATATCTTAAGAATGGTTAGGGCAGAAATATCATAGAAACCCAAGAAATAACTCTCATAAAGGAAGAGCATGTAATTTAGTACTTTTTTTAAAAAACAAGTAATTATTTCCTCAACACCAGAATTTGCTGAAAGCACTCCAAGTTCTGTTTTGCGAATGCCATGGAACAAAATAATTGTGCAATTAGTGATGTGTCTCCCATTCTGTGGCATGAAAGATTTTTTACTTTCAACATGTACATTTTGCTTTTCTACGGTTGTAAAGTACTGGCCATTCCTTCCCCCTCCTCCCTATTTTAAGTGCACTGTAGTACACAATTAATAAAGATAATAATCAATGTGTTTCACAAAGCAGGAGAGATGTGAATGGCACAGGCACAATGTGAATAGCTCAAGATTGCCAGAGCAGCTGGCAGCTTCCAAATATTAATTATAGGTCTCTGTGGAGGAGTTGTGCCCTCTCCAGCCCTGCCCAACACTGCTCCCAGGCACTGTGAAAGCAGGGCCATTTGCCCAGGGTTGAGCAGCAGCTGTGTGGACAAGCCAGGATAGGAGCCCAGCTGCTGCCAGAGCAGGACTTGTGCATGCAGCCACCAGCTCCTGGTTACATGAGAAGGTTCCTGCTAACTCAAAGACTGGAGAGATGTTTCTGTGGCTCCAGCATCCCAGTGCTCAGTGCTCACAAGAGACTTGTCTGTGCGCGTTAACAAATGCCCCCTTGGTGTTGGTTTTTCCCATGGGAAAGGCTGTAATACTTGCCATAACTTGCTTGGCTTGTATTTGGAGACAAACAAAACTGTTGCCTGGGCAATAGTATCCTCCTCCCTGTTAGGTACCACTGGATAAACAGCTTTCCCTGCTCCTCAGGTCACGAGGAGCACTGAGCCTGCTGCTGTGATGGGAAGCACTACCAACCCCCTTCCCTGCAGTGCGTCTGTCTCTCTTGGCTGTTCAGCCACAGTGGGCTGGGACAAGGAGAGGGATGGCCAGGGACATCACAGTGGGGAGCAACTGGAGATGTGAAATGCAGGAGCATCACCGGGCAGAGCTCTGCCTGGGTGGGCACATAGCAGCATGGAACAATTGGAGATGTGGGATGCAGGAACATTGCCTGACGTAGCTCTTTCCAGAAAGGTGCACACCATTGCTGTTGCCCGGACCCTGGCAGAGCAACGATGTTTTAGTGTGGACTGGAGGAGTGGGGGATCAGGGACACCGTGAGCTGCAGCGGGCAGGATGGTATGGCAGGGCTGGAGCTGGGCATACCTGGGGATGAGCTGCAGCCACACAGAGCAGTGCAAGCCCCCTGCAGAGTCTATGCCAAGGGGTTTAATCCCACCCATGATGCAGGGGAAGGAGGTCCAAGCACGGGGCCTGTTTTGCTCAGCCCTCTGTCACCGTGGTGCAACCTCAGACGTTTATCACTGACCTTCAGCTGCAAACCTGCACCATGCATGCAAGTTGATTTAATTACACATATTTAAATTGCTTTGTACACCACATTGTACCCAGCACAGCTATGAGAAGGGCAGTGGGGAATTTAATTCTGGAGCGGCAGCTCTGTCTCGTGAGTACCCAGGGCATCTCTCTCCCTTGCACACTCTTCTGAGCCCGGCAGCTCGGTCGGCTGTTTCCATGGCACGTTGGCAGTGTTTCGGAGGCAGGGCAGGGAGAGCAGCCCGGCAGGGATGTGAGCAAGGGCTTTTTGGTGCATGCTAACGAGATGAAGCCTGGCAGAAAATGAAGCCAGCAGGGGTGGGCAAGCTGGAGCCGGGAGCGGCTTATCACTTCTCGGCAGAAAGAACTGCTCGCAGAGGTGGTGGCTGCTACATAAATAAATAAGGCAAACATCAAACACCTCGACTTCCTGCAGTTCCTGGCCCATGTGCCTCCCCCAGGGGTCTCATCTATATGTCCCCCCAGAAGCTGATGCAGGATGCTGCAGGCAGGCGGCAGCGGCAGGGGTGCTGAGATTGGTTCTTGCCCAAAACTAAATTACCTTGGAAATTAAATGCTGCTGTAGTCACAGAAGAGCCAGAATCCTTGGGGCTGGTGCAAGGCCTGTTGGTGTGATAAAATGGACTATATTTCCCTGAAAAGGAAAGGCTTATGCCAAGAGAGATGTGGCGGACAGGAGACCGAGGTGCTTGGACTGCTCATCTGGGTCTGAAGCCAAAGGCAATGGCAGTGCAAGACATGGTGTAACTGGTACTGAACACTCCCTTGTGCCTGCTAATGTGGACTGACAAATAACTGCTGAAATAGCAAAGCCAGAACAAAAGCTTTCTCTAAATGGTCCTTTTTAGGAAGGGCACAGGCCACCCAGGAGGCAGGGACTCTCCTGGCTCAGCTCTCCCTGGGTAAGGGACTGCTTCAGGGCAGCAATTGTTGGGGAATGATGGGAATGGGGGTCACAATCCAATCAAACCAATAGTCCCTGGTTGGCTATTCCTATTCAGAAAAACTTCTTCCAGTAATGTTATCACTTCAGCAGACTCAAAGGAAAAACCTTATGAGGCACCTGAGGATTTTCATGCTAATGTGTTCTAGTCCATCACTAGTCCATCAATTCCTCACTGCTTGTGTTTCACCTGCCTGTACATAAAGTCAGTGATTTCTCCTGTAAGATCTTATAGTCATGGCAGAGCTGTCTTTGGGGGGTCTCTGTTTAAAGGTGCATGTTTTATGCTGCCTGGTTGGACCCACCTCCATCCTGCCTCCCTCCTCTCCTGGAACAAGCTGGGCTTATTAATCTCCTCTAATGATGCTTGTTCTCTCCTCAGTTTCTGGCAGGAAGGTCAGCTTTTGTCTTTCAATCTCTTTCAGTTTTGATGCTCGTATTTCTTCCCTTCCTCTGCCTCCTCTCCTACCCCCGCATGCATCATCCTTTGATGAGCTGCAGTTATTAAAGACTGAAGGGGATTTGCCATGTCTCACTTTCAAAGGTCCAGGGGCAGGAAGCTTTAATTGCCAGATTTTTCACATAGAGTGTTAAAATTTATTAAAGTCAGTTTCTCTGATTTCCCTTTAATGAGATGACAACTGTGTGTATGAGATAACATTAAGTTCAAATGGCGGGAAACTCAGAGACAGCTTAAGTAATCAGACCAAGAAAGGGAAAAACTAAAACCCCAAACTGTACTAGATTCCATGCCTTAAGGACTTACTTTGCAACTTAATTCAAAGGTAAGAAAGTGGGATCATTCTTCAAACAGTACAGCAAGGTTGGTGATCTTTTGAAAGGGCTTCCCTTGGGAAATGGAGCAGGAGGGGCCTTTGAGTATTGTTTGATTTTGACATTTCAGTCGCTGTTTCTCCAGAAGCTTCCCCTGTGGAAACAAAGATGGGATGAACAACTACTTGAGGACCACCCAGCATCTGAGGAAATGCATTAAACAACTCTTTGTGTTCTGTCTTACCCAGGTGTAGGCTACTCATATTGAGCTCCAGTAGCCCCAGCCAGCACTAGGACATCAAAGGTAGCAAGGAGGCTGAACCCCTGTGTTCATGAGCCCTCACAGCACGAGCCAGTGCCCCCTGAGCATACATAACCCCACTGACAGTCACAACCAGCTGGAAGTGGGACCACATGGATCTGGGTAAAGAGAAAACCCCTTCCAAACTGGGATACCCTGAAAACGCTAAAGGCATCGAGAGAAAAGAAAAAGAGCTGAAAAGCTGAACTTTTTGCCTTGGCCACCCTGGCTGCTTTCCTCCCTTGCTTCATTTTTTCCTCTCGTCTTCCTTCACTTGGTGCTACTTTCACACTGGGTTCTGTTGCCCTACTTTTGTCCAGCCTTCTCCTAGAGATAAGATAAACACTATTTTCAATTAACGAGACTTAATTGCTGAAAGCAATAGGAGGCAGTTCATTTAGAGCCAGCAAATTAATTGAAATCTAAATGTACATAGTCAGTGTATTGCAGAGAGAGCAATTATCCTATTCTTTGGCCCTTGCCACGCAGGCAACGTCTGTGCCTGCAGCTGGGTTGGGCTGAGCCGTGTGAGCAGGAGGAGCTCATATTGCCCTCATCTTTCCCAAAGTTCCTCCCTCAGCTGCTTTTAGCCCATTTTTGTCTTGCAAGTGAAAGCTCTCCACGACTGTAACTGTAAATTAGATCAAGAGGATGTGTCGTGGGACTTTGGTGCTGATGGGAGTCAAAGTTGGTTTCTAAACATCAGTCAGACATGACGAGATCTTCCTCATTCCTCTTCTCCTTTGGGAGGACTTGTGCTGCATGTGAAAACAGAATCTGTGTAATAGTCACCAGCCACGTGGATTCCCTGTCCTTTGCAGCGCTTACCAGGACAATCATTTGTGGACACATGGTGGGATCTGGAACCTTAGGAATTAATTTTTCCTTAAATTATGTTTAGACATGACCAACAGCAGAGGGAAGGAGGACGAAGCAATCAGCCAATGAAAGAAGTGTCCCATCATAAGAAAAGTATTCCATGACTTTTAATGCCCAGATGCTTTTGGCCCTGCTGACTGTTGAGGGAGCCATTGTGACTTCTGCATTACCAGGTCCCTTGTAAGCTGGGCTTGCTCCCGCTCGTTACCTCGGGGGACACCTCTCCCCAACCTTGTATCTCTCCGGGACTGGTGTATAGGGAAAAATCTCAGAATGTTTTCACTCTTTAAACAGGTAAAAATGGGAAAACCTCAGAAATTTTCCAAGCAGTGACCTGAGCCATGGAGGGATCATCCAGCTCTCCCAATTCTTCCAGGATATTTTGAGCATCTCCTCTCCTTCAAGGGACTTCTCAGAGCTTCTTGGCCGTCGTGAGGGGTGCATTGGGAATATGCAGCACCTGGGCCCTTGGTAAGATGGATTTGAGTAGCAAAGAGACGCTACTGGGCCATCCCTGCCCTCACTGACACATCCCGCAGCTCTTCAAAAACACATCACTAAAAACCTGCTACTCCACAATTTATTTATCAGGGCACTGTAGAAAACAACCTACTCTAACAAGCAATCCACCCAGAAGTGGTTAAAAGCAGTAAATTACAAGCCTGTCTCTACTGGAGAGATGACAAACCTATATCATGTTTTTCTTGCTGCACCTTGCTGCCTCCAAGCCAATTGGTACAAAGACGTCGCTTTTTTATTCCTGTACAAATTATGCTTTTAAGCTTTCCCTCTCTGCCAGGCGTCGGAGGAGCCCCACGTGTCAGCCCGATAGTATTTCCAAGGCTGTGCTCATCCCAGCACCTCTCAAAGCCAGCAAACCTGGTGCTCGTCTGAATTTTCTCTCACCTTTGAGAGCTGCTGACAACGGGGGGCTGGAGTGATGGCCCAGTTACAGAGCTGGCACCTCCGAGTGGAGCCGGCACGTTTGCAGGGGAGCTTATTAACTTGGAAAAGTAACACCTATGGAGGGCCCCAGCACCTTCCTCTGCTCCCGGAGCTCCATCACAGCTCGTTGGGAGGTACTTGTTATGCACCAGCATCTGTTTTATCATCCTCTCCTCTCTCATTTTCTCCTGTCTACCAACTCAAAGTGTCCTTGGCCCCTTCTCCATCTCTTGCAGGCAGGCTGAAAAACTTCTTGGAGAGATAACTTTGGCTCAGTTATCCCAGGGAGGGGAGAACACTCTTGCCCTCAGTTAAGTCTAGGCACTTTTCAAGTAGGATTACAAACTCCTGAGACAGCTCAGAGAAGGCATTTCATAGATGGAGGCTGTTCAGGTGTCAGTGGCCACTACACTGCTGTTTGACACAAACATAAGTGAGGCTGGAAAGTGTTTGCTGCACCACTGGATTCCCAGTTACTGCAGTTTCAGGTCAGCTTTCCTGATGATGGCTGGCCAGGGTAGTGCGGAATATTTTTGGTATCACCAAAGGTTTTCTCAGCTAGAATTCTCGCTGCGATCCTTGAATGTGCTTGCTTTTTCTAAACTTTCTTATTTTAATGACTGTAGCATATTATTCCATTAGTGGCAAACATCCATGCTGTGATCAGCAAGTGTACCCAGATCTTCATCTGCTCTTTCCAGCCGTAGGTAGTCTTCAGTGAGTCCCTCAATCACAATGTCAAAGCCTTTCATTCTGTCTATTGCCCAAATTTAAAGTCTTTCTGTTCTTCATGTGATCTAACAGTGGTTGCAAGATAAATCTTTCAAAGAAGCTCTATATGTATTTTCCTTCCACTCAGTTATGCTTTGCAGTACAACTCATTATCTTCTCTTTAGATGTCTCACTTTGACAACTCTTCTTTTATAGTCTTCATTTTAGCTAATGAGCTCCTTGACAAAATCAAATGTTTTTGTGAAGCTCATTTACATTAAACCTAGCACACCTCTCTCCCTTAGAAACACAAGCAACTTCAAGAAAAAAACAGACAAACAAAACAAATCACTTCAGTCTGTCAGGATCTATCTTTGGGAAAGCACATAATGCTTTTCCTCTTGTTTGCAGACTGCTTGCAGACTGCTTGTGTGAGTTTGGTTGTTTCTTCCTGGCCTGGAGATAGGCTATGTTTGCTCTTCCTGGCACACAGCACTACCTGATGTGCTATAGTTACCAGAAAGTATTTTCTGGCCTGCAAAATAGTTGTTCTTGCCTATTTCAGAGCATGCATTTCTGAATTTTGCCTCCGCTCAGTGACAGAAAATATCCCCTGCTGCGCCCTAATTCCTGTTAATGTCAATGTCATATCCCTCCCCTTTGCACCAGTCTCCTATGAAGCCGAAGGCACATAATTCAGCAGTTTTTAGGCTCTCTTTTGACCCCTTTTAATCTCCTTCCCATTATTCCTGCACAGCAGCCTCCTGTCTCTGTCAGCAGCAGCAGAACTCCTTGCTATTGAAGGGATTAAGCACAGGTCCCACAGCCTGGGATAAGGAAGCTTTCCTTCCTATATGCCTCCTTGGAGAACAGCTCAGAGGGCAGAATGAGGAAAGCACTGACAGAGTTTTCCCTCCTACCTGTGATATTAGAAGCAAGTGGGTGCCTTTTCTCCCATCTCCATCATAGTTCCAGGAGAGGATGCAGGCAGTGATGGATTGCAGGAGCATCAGGGAAGCAAACTGCCTGCCTCAGCCCTTCTGTAATCCCATCCATGCCTCCTGCTCCAGCTCCCCCAGCAAAGTCCTCTCTGCCCTCCCAGCACACCTTTATAGCTCCCAGTAATCTCCCAGTTCCTCTCAATCTGCTGAGGATGCAGCTGTGCTGGGCAGGGCACGTCTCCAGGATGGAGGCTCATCGCCTCCTTAAGGTTGTGCTCTAAGGTGAACTTGCCACTGGCTGCAGCAACAGAGGAGCCCAAAGAGGAGATACAAGGACTCTGAAACAACACCTCAGTGTTGGTCATATTGACTGCCATCAGTGCTCCACTCTGGCCTCCAATCGAGACACATGGTGACACACCATCCATAATGCTGTTGCCTCCTTTGAGAACACACGTAGAATCAGTCTCAAGGAGAAAAGACAACACAGAAAGAACCGTGTCTCATCACTACCACCTAAGGAGACTTTCTGCTGTGCCTTTTGCAACTGGACTTGCCTGTCCCGCATTGGCCTTTTAGCCATCAGTGTGCTTGCAGCCAGTGTGGGGAGAGCCCTTCTCGTATCTTGGTTTGTGAAGCTTAGCCATGATGATAAGGCCTAGCAGGCTGGAATCAGAGCATTTACTGCAAAGCCACACATCTGGTCTTTGCTTTTCTTAAGCCTGAAAATATCTTCCTGAATTATTGGTTTGGTCCCTTCAAGGAACAAAACAGAAAGAGAGGGAGATTGAAGTGAAATTTCTGCATCAAGCCATAGGCTGATGCATAGGCTGTTCCTTCCTCTCTGTCCTGCCACAAACTTTTAGAAAAGAAAGGGTTTGCAGTATGGTCATGTCTCTATGTTTCTGGAAATACTAACCTCCAGACTCCATGGAAGGGTCAGGATAGTCTCAGTGGGTTGACCTATGGACTGTAGAAGAGGGAAGCCCTCTGGGACCCAGGACATTGAGAAGTGATCTGTCCTTCTGCCTGGGCTTGGGAATTCTTGTGGTTTTGTTTGTTTGTAATTTTTTTTCCTTGAAAGGAAGAGGGGATGCAGTTCTTTCCGTGCCAATTGCTGTAAAAGAGGATCCATGAGTCACTAGGGCATTGTTCAGTCTTTCTTAGTGCTTTCTAGATAATCAGCGAATGTACTAAAAAGATGGCATATGGTCTGTGAGGGGTGGGGAGATTTCTCTTACAGCAGAGTGAAAACACTTCAAATGAAATCTCAGAGCTGGTCATGTGGCTGTGTCAGGATTCTGTCAAAATACATTGCAGCATAGATGGAGGTATCTGACATCTTGCTGAATCCTGCCAGATGTCTGGTGGGATCTCAGAAAGGGTTGTTAGAGCCTAAAATTTCCTTACAACTCTCTGAAAGTGTATGGCTTGTGGCTGCCAGAGTTGCAGCTACAGTCCATCTCCCATGAAGGATGGCAGCAGTCAGCCTGGGGCAAACTGGCCACAGAGGGGTTAACTTAGATTTCCCTTTGATTGCTCAATGAATGCAATAATTTAATTGGTTTCCTTTGGAAAGTACAATTAGCAGCAGCAGGGGTTACCCTTTCATCCTGCCATGTGGATTATTGCACCAAAGGGCATTCATGGTGAGGACAAAAAGGTCCTCACACTTCCTTCTCCAAAAAGCTGATCTTTGTGGTCATATTTGATGTCTAGGAGGTTTGCTGCTTTATTTTTAAATGACATGCAGATGCACATGAGTGTAAACACTCATGCACACAATGCTCACTTTGAACATATTTATTGCTGCCATTTAGGGAGATCAATGCTTTCTCTGAAAGACCTTGTGCGGTTAGGTTGTGTCCAATATTTCCCCAAACATCACTCACTCAAAAAGTCCATTAGGAGCTAAAAGTATGTATCATTCACTATAATTCAACTGCTTTCTTAAGGGAAGAAAGTTTTTCCAAGACTTTTCCATGTCCCTTCCTACTTCTCTGCTGAGCCAGGACTCTGTCTTATAATGACTACTGGCAAACCAATCCACTTCAGGACACAAATGGGAAAGAAAATCACAGCAGCCTTTAGCCAGTCTTTCCCCATGTTTATTAGATTGGAATTAGAGATTATGATGACCATTGTGAGATAAAATCCCTGAAAAACAGAGAACATGGAAACCACCTCTGTGGCAAGGAAACAGGCACGAGGTCCTCAAAACCCCTTTGCGAGAGAGATCCTGTGGGCAGGACAGCACTGGTGTCCCACAGCATTGAAAAATGGGGGCAGAAGGAAACCCCTGTGCAGCCAGGGGACTGTGGGGGACACCCCATCCCACTCCCTCCTGTACCTCATGGCATAGTGTCCCACTTTCCTGTGGGAGCAGGGTGGAGATGGGATGGGGGTGACAAGGATGAAAATGAAATATGGATGAAATAACTAGAAGGAATTTTCTGTCTCTCAAAATAAAAAAGAAAATAAACAAATCAAAAAGCCCTCTCAAAACATATGTCAGAGATGCTTTATTCAGAACACTTCATGGAAATCTCAGTATTGTTGCCTAACTGGTAAATGTGGCCCATTTAGAGCTGGCCCTTGGCTGCAAAATGTGTCTTCAGAAAGCTTTTAATTCTGCCCCTCTGCCCTGACTTGGAGGTTTTGCTTCTGCTCTGTGGTTTCCCAATCATAGCCCCTATCCAACTCCACAGAGGAGAGGCAGCAAGAAGCCATTATCTTTTAACAGCAATAATATTCAGCTCTTAGGCAGGTGTTAGAGGGCTCGGTTGAGCTGTTAAGCGTCTCCTGCTTGTGATGAGTGCCAGAGAGCACGGGGCTCTCGTGTTCCCTCCTGAACCACAATTGCCCCTGTGCTTACTCACAGCTCCAGATGTGCGGCCGTGATCTCTTCCTTTTTCCAGCCTGCTCTGTCTCCAGGCTGGAGGAGACATCAGCTGAAATCCTCCATGCTGTGAAACCGAAACCTCAGCTTTCACAGAACCTCCCCATGTCCAATGCTGAGCTGTGTTAGTCTATGGGGCGATGAGTGTGAATAACCTGTGGCAGGTGAGCGCTCACAGTAGTTTCTCCGCTCTCTATAGCAAGCAGGAGGGCAGTGAACATGGGGGCCTCAAGGGCACTGTGGTTTCACAACATGCTGGTGAGGTGCATCACCCCTGGGACTGCACTCAGGGGTTGGGAAATGCTCTGCTCAGGTGGTAGCCACTCCCATGGGATCTGGGCTGGGGGGCTGCTGAAATCACTCCATGGCTAAGTATCCACTATACTCCGGCTAAGAAGAACCAAGACACAGCAACCTGATTACCTGGGGGCTCAGGTGTTGGCAGATTTGTTGTCCCTACTGTGGTGATGCTGCTTGGGGGTGTGTAGGGTTGTTGGTACTGGTTATCCCTGTGACCCTATTGTGAGGTGAAGATGGGAGTGGCAACCCAAGGCTGCCCATGAGTGATATTGATGTCCCATTGTTTTGCAGAGCAATGCAGTGGATGATTTGCAACGCTGAGCTGCTGAGAAAAAGGACATGTCACCTTCCCTGTTTCCAGTGCCCTCCTGGTGTCCAGCCCTCCTGGAGAGAGCTGGATCATCCCTAGGAGGAGCTGAAATACTTTTCATTATTTTAATTTATTTTTGTGGGGTTTTTGTTGTGTGTGTTTTTTTTTTTGTTTTGTTTTTTGTTTTTTTGTTTTGTTTTTTTTCTGTTTGGGAAGTTGTCCCAAGCCACTCTGTAGTCAATATGCCTGGAGTCTGTGTAAAGGCATCAGCCACCCTGTAACCAACCGTTTCCATCCCTGAGCACAACTGCACTGGTCCAACTGAGTTGTGAGGCCATTCATCCACCAGGACTGGGTGCATTCCTACATCTACAGACTGCTCTGATGGGGCCAGGTCCTTGCAACGGTGATTTGGGTCCATACTCCCTTAAACCACTGCATCACCTCCTCAGGGCTTGGCTGCAAGGGCAGGGGATCTTCTTTTTTGTGTGCTTTTGTTAAATTGGATGTTCAATGAGTTGAGTGAGGGCTCAACAGTGTGTGCAGGGGTGCTGAGCAGGGAGGACGGGAGAAGGGGAAGGAGGGCAGTAGCCCCCCCAAAAATGATGCTGCTCCTCCAAACCGTATGGATTTCTTTGTAGTGACACTCACACACAAGGAGCATTTTCTTTAACAAATATGAATCTAATGGATTAGGTCTGATCTAATTATGCATTCTGCATTAAGCCGATGCTCCCACTGTCTGTGGCTGCTAGCATAATTAAACTTAATGTACTTTTAATGATGTCTTCTTAAGTCATGCATTCATATATGATTAGAATCAAACAGGACGAGCTGTCACGAGTCCAGGAGAGTTCTTGCAGCAGCTCCTGATGGGACTCATGTTGAAATATTAATAATGCAGATTTCAAGGTTAACAACATTGGTTTTGAAGTGAGGAAAGCTCGTCACGCAGTTTGAGCTAATCTGAGGCAACAAAACGGCTCCCCTTTCAAGTTCAGCTTCTTCCCATCTTACACATGTGCTCCTGGGAGCAGGGGAATTTAAGTTTTACTTGGTAAAGATGTCATTAAGTACGTGCACTGCACTGTGGGCAGCAGCTACCAAAGAAGCTGAGACAATAACAGCATGGATGCTTTTGAAAGGTTGCTCTGTCCTGGCTTTGCTTCTTTTCCTTTTTCCTGCTGCTTTTCTGGAAATTTGGAGCAAACTTCATCTGGTCCTCAGAAGGCAAACTACTTTTGCCTCTGCTCCTATCTAATCAAGTGAGACCAGGCTCAGTTCCCCATCCCAGGATCTCTTGGCTTTGTCCATAGCCTCCTTTACACAGGGAATGTGCTCCCTTTGGCAGCGCACCACCTTGTGTGACGGAGCCTGAGGGATCTTTGGCATTGCTGCCGTGGCCCTAGCGTCGTACATGAAGCAGGCATCAATACTGCAATGAAATGGTGGGGTTTACCCCAATTTTCCCTCTTTTTATGGAAAATTTTTTTCTATGGGCCAGTGGCCTGGCAGACAGGTTCTTTTGACTTCTTGAGAGCATGTTGTGAAGTCCTCCCAGTGGGAAAGCATTGATTTATTACTCTGTAATACTGATGTGAACAACACTGTGTACCTTTCATCTAAAAAGTCAGGACTTATAGAACACGACATGTCATTAATTTTGATGCCAGCTCGAGCAGGGAAGGAATTACTGCTGAAGGGATCTAAAGAGCATGTTAAAACAGCCCTGCAGAGTAATGAATGTACCTTGTGGCTGTTGCATTATACCCTATAGATCCTTAGGAATAAGGATACTGGTACTCTGACAGTTAATTTGGACTGTCAAAGGTATCTCAGTGTCTGTGTATGCATATGCATGTGTGTACTATACAATTAGTGCATGAGAAATGGATGTGCAAACATTGGCTGATTACACTTCTCGAATTCCCTTCTGGGGGTGGGGGTTACAGTTTCTGGAGACAGCTGTCCTTTTCCGCAGGTTCAGCAGGTGAGTTCACCTGAGTACCAGCTCCACGGAGGTGATTCTCAACACCCTGCCACTCTCTATCCCCAAGCCAGCCGTATCTCCTGGCAGCCAGACAGCAATGCCATGCCTCCCTGGGAGAAGTGCACACCAGCAGTAGGTAGATTAGTCTAAATGCTCTGGAAGCAGCCGGGTAACTCAGTACTTTGCAGGATTGTGGCACCACAAAACACCCCATTTGCAGAAGGGCTCCTTGCAGAAGGACTCCAAATACAGTGTGATCGATCAATTCTGTCCAGGGCAGAGCTGGATTCACATCTCTGCCCTATCACAAAGTTGATCTGCTTTCTAAAGCTATATGGTCATAAAGACTTATCTGCAATAAGGCAACACCATGTACAAACCCAGAGCCTATTCCAGGTCCTGGAGAGCAGAAACTGGAAGTGCTGAGTGCAGGATTGATGGAGGAGAGATGGGGATGGAAAAAAGTGAAATGGAAAGTGATGCTGAGTGGAGAATCCCAAAGTGGGAATAGTCAGGATTTTGATGGATAGATCAGTCTCAAGCTACGCCTCCACGCCTAGGAGAACATTTTCCATGTCCCTGCACACTAAATTCATCCCTCTTATACACTCAAACCACTAGGACCAAGTGCCTGGAAAAAAAACAGAGTAGCTGTGTGTAAGAAAAAAGCTGTAATGAGTGTGATCTTTGTAATGAAGCTGGAGCAACATGGAGCTCCAGCAGTTTTGTCTGCTACTGTCTTGCATCCTTTGAGCTTGGGTTTGCGTGTGAATTTTGCTCCAAAAGCCCTGCCCTCCTGTGGGCTGGTGGGTAGCTGTGCATGGCACAGTAACATAACTGCAATTCTGTTAATTAATTAATTGGGTAGCAGAGATGAAAGCATGGGAGCTTTAGCCAGTGGTGGGTTGTCAAGACACAAAACCAGCATTGGTGGTTTACAAATTGATTTGTACCCATATTCCCACATGAAGATAAGTGGGGAATCTGTGTTAAAGAGAGACCAACAGCTACAAAGCCTTCAGAGAACAGGACACATAGGTCTCCAAAAGATATTTAGGCTTAAGCTGATACCTTTGCTGAGAACTCATCTCCTCCAGCCCCCAAGGTGGTGTTTCAGAAAAACCTCCCTTATCTAAGCCCCAGTCTGTGCTGTTATTTCTCAAACCATGGCAGTGAAGAGCAGTGTCCTGAAGGAATCACACACCACTGTGATGGGTCAGCTAAACTCTGATATTTGCCTTTGTCGTGGGCATGTTAGGTAAAAATGCACACAGAAATGTTCTGCTGGGGATCCAGAGCCACGTGTGAGACCAGGGTAACTGATTATGTCATTGAAAACTGAGCAGGAGCCTGTGTTCACAGTGAAAACTTTTCTGTCTCCCCAACCTTTTGATGGAGATATGGAGGGTTGCTGGAGCTGAACAGGTCGGCGGTACCCAGTGGGTTACAGCAAACGCTGATGCACACCTGCCCTGTCCCTTCACTGAACTGAGGTGATTAAGCTCTCCTTGCACTTGGTGGCAGGTTGGCACAAGCCCAGCCAAATATTTTTGGAGCATCCCAGCTTTGGGTCCTGATCTCATAGCCAAGGAATGAACTGTTGCTTATCTGATGCACTTCAAGGTTCAGCGAGTTTTTTTTTAATTCAACAACTGCTGAACATGGATTCTTTCTGGAAACTTTATTACAAGGACTATTTGCTTTTACCACTAGGAGGGAATTTTGTCCTGTTTATGCCAAGATATAAAGGAACATTCCTTGTGCATTTCTACAACCTCACTGGGAACTAGGATTGAACCACTGAACAAGAAGGGCATTCTGAGACAGATTTCAAGCCCACAGCACAGTACTGGGTGCCAAGGGAATTGTGGAAGACTAAAATGGGCTATCCAGCACAGGCTGCCCATGGGAAACCCCTCCTTCAGGCCCCATTGCTTGGGAATCTCTTGTTCTTTGAAGCGTGAGGGTTCACTGCCCCTACCTAAACATATTCTTTCCCTTGATGATTCTATATTTAAAACTTACCAGTGGATAAAAAACCCCCTCGTGAATCTTGAATCTATAACCATGACCCTGTGGGGTAAGCTGGGATGCCTGGTCAAAAGGCACTTCTGTGTCTCAGAATGAGTATATGGGAAGGGAAGTCCTTCCAGATCCGTGACACCAAGTGCTACGTAAACCCATGGTATTAATGAATATAGTTTACCTCCATATTTGTCACCATGTGCATGAAAGTCCAAGGCCCTTTAAATCCTCCTCTCTTCCCCCTTAAAAAGGATTTCGGTTGAGGAATTTAGCAGGTCAATTGTGTGAACACTGAGTGAGAAACATCTTAAATGTCCAAGCCTCTGAAACAGCATGGGAGCTCCTAGGGAAGCTGATCCTGGTAAGGATTTTTGGACCAGTGCTGGTTCTGAGTTATCTCTGAGCTGACCATGTCTTCTGTCTCTGTAAAAACAAGCTAAAATCTTCTAATAGCCCTTCTCAAAAAATAACCCCGCAAGACTACAAACAAAGAAAAATAATTAATTTTGCACCCAGTAAATATTTAGTTTCCTGACTCTTGGGTAAATATTAGATAGATTCCCAATTTCAACCTGAAGCAGTTTATTTGGCTGCTGTTCACAAGTCAGACACAGCAATAATCAAAGAAATCTCTTTTGATTCAGGTTGGGTAATATTGCCTGAGGGGTAACATCATTTTCATTTCCACACATCCAGCACTGGCACAAAACGGCATGGACAGGTATGAAAAATGGATCATGGATCCTTGGTGCTAAAATTCCAGCTGATAATTTCGTTTTTGTGTAAATAATGATGATCAATAAAAACGTTGCTTGAAAAAAAAAAAGGGAACGTGAAAAGAAAAACACTGTTGCATTTGATAAAGCAAAATCCTTTGCAGTACTGCCAAAAGAAAAAAATAAATAAAGAAAAAACAAAAGAGAGTTAAAACAAATATAGCTGTTAAATAAAAGATCCAGGTACCAAAGAGCAAAATTTAATGAAAGCTTAAACTGTTAAATATGGAATCCTGTTGAGAAAAAATGTCAATGTCTTTAAGAGTTTTACCATTACTCTATTTTTAAGAAAAGTGTAGTAAAAATACATATTACAAGTTTACATTTTCCACGCTTTTGTCCTATTCATTTTTTTTTTTTTTAACCCCTCCACTGATCAAAAGCCTTTGACAGCTGCATCTCACATCTTCATGTCACAGATGGCCAGTCCTTGCACTGCTGTTGCTCACAAGACCATCCAGCTGCCATGACCTGCTGCCACGTGGTCTGGATTTTGGAGGAGGATGGGTCTGAACAGCCTGCTCCTACTGCAGTGGCCAGTGGTGCACTATCATGGCAAGGTCCAGGACATGACAAGAGCTGGGTCAGGTGATTCCTCCAAGGGCTCTGGGCATGGAAACAGGCTAGCTTGTGTGATATCTCCACTCTGCTAGCATTGACACAGAACTGAAGTTGAAATCAAGAAAAGCAGGTTAAAATTAATGCTAAACATCAGGAAGTGTCTTGAAGTGGTGTTTGGAGTTATGTTCAGTGATGAGAGAGGAAGATCGCCATGGTTCTCAGTGGTGGAGAGAGGAAAACATATTGGCACAAGGCATGCTGTGCCCAGGCTTAGGACCTTGACTCTGACTTGCTGCTCTCCAAAGTGTTGCATGATAAGTGGGCTAGTGAAACAGATGCTGCAGACCAGGCTGGTGTTACAGGTGATAAATGTATTGTTCTGCACATTTGTACACTAATGGAAACCGATACTCCTACAGTTTCCAGTCATACTTCCAGATTCTCCTCATAGACCTGTCCCAGTCATCTGACTGCACATTTTCTCTTCACCTGCCTCCCTTCTTTTACTGCTCCTCTGTTGCTCCGTTGCAGAAAACTTAAGAGAAAAAAGGAAAAAAAAAGAGAAGAGAAAAAAGAGTAAAAACAACTCAGAATGCTCCAATAACAGCTCAGTCTCCGGACACATATTTGTTGGGCCCTGTGAGAACCTTTGAACTTTATTTGCCATCAGTGATAGGCATGTGAGATGGGACATAGCTGAGTGGGCTCACTGTGGTCCCTACCCCATAGATCTTCTCCTTCTCCAGAAGCTCTCCTGGGAATCCTTCACTTCTGGGGAGGTGTCTCAGGTCGACCAGGGTGGGAAGCAATTGTCCATGCCAGAGATCCACAGAATGAACCTTTTGTGTGGTTCTGGAAAACCGTCCTCGCCCCTTTGATCTCCATGCCTGTGGTTGGACTCCCAGCCGCCTGTCTGGCACTGCACTGGTTCTGCACCACTGAGTTTGGGGTCAGCAACCTACTCTCCTTGCTTATGGAGGCTTCCCACTCTCTAAGGACACATGAGTGTGAATCTGCTACTGTTGGCTTTGTACCCAGACAGGCCACAACTTGATGGGAAGATTGAGTCTGACCAGCCCTGATGCTGTTGGTCACTTGAACTAAGCTCTTGTAGGATCTCCTCCTTACTTTGCTTCAGCAGTTCCTTCCAGGAATCCGTTCTACAAACTATCTACAAAATGTCCCTCTCAGTTAGAAAAAATGGCCATAAAGGGATTTCACAGCAAAAAGGCAGGGATATTCCCATTGCAGCCCCATGACTTCTAGCAGGTTGTACTGGTTAATAGGCAGCCATCTAGAACTGGATGTCTTGAGATGATTTATTCCTGGCTCAAGGTGGTTTCCTTACGTGACCACCAAAAAGGGAGCATACACAGAAGCTAAGCAATGAAAAAATGGTTCACAATTGCTTATTAGCCCCCAATAACCTCAGCAGGAAAGTCACACGTGAGAGGAATGCCACAGTTACTTTCCTCTTCCATAAACATCAGCTGACCATGATCTTAGACCAACCATCTGCTCCAATCTACCAAGAATGATGCTCTTCACTCCATGCACATGATTCTTCTCTTGAACCGCCACTCATCATCTCTGGAAGAATTACTGCTTTGTCCTCAGGTTACCTGGGGTTTCCAAACTCTGCCATGAATTTGCCCCCTGTAAAACAGCTTCATGTTTTTGTTCAGGTTCCTTCTTGCATCAAGTCCTTCCAGCTCACAGCTCTGTCTGCCTCATTGCAATAACTCCACAGCCTGAGTTCACAACAGAACAAGAAAGGCAGAATCACGATAGATAAAATGGGTCAATGCTGATGCCCTGCAGGGAGTTCAACTTGCCATGTATCGGTTTTTCTTTTTTGCTGTTAGTAGCTCAGACATTGTGGTTTGCATCCCAAACTAAACCAGCTTGAAGGACTGAGCAGGGAAGGGGGAAAGGGCTGATGTTACCCTGACACCACAGGAATTAGTAAGAAAAAATATATATATTGCACACACTAAGACTTATTAACAACCAAGTTAAAACAAAATGGCATAGTCCTCATTAGTGTTCCAGTGGTTCTTTGATCAAGGACGGTTCACGAGTCTGTTAAATCCCATTACACTCTCCTTATTGCAGTACAGACCTGTTTCTGTTCTCCTGCCAGTGGATCTGTTTGCAGATAAAAAGGGAAATATATTTGATTTCCTTGAGAAGATCCATCCAATTGTCCCTTCTGTCATCATCATTTTTCTTGTTAGTGTTGGGTGTGTTTTTTGGCTCTGGAGGGGTGGAGTTGGGCTGTCCCTTCTCTCACCCAGGCAATGGGTCAAAAGGCCAATTATAATCCCGTAGCTCCCAGGGACATGCCAGTGCTGTGGCTCATGCATGGGATCGTCTGCATGGATTTTGGGAAATCGTGGCTGACAACACGTCCATTTTCTCCACTGCCTCCTGCTGCAGCTGGCCTGGGAAGGGTTGATGTCCGTATGGCTTCGTTGATCGATTGCTGTGGGATTAAACAAAAACCCTTTTTAGGAAAGACGGGGGGGTCTCCCCCTGTCCTTAGAAATGTTGAAGAAATTACAATATTAACCAGAGTTGTCCTTCTGTCACTGTTCTCTCCCTCCTTGTCTCCATTCAGGCTCTCACTTTCTGCATGTCCCCACTGCATCTGCTCTGCTAATTCACACCTCTTCTTCACACAAAATGAAATGTTTCAGCAGTATTTTGAGGTACAAAGTATCCTTACCATATGCAAAAACTATTCAAACTCTACAACATAAGAACAGTCATCCTGGATCTGAGCAGAGGCATTATACACACTTCCCCCATAGAGATGTTATTACTTACTACTCCAGGCCTGTTCTGCAGGGTGGACTCTGACTCACTGCAAACATATGTTTAACTTTCCTCATGTGAGAAGTTGAGCTTGTGCTTGCTTATGTTTTTGTCTATAGTGATGACTGAGGCAACTAGGAAATGAAAACCAAATCTCATCTTCCTGTTCCAGATACCATCCAAAATGTTTGCTTTCAGAGATCTAAGGAAACCACTTGTTTAGAACAATTAAACTAAAAGATGAAGTTAATTTACTTTCTTTGCATTCAAGCTATCTCTAAGGGCACCATCATTCTTTCTGGACTGGGATGTTCAGATGAAAAATTACCCATAACAGATAAATCTGGAACAGCTGCTCAAAAATAGTCAGCTTAATGCTTTGCTGAGCCTGGAGCAGCCTCCTGGGCTGGTGGGATCTGCAAGTCACCCAGGAACTCTGTAAGGACTTGCTGAGCAGAGGTTGGGTTCAGACGGGTATCTGGGCAAGATCCCAGAGAAAGCCTGGGCTCTGCTGGATGGCCTTGTGGGGCAGCTACTGATGCTGGGAGTCAGCCAAAGAGACAAGCTTAGAGCAGATGTTAACATTAGAATTCCTTCCCATAGTGAACATTGACATGAGTTACTGGGTCATTTTAAGCAACACAGGGAAGTCAGCAGCAGGACAGAGTCTCCTTAAGACTAAAACAATGGAGCTATTGCATTCTGACGGTCTTTTGCAGTGTATTTGTGCCATGCCTGGTTTCACAGTGTAGGCAGAAATCATAATTTAATTTTTGTATTTCCAGGGACATGAATTGCTTCCATTGTCTTACCCCTGTAATTGCCTGTAGAATTTCCTGAACCTCAATGAGAAAAGAGCTGTAGCACATTTTCAGTGCACTAGAAATATTACTGCTGACAAAACATTAAGCATGTTGTGAAATGGTGACATAAAATCCAAAGAAGCGGTTGCTTATTCCTCTTTTGATTTTAGGTGAGTTTCAGTGAAGTAAAAATGTACCTGGATTTATTGAAACTCACTGCATACTTCATATACCTATACTGAATTCCATGCTCATGGGAGAGGTTGAGGAAGAAAAGGGGTTACAAATCCCACTGCCTCCTTGTACACCATAGTATCTGTATAATAAATTGTCTCTAGTAGACAACTGAGCCAAGATATGCTTGTTCCACAAATGCTGCATTAAATGTGTATCCCCAAGGCTCTCAAATCTAATCCACTCTTGACACGACTCTCTGAAATTTAGGCACACCAGAATTTAGGGCTGAAACAGATCTTGTGGGTTGTAGGGAGTATGCTTTTGCAAGACCATGACAGAGTAGAGTTAAATAAGCCATTATAGGAGATATTGAAGGCAAATTTGTCTCTAAGAGGACAAATAATTTTGAATTTAGAGGTCCACATCATCCATTCCAGGGCACCAATGCTTTGAGCATATATTGCTGCTGCCAACCTGGAAGTTGGGTGCTAGCAAGGGAAAAACCAGGATATGACTCATTACTGTGCTCCCCCAGTTTTATCTTGCTGTTAACTGCTTGGATTTGGGGATTTTTTCAAATTGCAGTGTGGGCTGTATGACACCAACCCCAGCACATTTCATCCATGCTGCACATGCACTGCCATAGTCTGCTTTTGGTAATTTTAAAGAATTTCAATGTGTCTCAGTTATCGTTTGTGCTATGATTTTGCTCTATATCTGGATTTTGAATTAACATTATGCCACATATCTGATCTTGCATCAGCTCCCCACTACGGCCCACTTGACCCTATTCTAGCTTCCTCAAATACTCCTATTCCTTTCTAGCAAGTAGAGTGACACAGCCACTCCATTATCCCTATGTCTTTTATTTCCACCCATGATCTGGGCTGCATCCATCTCTGAAGGCAGCTTTGGAGCCGGGGTAGGATCAGAGAGAAGGTGTGAAAGGCCGTGGAATGGGTTGCCACCTTCATCCGCTTTGATTCACTTCTGGACTTGTAACAAAACTCGATTAAGGCAACCAGCATGGCCAGTCCGAGCCCACCGATGAGGATATAGAAAACCCCCGCCACATTGCTGAGGCTCAGCGCGCTCGTCTTGTCCTGGAAGNGGGGGGGGGGGGGGCATGTGGGAAGGAGAACAACAAAATTAATATGAAATTGCTCTGGGAGGGATGCTGCACAATATAGCAAAGCTGGCATCACATCATCTTCCACTTTAAATGAACAAGTGATATTTCTAAGAGCATTTTTTAATTTTTAATTCAGTGTCTAGTAAATCTAATGTTTCCCTCATGCAAATAAATAAACATTTCTTCGGCAACGTGACTCTTTGTAAAGGTTTGGGATCTCAATCAGCTAACTTAAATGCTTATTTTACTTGAAATGTCTTGTTTGAATTATTGATTAAAGGATAAAAAAAATTAAAGTTTTCCTCCTCTGTGACATTTGCTCGTTCCTGATGTCTCGCCTGAAATAACCTGTTCTCTTGGAAATGCTCATTCCTTCATTCCTTGATTGTTTCCCCCGCAAATTCTGTTGCTGAGCAACACATCGAAATGGCTGGGCTTTTTTTTTTCTTTTCAATATTGAGGTTGAGGTGGCACCTGAGCTGTCCTCAGAAACTCATTTGATTTCTGTGTAATAAGGCAGTTATTTCATATGCAATCAAGGCCTGCTGATGCATGTCTAAGCTAATTATTTGGTTTGCAATAAATAGGACTATTAATGGGCCACAACTCACAGTCAGCAGCTACATTCTGATTTTACAATTGCCTAATGAATTGTCACAGCTCTCTGGGGAAAAGGCAAATATCAGAAAGACTCATTTCACTGTGAGGGAAACCAGGTTTCCACATCTAATCCTGATGTCACTGGGTGCAGCTTTCCAAACCTTCTCCTCTGTGTTGCCCAGGTTGAGTTGGGGATAATCTGGGCAGCAACAGGACTCCAGACTTGGCTCAGGTCCATGTACAAGGCTCCTGTTTCTAGGACAGGTTTTGTCTATAGTGCAACCAGACAAACCTCCCACTATCTACGGTTGCTACTGCTCTGCAGTATTGACTCGATACCTATTTGCCCACAGAGATTCCCCAAGACCAGCACAACAGGTCAGTGTAAATCTGTTGGAGTGACCAGAGTTGGACCAGCATTGACAGCCCTGCTCTCTGGATGTGGGAAGGAAATTGCATATTGCTCATTTGAGATGCAGCCACACAGTTAAAGAATAATATTGGTGCATGTAGAAGTGTCTGCACACTCTACAGAAACCTCTGCACAGTTCTTGGTATTATTCATCTCTGCTGCTCCATGGATGTGTGGACCAGTGGGTGCAACAGCCTGTTCCTTGCCCTTGTAGGACAGTTGATTCGCTTCCTTTGCTTGGCAGATTTCACAATAAGCAAATTTTTTTGAGAAGGGTAAGGCTTCAGGAAGCAGAAAAGTGTATTAGAGTGATGTCAGAAGCATCTAACCTGGAACATCAACATAAGCATGGAAGGTTTCGATACAGTCTACCTGACACCAGCATTGTCTTTTAGGCAAGTATGTTTGCAGAAGGATTCTGTCTTTTTCTGTATTAGGGTTTGATGGCAAAAAAATTAACCCTCAAAGTATGAAAAGATCTCAATTTTCAAAATTAAAAAAGCTCTAAGAGAAAACAATGTATTTTTGTTCTTTTAATAAGAAGAAAAGAGGATTCCAGTCAAGAACGCTAAAAAGACATTTCTATTTCTCCTTCATCTGACCCACTGCCCATGTGAGCTGCCAATCTTCTGCCCCGTTGAAGCCCTTGCTGTGGGGTCCAGTACCATGGGGAGCAACTTTCCATCCTGAACCCTCTGTTGAAAGATGCTGAGGTTGGTATGGGGCCGCTCCTGCAGAGTTTCGGTTGCTAAAAATTCTTGACAAGTGATCTCATTTTCCATGCTTTGCTGATTGACATCACTTTGACAGAAGATTTGCTGCTGTCACTATGTGCACAGTTGTCACCAGCAGGAAGGTTATGTTTCTCCCTTCTATAACCTTCATACACTGGTCAATTTGTAATCTTGTCGATGCTTCTCATGTGCTCTCTGTAAAGAGAGATTTCTGCATATATCCTCTTAATTTCTGCAGTTTCAATACTTGCAGGATTATTTATCTGGTCTTTTCTAATCCGCCTTCAGGATTTTTTTTTTCCCCCAGGCCTGACTACGTTTTCTCAGTCATCTCTTCTCTGCAGATTATTGGTTATACTTTTAAGCACCAGCTGGGAAATGCAGACAGTTCTTAAGGGAAGATATAGAAAGGCAGAGCAATTACTCTGAGGAAACTGGGTTTTAACACATCAAGTACTTTGTCTTTTTAAATTCAGTTTGAAGGGGCTGCACCAGCTTCAGGAAGGGACAAAGACACCAGAGGTGGGATGCCCTCCTTGACATCCTGATCTTTTAGCCTGGCTCCTTAATGAAATGTGGCTATTAGCACTTGCTCGTTGCTCAGAGGCAAGAATGGGGACAGGGATGCAGGTGGAAGAGCTTGTTTTTCTGTGTATTACTAACAATTTTCAGTCTATACTTTCACCTTGATTTAACAGAAGGATGAAGATCTCCAAGATATCAGGAATCTCCAAGCTTTGTGGAAAAGAATGACACTGTAGAGAAGAGAAAACGTATTTATACTCTCCCTCAAGTAAATGTGTAACTGCCATCCATACAAGGCATCAGACACCCTTGACTTGCATCCATAGATCCTTATTAAATCTGTCTTCCTTGGTTCTCTTGGGCATGGGAATACACAAATTTCAAGTTTTATTTGACACTATATTTTTTCCAGACTTAGTTTGGAGGTTATGGTCCAACAGGGCACCTTCTCAGAGAGCTGCAGTGGCAAAGCAGTGTGGCAGCCAGGAAAGGCTGCTTGTTCTTCATCACCACTTTCCTCCTGGTGCCACAGGCAAAATGACCAGTAAGAGAGAGATGACCCAAAACAAGTCTCCTGCACCACTTAAATTCATTTCAGGGCTGTTGTATTCTTCTTGCATTTACTTTACAGTCGCATTGTTGTTATTATTGTTACTATTCTTATTACTACTATTACTATTATTACTGGGACAATCTGAGTGAACTTATTTAGAGAGCAAAGGAAAGCATTGGGAGGCACAGTGGTGGGTAAACCTGCTGGGAAGGAAAGAACAGTCTGAGTTTCACCCCTGCTACCATAATAAGGCCTCTCCCAAGGAGCCAAAGACACATGGAGCTTCACAGGGCACTGAGGAACACGGAACCACAGGAGCACAGCTGATGACACAGCCTGCTGCCACAAGCCAGGCTGAGAAGTGAAATTGCTCCTAAGGTGATGCTTGACTTCTTGCTCATCCTCCTTTTTCTTTCCTTTTTGTTTCCTTCCCTCTCACAGCAGGATATGCAGAGGTGTTCTTTGGGCAGGAGTGACGCCTCATTGCTCCCATCATCTGGAGGACTGGACCCACACGAAGAGTCAGAAGCCCTGCATGCTCCACCAAGACTTTGCCTGCTGTTCCCATGCATGATCCCACTCTAATGATGTTTATAATAATAAAAAGACTCAGATTACGCTGTCTGCTTGAGAAGACCCTCCCTTCCTCTCTGCTCAGGCTCTGTGACACCAGATGCTCTCCTGCAGAGCTGCCCATCACTGAAGCAGCTTGTTAGTGGGAGTGTAAATGTCACTGCTCGTCTCCTGCAGCGGCAGAGTGCTGACGTGGGGGGAAGATTGGCAGGTGAAAAGAGAAAGAAAAACCCATCTTCCCAAAAGCCTGGCCTTGTTGCTGCAGCAACCAGGCACCTTCCCGTCTGTTACTCTCAAACATGGCACCGTGTCCATCATCCCCTTTGCCTCTATTTAATCTTCACTGGCTGGAAGGTATTAGGTCCAAATTTGCCCAGTTTCCCAGCAGGACTGGTCCCTTGTGTCACCCTGAATGACCAGAGCCTGTTGGCAGCACAGGGTGATATCACCTTGAGTTGTTGCTGTCTCCACAGAAGATGAACTTAGAGCAGGTGGCAGCTGCAGACGTTGAGTTTTTACCCCAAATATTGGACAGACTTTACCGGGGTGAGGCCTAAAGCTCAGCAATGAAGGACACAGCGCTGGCCATCGTGCCGGAGCTCTGCTGTGGGTATGCCAGGGGATGGGCAGGAGCACATGGAAGGTGGCTGCAGGGAAGAGGCTGCCCAGCATGGGATGCCTTTGGTTTGAGAACATGCCAAAGCCCTGAAAAGGCAGGGTAAGGCAGTAGCAGGATATTTTTCCTCATTTTTTATTGTGTAGTGTTTTGGGGGTTTGTTTGTTTGCTTGTTTTTAACAAAAGCACAATCCTTGCAACTGAAGAAGAGGATTGGGAGAACCTGTGGCTTTGATAAAGGTCCTTTAATTGCATGAAGTGGCCTGGATGGCCCTGAAAGCAGGCTGCTCTTTTCCACCCTGGTCTAGAAAAAAGGTTCCTTTCGCCCAATGTGTTGCAAAAGGTCCAGGACAGGAGCGAGTCACATCCATCTGCCCCAGTGTTTGTTGCCCATATCGCCATTACCTTCCAAAAACCCAAGGCACCACTTTCCAGCCCATAGCACATTTCATAGCCTGCAAAAAAGCAGTCTATCCCATTCTGTGCTTGTTTGAAAAATGGATTCCTTCTAGGGAACTGTGTAGATACAGAGTGTCTGTCTCTCTTCTGGGCTTATTTCTGCCGTGGTAAGTAGAGTGGAGTGCAGGAAAGCTGGGAGACAGGACCAGGAATTGGTGAATGGTTTGCAGCTACATGAAGTGCTGGAGGTGAGTGTGCATGGAGAAACCTTGAGCCTGTGGGAAGGGCTGGCTGCAACATGTTTACAGTGGGGAGAAGAGAAGAGCTGTAGGGACATTGTTGCCCTGGGCAGGACACTGCCTGGGATTTCCCACTGTCTGGCAATGCAGCTGAGGCTGTGGTGGTCCTGGATGAACAGCCCTTGAGTGCAGCTGCCCAGCCCCTCATGGGATGCCATAACATATTGAAATACTCAGCAAACCAGGACTGTTTGCCTCTGGAGTTTGAGTTCACATCCACTAATGTATCTACTATTTCTTTATAAAAATGTCTCTGGAGAAAATATTAGTGGGCAAGAGATAGGTAAAGAGATTAAAACCAGGATGCACAGAAGTCAGTAAAGGCATGGAACATCATCTGGGGCACATGAACACAAGCCTGGGAAACACCAGAGGCTCTGGCTAGAAACACTGGGCGCAAACTTTACTTCCAGATAGGCCTTTATTCATCTTCTTTAGTACTCATTTGTCCTCCTGAAAATCCTCTGACTGCAAACTAAGCTAAGCTTGACAATAGACAGAAATGGGAAGGTTTTGTTAGGCCTATGTGAAGAAAGATATGAAATGGCCCTCAATGTCTCAAGTTTTCTCCAAACCTTGGCTCCTGAGGAGAGGTGAATGGTTCAGCTTGTACCCACCAAGGATAGGATGGGGGAAGCTGGGCGTGGTGCTCAGCCCTGACTGACCTACCTCATCCCTGGACCAAGGACACCATGGGGGAAGGGGGAGATGCTCATGCAGTAGCTGGGCAGCTTGGCTAGTTTGTGATAGATGCAAAAGATCCCAAGAAGCAAAAATTGGTAGAACGCAGGAAGGCAATAGGTGGGTATGTTTGCCTGGCTGCCTTCATGAGAGCGAGTGAGCAATGCAATTGCTTGGCTTTTCTGTAGGTGGGAGAGGAGTCAAGTGATGTTTATGCTGATTTCTCTGAAGTTTCATATCACGCCACTGTTGCAGACTTCATGCAGGTGCTGAGCAAGGAATCGAGATGAAATCCTTTTGTGTAACAGCTGGGACTCTTCTCTGCAATCTTCCTCTCCCAGTAAAAGCTAACATGGTTTAAGGTTTGTACCTACTGATTTCACACATGGAGTTTCAAGCAGCTCTCATGACTTTATGATCCAATCTCATCATTCACATGTGATTCACATGTGTATGTTCGTGTTTTTTTCAAGCACATGTAAATAACATGTGATCAATATTGAGGTCATATGATCTACATAAACCCATGTGTCCCAAACCTTCTCTTTCTGTCCCTATTTTGTGCAATGAAGGACTTCATCTACTTCTACTTTGTATTTTATTTCCCTCCAGAATAGTGATAAAATTCAGTATTTTAGGGATATTGTTTTAAACTAAACTCATCCATTTCCTTATGGGCATTTTATTGGCTATGGAATTTCTCTAGCACTGATGCATGCAGGCTCGTGGTGAAGGTATTACGGAAGCTGTATCATGGCTTCAGTTTCCCAGCAGAAGTGATTACTTTTCATTCATATGGTGACTATTGCTCAGTTGGTTACCTTGCAAAATATGTGCTCTACAAGTCAATCAGATTTTTGCCTGAGTGGGACCCATGCCATATTGTATAGCATGTCTTATAGAAAGGCTATTCTTGGATATGTGCAATGCTGCAGAAAGGAGCAGAACTTGATTTTAAATAGCATCTGTCAGCCCCAGAATGCTTTACAGTGCAATAAAGCAGTTGGTGAGATTCAGACAATTAGGCCAGGTGGAAAAAATAGTGACAACCTACCAAAAACTGTTAGTAGAA